>CM061355.1:54519153-54829153 GCA_030867105.1 Liasis olivaceus
ATAAGAGACATAATGTTCTAAACCTATCTAATAATACAGCCAGTTCTCTCAGTTAGTGTGAATGAGACAGTGTGACATGGTAATCTATTGCTGTGGAATTGTGCAAGCCTAGTCGTACTAAGATTTCACAGAAGTATTCATGTCTGCTGGCAGAGTGAGTGCTAGGAGCTGCAGGCTTATTGGCGTTGTTTCACCAGGGGCATTCTTGAAAGGCTGAATCTAAAGTATTGTGAGGTAACATTTCGTCAAGATCTTGGGTGTATGTAGCATAGTGGTTATGGTGTTGGGCTAGGGACGGGGATACTAAGTTCACATCCCCACTTGACTAAAGCTTAGCTGTGTAATATCAGGTCAGTCATTAGGGGGAAAAACCTATATTATTGCTTTGAGTTCCTGAAAGAAAAGCAGGTATAGATCTAATAAAACAAAACATTACTTCCAGTTGTAAGGATATATATGATAGTGAATATTTGTCTTGGGGCTGAGGGGGCATGATGACCATAAACCAGTGTTTCTCAACCTCAACAAGGTATATGGACTTCAGCTCCCAGAATTCCGCAGCTAGCATGCTGGGGGAAGTCCACATATTTTAAAGTTGCTGAGATTGAGAAATACTGCCGTAGACTAAGGAGAATTGCCATTGTTTAATGTTGCTGCAAATTGTATGGATGTTCGGTAGAATGAAATGTTCCGTTTCTGAAAAAAATAGACCTAACTCTATGCAGCTGTGGGTTTCAAATCAGTGGGAGCTGGAAACACAGCTAGTATATATAAAGTATATATATAAATATATATATAAAGTATATATAAAGTATATGTAAATATATATAAACTTTAGGCCAGTGTTGTCCAAACTTGGCCACTTTAAGATGAGTGGACTTCAACTCCCAGAATTCCCCAGCCAGCATGGCTGGCTGGGGAATTCTGGGAGTTGAAGTCCACTCATCTTAAAGTGGCCAAGTTTGGACAACATTGCTTTAGGCAATATTGTGTTATTCTTATGTTTCTGTTGTTTCAATTTAGTTCACTGTGAAACTGGTAGAAAATTTCTTAAGAGGAAATAATCAAACATGAAATGTCTTAAAGCTCCAGAGGTAACTCTGCGCTCATTGCAATTGATACGATATTATATAAATTCTAAGATTTTGCTGTACAGCTTTAGAAACTGAGTGCAGATTCCAGCACTTTGAGAATTTTTTTCGCTTTTCTTCTTTCAATAGTTTTTAGCCCTTCATGAAATGTGGTAGGTTCCTTAGGGTTAATCTGCGCGGTTTGTCAGAAGATGCCCACCCATTTGGTTCCTGGGAGGAAAAACACTTTTTAACACTCTTTTCTTTTCGTTTCCTTTTCTAGTGTCTTCACTGTATTTTTCTTTTAAAAAACAAAACAACAAAAAACAAATTAAAAGGAAAAAACAAACAAAAAAAGCCAACTTTTTTTTTTCCGCCAGCAACAAGGAGAGGAGCTGCCCTGTGCTGGCCTATTTGTCTTTCCTGAGATCATCGGCTGTGTTTCTGAACCAAACTGCCTTTGACAAGTCACTCATGCAGGAGCCTTGCAGGAACACCTTTGCTGCTGTTGTGCAGCTTCCTCTCCATAGGCCTTGCCCATCTCATGCCAGCAGGCCATGGTCACCACCCAGCTTTCCGCTCCCCTTTTTGGTCTATATGTATCATTCAGGAAAAAAAAAAAAAGACGCCTTATTCAATATTATTTTGAAAGTCCAGTTAGTTAAGAAAAGGAGGTTTCCAACTTAATTTTCATCACGTCCTTGTTCTGTTGTTCTTGGGTGGGGAGGAGGATGTTTACAGGAGACTTTAAAATTCCAGCTCCGAGGAGCTTCAGGAGGTGGTTTAACATTCATTTCAAAATTGGCCGCAGTGGCAAGCTGGCACTGCCTCCAGGGGAGATTCAGTGGACGAAGGCTGCTATTTGTATTCAGGCATTCTTTCTTTTGGGGACACCACTGCCCCTGTGTGTGCATTCGTGGGCAAGTAGGGATGCTATAGGCATACCAATAAGGTGGACAGGACTGGCACGGCAGCAGTTGTGTGTTAAGGGTGTGGATGTGGGTAGCGATATCTGCTGTGCAAGGCAGCAACAAATGTGAAGGGCGTAGAAATGTAACCTGCTTCTAGTGCAGGGGATGGCAGTCTCTCTCTCTCTCAAGCAACCAGTTTGCATGTGTTTAGTTTTATTATTTTTATTATTTTATTTTTTTCTGCAGGAGTTAGGGGATGGAGTTGAGGACAAAGGAGGGGTACGTGAATGATGGGGGGGAGGAGAAGCCACTTGAATGCAGAGGTTGCTCCTTGTACCATCAATTTTAAAAGTACAACCACAGCCTTCCCTCCTCCATAAGAGATTTCTTCTCCCTTTTTGCCCCATTCTTGTTTTAAAATTTTTAGGTTTTATTCAAGAAAACTATCTTTGGTTCTGTATCACAACCATCATCACTTGTCCTCCAGCCTTTAGCTTGGAATACTTTTTTTTATATATCGGGCAGTCTGGAATGTTTGGAAGTGGATCGGCCTTGGCGTTTTGGTTTTTTTTAATTCTTCTATTTAACACACCGCTTTTTTGTTGTTGTTTTCCCCTAATTTATTTACCCTGGTTACTGTGTCTCTCTCTCTCCTTTTTTTTAATTAAGTAAAAAGAACCTTTTTATTACTTTGTAATTTTAAAACAAAAACAAAAAAACAAAAAATCGAACTTTGGGGGGTGGGAATTTTGTACTTTTTTCCTGTGTAAATATTGGACTTTTTTGAGCTTTATTGTGGTTGTTAATTTGAAGTAATAAAGTAGAAAATGATAAAGTGACAGACGTTTCTGCCTTTTCTTTCTCTTCCCTGCCGTCAAGCTTATTGTGACGTAGGCAAGGAATATCATTTTACGTTCAGCCTCGTCATTGCTCTGTTTCCAAGTTCCAGGAAAAAGATTGACTAAGAGGAGTGTGCACATCATTTGCTCACCTAAAAATAAAGCAGATACAGCTTTCAGTTTCTGGTATAGTAGCAGAAGAGCAAATTGTACATGCTTCACACCAGGTCTTTGTTTTGGACTCAATACAGATTCTGGAAATTGAAATTTCTTTTACAGATTATATTGAAGCCAATCCAGATTAACTCAAAAATAATTTTTCCAAGAATGCATTAACCAGGGATCCTTGTAGAATTTAAATAATAAAAAATAAAAATAGCTCTTGGAATTTCATTCAGCAGTACAGAATGTATCATTCTTAAACTAACAGTATTCCATTGTAGATAATCAAGGAATTCTGCATTAATTGCTACCTGTCCCTTGTGTAAGATGGAATCATCTCTAATCCCTGATGTACTTCCCAAAAATTCTGCTATGCTTGTGTTCATTTTTTGTTAAGATAATCCAACTTCTGAATAGCAATTCTGGGTGGCTAACATAAGGTTAAAAATGAAATAATGAATGTGAAAGAGTGTAGATTTCACCTTGGGAAGAAAAAAGGAACAGTGAAACATTAAGGGAGAAGAAATGGCAGCTCAGTCCTGAGAAAGTAGAAAACATGAGAAAGAAACTCAATTCCGCCTTGATTTTATTTGATACAAAATGGGGCAGAGAAAAACTCTTGACAGGCTTTCAAGAGTCTTTTATCCTAGCTTATAACAATAAAAATTATTCTTGGAATTCCTACTGCTTCTGATTCTTGACCTTGTCTACCTTGAATGCTAACAACAAATTACCAGAAAAACAACAAACCCCAATATAGCACATCCAAGGTCAACCCACAGATATATTCCAGCCTGGCATTAATTGGGACTACTTTAAATAATGTAGGCCTCTGTGTGTCTCTGTATGCTTAATTCCCGAGAACAAAAGCAATTTTTAATGTTCTATTCATGTCATTGAATCTGGCAATTTTCATAGGAAGAATCCCAACATGCTGACTATACATACTAGTAGTCAAAAGGCTGTCTGTGTCTGAAGTAGAGGCTGCTGAGGCAAAGAAAGCTCTGTACGCAGCACAATTGTTATTTCCCTCATAACCCTATAAAAATACAGGCAAGATAACATCTGACCAGCCGTGGCAGTCAGATCTGGTTAATAGTGATTTTCTTTTTGCCACTGTCTCTGAATAGTCCAAAACCTCTGTCAGAAAGGGGGCCTACCTGTATCCTGCTCCCTCCACTGATTTAAATAGTATTCTTTGAAAGACACAGAGGGATCTGCTCCAGCTGTTTCATATTATCAGATGTTAAGTGCAGCTCTGTCTTTCACCCTGATTGTCTAATATGTGGAAGGCATTACAGAAATAGCACGACATAGTAAATGCTCACAAGCTCTTATCACTGGACTTTATCAATCTGTATAGCTTGTTTTCCACTGCCAATATCTAATCAAAGCTATTGTTTATATGTAATGGTATTGGAAACTGTTTTCATGTAGCCTCCAATCCCCGTGTCTTCCACAGTTAGCCCATCTACATTATGGGGGGTGGGGGGAGAGGAGAGCTCTTCATGCCCTGCTAGGCTATAATGCTCCCTTGGCTATCTACATTCTCTGACTCCACCTGGGTATGTTGCTCCTACACTTAAGAAAGCTGTACCAGGTTTCTTCACCCTGTTCAGATGTTCCCCGCAGATAGTATAGTTGAGATCTTCTGATGCCTTAGATCAGTGTTGTCCAAACTTGGCCACTTTAAGATGAGTGGACTTGGCTGGCTGGGGAATTCTGGGAGTTGAAGTCCACTCAAAGTGGCCAAGTTTGGACAACACTGCCTTAGATTGATCCCTTAGCAGGTGCTGCTGCTGACAATGATAGCATCTAGCACAGTGATGGCAAACCCACACACACACACAAAGAAACAATTCTTTAAAGAAACATCAAATAATTACAAAAATGAAATATGAGTAGAACAAACTCAGTTTCTTTGGTAACTCAAACAGGGAGAATAGTTGTTGCTGGGTGTTGGTGATTGCAGGTGAGTCACCCAAAATGTTGTGGCATGTCACTTGACACACGTCATAGGTTCACCATCATTGATCTAGCAAAACATACCCCCTTCAGTCTTTCCCACCATTGAGCTGTTACTTAGGGTTAAGTACTACTGTTGACTCTACAAGGACTCTTCCTTGCAAAGGGAGACTGGCTTTCAATAGTGAATATTCTGAGCTAGGAAGAAGCTGCTGCAGCTGTTTCTGCCCATGGTAACTGGGTGTATATGATGGTTGGTTCTGTGCTGGGCATATGTAGCGCCAGAGAAGTGCTGTCTCAATGGGCACTATGTGCTTTACCATTTTGGGCTACTGTGGTACAGACTTGATTAGTGTGCTTATATATACATGAAGAGACTTAGGTAACAAATTCACACAAACTAAGACCCACCACCAAGTGAAGTAGAAAGTACAATGTAATATTGGCACAGCAGTAAAACAGAACATTGCACTTGATTCAAAATAAAATGATCTGTAGAGCAAGGGTAAAATGATGGGAAGCTAGAACAGGGGTTGGAAGTATAAATAATTAGGAATTAGGAGAGATTAAATATACGTATTGAATTTTTCAAATATTCCTGCTCAGTTGACCTGAATCAGAGCAAAACATTGATCTGCTTCATGCATCACGTTAAAGTCTAGTCTACTTAACTATGGTTTGAATAAACCACAATTGGTTGAGTTTACCTCATGCTATTCCATGAACAGTAATTTGTAACCCACAATTGGTCCACATAACATGCTAAGCAAAACAAAAACAAAACAAGCTATATTTTGATTGGCCTTAATGTGTGAACTATGTCACAGTTTCAAGTATAAGAATAATTAACTATTAGCTAAAGAGAAAAGGGAGGCTTGTAATAGGTACAGGTTTCCTCATAGATTCCAATTGCAATCTATAGCAAGAGAAGCAATTATTTTATTGGCACAGGAGCCAAACTGAATCTGGTATCCCTAGTCATGTGGAGCCTCTACAGGGAAAGATCAAAACTGGTGGTACTTAAATGGCATGTACAGTCAATGCCTTGCTACTGTAGACTCCCAACTGCCATCAGATCAGCTGGTAGAGGCAAGAACTGTGACATGAGAAACAACCATTCTTTATTGCTAATTCATCTGTTCCAAATTTGGACTTGGAATATTAGTGTACAAGAGGGGAGTGTATTTCCTGGGGCTGGGGTTGGTTTTTAAGATAAAGACTCAGTAGCTTTAAGAGGGAGGATGAAAGGGCAGGGAAGAAACCTTTTCCTATAGAGTATCATATTTGTAAAGTAAATTTGTTTTTATCTCTTTTTATTCAAAAGTGCTGTATACATAGATTCATATATACATGCACACATATGCACTTTATTTACCCAAAAGAAAAGCTTAGTGGTTTGCTTGAATAATTTACTTTTAAAATACAGTTGTCTTACTGCTAAGAATAGAGCTATAGATGTAACTTTGTTTTTGGGTCTAACCTTTTTTTAAGGATGATCATCTTAAATTTAGAGTGTAGCAGGGAAACCATGTGTGTAGTATTCTAAAAATGTAATTTCACCAGCTCTTCTTGTGATTTATAGTATGACATAGTACAGGTTTGTAAGGGAATTCCCTTTGAATTAATTAACATCTAGCATAGCTTTAGGCATGCAAGAAGTACACACTGATCTTAATTTCTTCCATCTCTATTACTGATGTACTACAAAACTAGAATGGGACAGCTGGATTCACGTTTATTCATGTTTAGCTCATGCTTCAACTTCATTCATTCATTCATTCATTCATTCATTCGAATTCTTTGTGTCACAACTCTAGGCAGCTCACAAAACCATAATAAAACCAACAGTCCAAAACAAATCCTGGCACCCTAACCAACCCATCAACAACTACAAACACAATCATTGGGCTCTAGCCTCACATCATCCCAGTGCTTGTGGGAAGAACCAGCTTTTTAAGGCCTCCTAGGCAGCTAGGAGAGTGGGGGCCTGCCAGATCTTGGGGGGAAGGGCAGGGGAGGGGTCACTACTACACCCCATGATGTTGAATGGCCTCACCCAACAGTTTCATCTAGATATTAAAGAGGAGTGACCCAAGCACTGAGGTAGTCCACATTGCAGGGTTCTAGGTTTAGACCTCTTCCCTGGAATTGACTGGAACCAACCACAGTAGGAGGACAACCACTGCAAAACAGTGTGCCCCACTCGCAACCCCTGAACCCAGTCCAGAATGATAACATAGTCAATGGTATCAAAAGCTGCCGAGAGATCCAGAAAGGCCAGGATGGTTGCCCCATCACCATCCTGAACCCTTCAAAGGTCAACAAGTGTGACCAATGTCATCTCAGTACTGTAACCTAACCTGAACCCTGACTGAAAATAATCTGCTTGTTAGCCTGCGAGTAATCCAGACAAGAAGCACAACTAGGAGTACTAGCTCTATCTTTATTGTAAGGTTACATCAACAGAATCTTGCAAGCATGAAAGTATTTCACCCCTCATTCCCTTTTACTTTCCGGAAAACTAGGGAGGGTCCCTTCTGAAATGTTTCCCATGCCCGCCCTCCTTCTGTGGGCTGAGATACCTTTTACAAGCTGGTTGTCCAGTCTGTCGCTCTTCTGTCTCCCAAGGTCATTCCCATATACCATTACACCATTCCATCCAGGGTCTTCAAAAGCTGAATGCCTATAAAGGGAGGATTGGAGACTCAAAGTTATCCAACACTGTTGGGTCCAAGAATGGCCTCTTGAGAAGGGGGTGTCACTGCCTCCTTCACAGCAGATAGCACCATCTCCTTAGACCCAACCACATGCCACCTACTAGGAGGCCTTGACCAGCCAGGAGCAGCATAGGTCCAGAACACAAGTGGTAGAGTTACAGCAGCAAGGACCTGGTGTACTTCCACAGAATCGACCAGTTCAAACTCTTCCAAGCTCAGACATATCTTGGTCACTTCCAAAGGATCTGTCCAGCCAGAGTCTAAAGCAAGCAAAGCTGAGCTACTTTATCTAACAGGATAATTTAAAAATGTTTTCTTCAAGGCCACCCTAATAAACGATAATTATAATTGGCTGCCACCTGTTAGGCTGAACCTACTAACCCCCCCTGGTCTGTCTGGCTTGAGTTCTTACTTCTACTGAGGGCTTTTCCTTTTACCCAGTCCTAGCAAAAATAGAAAGGAAAAATATTTTAGTTCTTCCAGCCCCAAATCCAGAAAGGCAGATCTAAACAAACCTTGCGCCAATTCTGAAACACAAGTGTAGTTGTATAACTGTGTGGTATTGTATATGGAGAAGGTTTTAACAAGAAATCCCTTTATTAATTAATGAAGCTAAATCTATAGATTAAATAAATCTGATGTATTGGGAAAAGAATACAGGAAAAATAAAAAGTCAACATCCATACACAGAGAATTTGAAATAAAAGTAGAGTTGTTACACTACAGTTGAGTTAAGATTACTTGCTGAAATAAGATTGGAGGTTTCAGCACATGTTTACATTACACTGCAGAAAAGATAGTGGTTGGAGACAGATCAACTGAGTCTCTTGCTCAGATGTTGTTAGGCAGGCCTACCTGCTACTGCTGCTTCCTCTTGGACTAGTCTGAGTTTTATACAAAGTGAAAGAAACTCATTGCTAGTCACTTTTGTGAGACTGAATGTTATTGGTCCAGTGATACTCCATCTGATGTTATGGGCAAAGCTATCAAATCAGAAAATTATCTAGTCTGTCATACTGTCATACGTCCATCTCCCTTCCTAATGACCCTTATTAGAATGATAAAGTCACTTTTCACCTGTTACAACCCTGTATTAAAAAGGTTTATATAGGAAGGAATTTTTTGGAGAACCAAAAGATGAATTTTATCTATTCGGGCCTCTCAGAATGGGACTAATTTACAAGATACCTTAAGGGACTCTGTAGCGCTAAACCAAAAACTAGAGGATTGTCACATTACTTAGCCTAATGTGGGAACCCATCTCTGAACACTAACCTACTCTAGGTAAGGCTGCCTGTGCCCAGACTCTGTAGCTGCTTGGTTAACTAACAGTCTCACTGATGCTCTTTATTTCTTGCCACTAAATCCTGCACACCACCGAACACTGTTGCCATTGCTCACCTGGGGCAAGCTTCTCTTCTCTTCTCTTCTCTTCTCTTCTCTTCTCTTCTCTTCTCTTCTCTTCTCTTCTCTTCTCTTCTCTTCTCTTCTCTTCTCTTCTCCTTCAGCTTTTCTCCATTCTTTAGCTCTTTGGCACTTCTTTTTTGTGGTGCTAGGCCACAGCAGCGGAGCCCCTGCTGACAACTCATCTTCCACTGCTTGTCCCCGGAGAGACTTTGTTGAGGTGGTTGCTGATTGCCAAGCAGCTCTTCTGACCAGAAGTGGGATAGAATTAAGAAGGCTCTGAGGGACCCAAACAGAATGTAGTATAGAGAATGGGAAGAAAAGGAAGTGTAAGGGAAGACTCTAGAAAGCTATAGATAGGAAACAGGTAGATAAGAACAGGAGACAGGTAGCTAGAAAGATAAAGCTATTGAATAAATGAAATAAGCTTAAAAGGGAAAAATGGTAAGACAGGAAAGGAGATAAGCAGGGAGTTTAGAGTAGATCTTAGAAGACTGTTAGCCTATAGAAACGTACTGTAAATATGAAGGCAATGGGTGACCTTTTTAAAACAAAGGTAGCCTTTCTTCTGTAATAAAGCAGCACACTTTTATAATAAAAACACTTTTCCAGAGAATTCCATCTCTCTGTTCTGCCTCAGTTTGTTACCACTGTCATACATCCATGACAATATGCTGTGTGTGTGTGTGTGTGTGTGGATTTTAGTCCATTCTTTCAGCTAATGGCAACATACAACCAATGGAGTAAAATACAGCTGTAAAAATCAACTTCGGTTGAATAAAATAGTATAAATCCCTAAACTTTGAACAAACTAGACCACCACCACCTTCCCAACACTGGGCATTATATGGTAAAATCTTAGGAAAGGATGCGGGGAAAAGAGAGACAGAGCAGAGACTCAGAAATATGCTGCCAGTATTCAAATATAATTAAAGGTTCACATGACCCCATGCAAAGGAGGTTGGTGCAAGAGACTTACATAAAATTAAAGGTTAATATACTACTACTTCTGTGTGCCCAAGATATAGCAACCAAATAATCCTGTCAACAGTTTCAACCAAATAATCCTGTGTGGGTTGCTATTTATCTAAGTTGTTCACTGCATGGGAATGTTTATTGATAAAGCAAATATAAAAACACTGAAATACAATAAATAATGAACAAGTTGATTTAGTTTACTAAAGTTCTGGTGAGAATTCTTGGTGCATACAAACTGATTAGGGAAGCTGTAGAACCTTGAACTGGGTGTAGCCAACAAGGACAAGGTATCCCATGCAAGGGACAGGGACAGGCTGTTGCCAATGGAGTATTTCCCAAGTTTAATTATTCTGAAACTGATTTAATACTTACACCTACACAACCTTACACTCACCTGATTGTTATACATGTCATCTCAATGGTGTCTCTTTTATTAAGCCTGAAGTATAGGTCTCACTATTGCAAGATGACTCTGGAACAACTGACTGACTTGGCAAGATCCACATTCCGGCAAGTCTTTACTGGCTGCGTGACTCAGAATGACATCAGTTCTGAGCTCTGTCAAAACAGTGATTACAAAGGCATTTCATTCACCTGTTCCAATGGTATAGCCTGATGGGACCGTGTATACCAGGAAATCCTCCTCCTCATCCTACTGGTATAGTATCTCAACAGGTACTTGGCTCTGAGCAATGGGGAGAGATTTAGTTTAAAGCATCTGGAATTGGTTGCATCAAAAAAATGCCATTTATATCCTGGCTCTTCACAGGAGTTTGGAAGGCTAATAACAATTTTAAATGGATGTCTTTTTAAATAGCAGTAAAAGACTCCATTTTTAAAGAAAAAAAAGATTCCAACCTCATTATAACAGGAAGTTAAATAAAAATTGGAGTATTAGAGAGGTCTAGAAGAGTGGAGAAGAGCAAATGCTGTCCCCATCTTCAAGAAGGAGGAGGACCTGGAACCACAGACCTCTCAGCTTGACATCTATAGTTGGCAAGGTCCTCAAACAGATTATTAAACAGTGTGGTTGGATAGGCATGCTACAATTAACAGGAGCCAGCATGGGTTTGTCATATACAAATTATTGCCACGCTAACCTTATCTTCTTCTTTGATAATTATTAGCTTAGCAGATCAAGAAAAAGCCATAGACATAGGGCAGTGCCATACTGAAGCCTAAACAGCTTGTCTCCCATGCTACTCCTTCTGTTTCTTAACCCAACTTCAAAAATTCCAATCCAGATTGCAATGAGTTGGCAACTGTGCTGGGCTGGTACACAGTCTGGACTATGGCCAGTTTTGAATCAAAGCTCGAAAATATGGGTGCAGGTCCATTGCAAAAGGCTGGGAGTGGGATGAGAACAACATCATCCATTCCTGTACTCTAGAAGTAGTGAGTAGCTTGTACTGGCAATCGGCCAAGCAGAAGATGTGGCTCTACCTATAATGTACTGTATCTGGACCTCAGCAAAATCTTTGATAATGCATCTCATGATAGTTTCCTTAATAAAAGGCTAATAACATGGGCTAGATCAGGGACTTTCAAACTTTTTCAGGCTGCATTGAAAAAAAATCTCAGAACCCCTAATCAAGAGGCAAAGTTCTAGTGAAAGAAATTTGGCAGAGTATGAATGAGCTTTTTTTGCCCTTTGTCTCTCATAGAACCCCATCAAGTTCTCATGGAACCCTAGGTCTGAAGAAAACCTAGGCTAGGTGGCTTATAAGTGGCTGGATAACTGTACTAAAGAATGCTTGTTAATGCTTCCACTCCAGCTTGGAGAGAAGCATTGAGTGGAATGCCACAGGGCCCTGCATCTTTATCAATGACTTGGAGGAGGGAGCTGAGGGGATACTTATCAAGGCTGCAGATGAGACAAAGCTGGAAGGGATGGCTCATACTTTAAAGAAGAGAGAGAAGAACTGAAAAGATTCAGGAAAGTTTGGGCTGAGCAGTAGGCTGAAATGAATAGGGTGGAATTTAACCAGGAGAAATTAAAGTTCCACAGTTGGGTAAGAAAAATGAAAGGCACATATACAGGAGACCTAGCTTGGCAGCAGTACATGTGGAAAGGATCTGGTGTCCTAACCATGAGCCAGCAGTGTAAGTACTGTCTTGGAATGCATTAATAATAATATGTTGCTCAGAGTCCATTCTGATTAGAGCAGTCTATAAGCTATGTAAAATGAATAAATAAAATAATAGCGTAGAGTCCATATCATGAGAAGTAATTGTTCCTCTCTATTCTGCCCTGGTGAACTGCTATATCCAGTTCTGGGTGCCACTATTCAAAAAGGAGAATGGCAAATTCAATCACGTTCAGTGGAGGGCTTTCAAAATGGTGAGGGTCTGAAAACCAAGTCCTACTAAGAATAGGCAAGGGAACTGTGTGTTTTCAGTCTACTGAAGAGTCAAGGTAGAAGAGATGTGACAGTGGTCTTCAAATATCAGAAAGATTATTGCATAGAAAAGGGAGTGAACTTATTTTCTATTGCCCTACAGGGCATGACTAGAAGAAATTAGTTAAAACTAGAAGGAAATAGTTCAGGCTAAATATCAGGAGGAACTTCTTGACTTTATGAGCTATCACTCGGTGAGCCTGCCTCATGAAATGACAACTTTCCATCACTGGAAGTCTTTAAAGAGAGGGTGGATGGTCATCTGTCAGAGATGCTTTAATGGATCCTGTACTGAGGAGGGGTTGGACTACATGCTTTCTAAGATTACTTCCCACTCTATGATACTATTAAATCATACCAAACCTGTTTAACTTTTTGTCTGTTAATTATCAGCATAAAATGGAAAATTGATACTGCTATCAAAGTATTCAGACTCTTACCTTAAAAGACTTTTAAAATTTCTTCAAGTTGTATGGAAACCATTTATCCATAGATGGAGCCTTTATAACTGCATGTTTTACCCACATGTATTTATTATCAGCATTTGTTTGCTGCTTTATACAAGTCAATTGAGCAGACTGTGTGCATCATTTGTGTGGCAGGAGGGGAAACCAGTTTTGTGGGAAAGACTCATGTGGTTGGGTCAGATGCAATCCTTCGGTATATGACATACACCTATGCAATAGATATTTTCCATGAAGTCTCCAAAAATGGAGTGGCATATTAAGTTCAGTAGTATAAATGAATAAATGAAATGGGTACATGAATAAATGCTCTTCAAAATAATCTTAGAACTGCTTTCTGTATGTACTATTCCTTGCAGACCTGGCATATGCATTTGAATGAGAGAAAATATACAAGCATGCTGTCTGGGGAATTCTGGGAATTGAAGTCCACACATCTTAAAGTTGCTAAAGTTGAGAAACAATGATCTAGCCTAGAGCCCTAGACCTCCCAGCTGGTCTCCCATCCAAGTATTCATTAAGGCCAACTCTGCTTAGCTTTCTTTATCAGGCAAGGCTGTCTAGGTGCTCCTACTTATTCAGAAACGCAGAGTGATGGATGGAGCTGAATGCAGGAACAGCAGTGGACAAGAACAAATCTCAAGTTTCCTGCTAGTCATATTTGTTATTTAAACAGTAAATTCAGAGACACGTTTATCTGAATTTAAGGGATGATAGAAGAAAGGATGCAAAATGATGCATGAAGTCCCATCCATTATGCTTCTTTAAGTCAAAACATTTCGCTCCATCTGTAACATATGGCTCACTTCCCTTTGTATTCAACTTTTGATAAGTTGTCTCTCCCAGTCGTTCTAGCAAGATTTCTTTTCCAGGTATTCAGTGGCATCAAGCCAGCATTCTCTCAGGGAAGCAAATGTCTGTTGCAACTGAGGATTTAGATCTAGCGTCTCTTTTGAAGTGAAGAGCTAAACCTGAACACAGCCTTCTTCAACTTGGCAGTCTCTAGCTATGCTGGACTAAAACTCTCACAATTCACAGCCAGCATGGCTTACAACAGAAATAATGTTTGCTTGAATACATTTTCATCCTCAGTAGACCTTTCCAGGAATGCAGGTATGAATGTTTGAATAGACTGTGAATATGTCTCAGTGTTACAAGTCTTGGTGTGAGGACTCAGCCTTTTCCAGGTTCATTTAATTGACAGAACTGGCTGCATTCACAGATCATGCTAGATCCCTGATACCTTTTGTCTGATTTTGGCTTGGCATGTTGTATGGACCCAGCCCATTTTGATCTGTCCCACACATCATGGCTAAACAAATCATGACCCAGAGCAATGTGTCAGCACAGCTGTTATGTCTCACATAGAATGTGAAAAGTCACACCAACTTTCTACACTGCCTGAGGTAGCTGCCTCATGGTTAAGCCCGGCAGAACAGAAAGACATTTTTGACAACAACTGCTAGCATGGGAAGTGTTAGAAGCAGCAGCAGAAAGAAGGGCAACGCTCAGGCTCTGTACAAAAGAGATTCACTGACTGTAGTTTACACCTCTGACAAAGAGTTTTGTGGAGCCCTTCTTTAAGAATAAAACTTCTCTAATAAGATGCAAAAGAGATTGCATTTAAAAAACACACAAATATTCTTAACCTGCTAGCCTTGATTACATATTTCTCAGGGGAAGCAGGATGATGTGCATCAGATCATTCAGTATGGAAGAAGCTCTTGTTTTGTGCAAGAGACATGCCTGAGCGTGTTTGTAATTATCTTTTCAATTTGTCTATATGTAAATTACTATAGCTGGCAGAACATTCCACATGTGCACTATCAAAAGGTATTCTGGCTCTTTTATTAAAACCTTAGATATAACATTCCCACACCATCAACATATTTTTTAAAATAATATTATTGAAAGATTGAGCAGCATATGATTAAAATAATTAAACCAAACAATTAAAAAGAACTTTACAAGCAGGAAAAGCAGCCAGGAAAACTGTTGGAAGGGTATTATAGACATGTCCACATGGCACCATTTCTAATCCTTCTGGATCAGTTTGAAGAGAACTTGCTGATCATCTTCATCCTGACTATCTTGGAATGCTGAGAACATAATGCACCAGTCTGCAACCGATCTGTCTCCAAGCAAGCAATGAGAAATCTGCACAGAACTGCACCTCTCCCAAGCTACAGGTGGCCCTGAAGAAACTCAAGTTGTATTATTTACCCCACAAAAAAAGAAAAAGAATAAAGATTAAAAACCTGAGCATTGATTACAAGATGAAGCTGCCTAACTATTAAACCATCATTCCTATTATAATAAAAGTTCTAGTAAGCATGATAAAGGTAGCATGAAATTCAGTCACCTACTTTACTACTATGTGCTTTTCTCAAATCCTCTGACCATGGTCATAGGCAGTGCCTGAAGTGGGGGAAAGGGGTTCAAAGATATAAACAAAAGACATATTTCTTAGGCTGTATGAACTGGAAATCACTGTTAAGGACACTTTCTCATTTTCCAATGTTTCTATTCCATTGGAGTAACACACTTTCAACTCCACACAAAAGGGAAAGAAAACAGCTTTTTAAAAAATGGAAGCAGCCTGTATGCCCAATGATCCCCTCCAAAGTGGTCAAAATAAGAGGGAACTCTTGTCAGTTTTCATTACTGCAAAAAGATAATTGCTTTTTGTGTGTGGTTTGGGTTATACTGCAGCTAAACCAGTTATAAGTTAGCTCAGCTGGTAAATTCTGTGGAATCAGAGATATTATGAATTGCTGTTAAATTGGCATATAGTCCTTGGGTAGAACTGCCCCCAGGCTACAATGTTAAGGATACTTTCATCTTAGTAAATCCCACTGAACTCTGCAGACTTACTTCTAAGGAGACATGTATAGGGTTATACTGTAAATGAAAGGTTAAATCAGTTTTCATTTTGGAAGCTGAATAGAGGTGATAATCTCTATGAAAAACAAGCCACCAGTCTGAACAACAGTATTGAACAATTCTTAAAGAATGAATGAATACGAATGAATTCGTGGACTACCATTTTTGTAGTACCAAAATTAAGATGATGAAAGCATCCTCTTTACTAGAGAACTGGGAACTGTACCTACAACTTTTTAAAAGTCATCCAGTGACCATCCAAGTAATTGTAAGCCTGTTGCCTAAAGTCAACTGGTAGAAAAAAAATCTGAAAGCCAAAATGGTGAAGATATAGAGTGGGAAACTCTTGCTCACAGATGAGATGTGGCCTGCAGAGTCTTTGATTCCAGCCAGCAGCCTCTTCGTCTCTACCACACAAAAATTAAGCTTGGGGCACAAAAAAAGGAGACATTATTCACATGAATGTAAGCTTGTTCTTAAGCCTAAGCCTGAGAGAAAGAAGATGTTCAAGGGATTGTAGCTTATGTGGAGGGGAAAAGGTCCCATTTAGATGTAGGGAAAGAGAGAAAGAGGACTATGAGGATAAATTTATTTTCATTTTTATTTATATATTTAAATTCATTACAGCTGCCCAACTCTGATTCACATAGCTTCAAAGGAAGCCTGGGCAGGCCTAGCCTTTGTGAAAGGTTGGAGTATTAACAAACAAGATATTTAAAGCTGAATTTCCAAAAGTATGTGACAAGTCCTTTGCCAATAAACTTAGCACTGGTGAAAAATTTACCCAGTGGAAGTATGAGTGAAGTTCTTCAGAGATCTGCACTGAGAACAGCACTGCTTAAGAATGTGGTCGTACTGGATATTTTTAATAGAAAAGCAGAATGGATTCACTTTCAGACATTTACACAGATGCTGTTCCTTATGTATCTTGCCTACTTACTTCCCTATTTCTATAAAAGTATTCAAAGCAACTAAAATCTGCTTATGTATGTGTGTGTCTCCAGAACAAAATGGAATTTTATTCTAAAAGGTATGAAAAAAACACTTATATTCAAAGGCATTATTGTGGGTTGTAAATGTTTACCTGAAGTAGCAGAAACAGCATCATATTTGTTGATATTGAAATTGGTTGTCTACTGGACCCTAACAGCTTTAATGGCAAATATCTGTTACTCTTCAAATCCTATTTATATAATTTGCAACTTGCAAAGTGCTCTACAAACTTAATTTTGTCTGTCTTCACAGCAACAGTTGTTCTTATTTGATAAAAGGAGACTAACGCTGAAAAATATCATAAAATTATTTTATTACAACTGGGATTTGAGTGTACTGTAAATCAGAGTCTTTTTTTATACATTTTTATAGGTTTTTGTTTTTAATAGTTGCAGATATAATGTTCATAATATAGCAGATGTGGCAATATACTGATAATCACATACAAATATACATCTGGGAGGTGTTATATACCGGAAGCTTGTATATTATAGACTCTCAGATTTCTGAAACTGAATATCCAGTGGAGAATTCAGGATCTGGAATATCTAAATGGTGCAATCTTAAATACCAGTGTGGAAGCCCTAGCTGGGGCTGGGGCTGGGGTTGAAGCTTCAGTGCCCATTTTGCACCTCCCCATGACAAGAATAATAGAATGTGTCTAAATACATAAATTCTATTTTTTGAAAACCCCATTCAGAGGGTAGAAACTCACATTAATTCACAATGTGGCAGTTTGGTTTTGTTGTCCTTGATCAAATTAAAGTTTTTGTTAGCATGTTTTCTTTATATTTTGTGAACAGAATATAATTTACTAATCATCTGATGGAGAGCCAGTTTGGTGTAGTGTTAAGGTACCAGGCCAGAACCCGGGAGACTGTGAGTTCTAGTTCCGTCTTAGACTGACCTTGAGCCAGTCACTCTCTCTCAGCCCTAGGAAGCAGGCAAGGGCAAACCACTTCCGAATATGGCAATGGACCTGTCCAGGTCTGTCCAGGAGTTAAGACATGCTTGAAGGCATACCCCCCCATCACCTGATAATGTTACCTAATGTTAAGTACAAATGTCAATCATTGTGCAAGAGGTTATGCTGAGGACAGAATATACCAGATTTGGAAGGGGGGAGGGGCACTTACTTATCCTTATATACAAATTCAGAGCACTGAAAACTTGATTTCAGCCAGTTGGCAATTTATTCAAAAACTAACTCTATAGGGATGTTGGCCAGTTAATAAGCGGAAGGTCCGATGAAATGACACAACTAAGAGCTAATTAAACAGGAAGAATCCAAGGTTGTGACAGCAATCAAATGAGAGCTGGTTTAGAGGGAAATCTGAATAAAATGCCGTAACAAGGGAAGGATGGAACTGAGATCCCCATGAGAGGCTACCAGGGGCAGGTTGACACAAGATTTGGTAGAAGGAACAAGTCCAGAGAGAAGAGGAGCTCAAGTCCTTGTTTGCATTTGGAAGCCAGTGGGAAACACTGTGGTTTGTGAATGGTGAAACATGCTGCATCATAAGGCAGACAGGAGATCCCTGTGACCTTCATTTCCATGAAGAAGAAATCTGTTTTACCAAAAATCCTGTGTAAGTACAGCCTTCACTTGCTGTATGAGTATAAATGGGGTTAGGATCAGTTTAGGAAGATATAATTTGGTTTTAGGTTTGGAATTCAGTAGGAAATTTGCCAAAGGCTGGGGAACTTAGTCACTGGAGAAGTGCTGGCAAGGCTTTATGGTATCACCGGTTCCTTTCCTATGGGTTGGACAGGTAGCAATACATCTGTACAGGAAATGGGGAAACAAAAAGTACAGAAGGAAAGTAAAAACAAGAACAAAAACACCAAGGGCCAGCATTGCTTCAAGCATCGACCCAAATATTTACACACACACACACAAACACATTTCCTCTGTGCCTTCCCTTCCAGTAATTACTCAATCTCTGCCATTTGCATCTCTGATCCCTTCCCAGCAGCATCCTCTCCTAGAGCACCCAAGTGTAAGGTGACTCTCCAAACCAATGGCCCACGAAGAACACACTCCAACACTCCTTGAAGGAACAAGCTTTGAAGGAGGGACAAAAGGATTAGAAAGAAGGCTGCTGTCCCCAAACCACAACAAGCTTCATAGGTCCTAAAGCAACTTATGGGAAGAAGTAAAACCAGAAATATACACCAATAATTCTGAGCACATCACTGACATCCAGGAGACACAGCTAGAATTGGCAAGCCTCAGAAAACTGGTCAGCAGACATCACAACCCTACTCTTACATGGCATGCAAGCAGTGCTCCCAAATGGACTCTGCCAGACATGAATGGATCGTATTTGCCTTCTGGCAAATGGCACTATTAGCCTGGGAGCAGTTGGGGACAGGATTTGCCTTGGGATGGCATCTGCCATGGCACCCTCAGAAGGCAGAGCAGAGGCATTGTCCACCAACACATGCTTTGAAAGTTAATGTAGTGTTAGCAGATGAGGTGTGGGGCTGGTACTGTCTTTAGTCCACTCTTAGCTATAGAAGCTCCAGGAGTGACGCTGGGCACTCTCTCAGTCCAACCTATCTCACAGGAGTTGTTGTAGGGAAAAAGAAGGGAGTGCTATGGATGTTGCTGTGGGCCGTTGAATGAAAAAAGCGGGATATAAATCTAAGAAATAAATCCCCATGGATCTTAACAGATATTATGAAGAATGTAAGATGCAGGAATCACTTCTGGAGCTAAATTCAGATTTACTTCAAGGATGGCATATACATGTTATCTTGCTATCACATAATCAAAAGCTCACTCCACTACGATGGGTGCTTAGTTGTGGTAGCAGTTGAAGAAGTGCTGCTGTGCAATGTAGAGGATACAGTCTGGATGTCATATGTATGGTTCCTAAGAATGATGGGGCAAACTGACAACTCATTTACACTTTCTTTCAGGATGCTGTGTGATCCAGAGAAGACAGCAAGGCTATTGTCACAGAAACGGATGACCCATTTGAGATTAGAAGGTACTTTCCCTCCCTTGATACCAGGACTGGGCTTAAAGTTGTACTTCCATGTTTTATAGCTTCCTCCACCTCTTTCTCTCTTCCTCATCAGAGTCTGAATGGAGGCATCTGCTCTCACTGGAAGTGGCCTATAAAGGATTGTGGACAATGGCTGAGGATACTTCCGGAAAGCCTTGACAAATAGGTAGGGCCTTTCATTATCTCTTGTGGGGGGCTGGGGAGGTATGTCTGCCTGCAGAGCTACTTCCTTTCTCTTTTCTTTTATGTGATGAACACTTCTTCAGTGCTCTACTGTTTCCACGCATTACATGTGTATGTGTGGGATGGCCATTCTGTGGATCCACATGCCTTGTTCCCATAGCTCTTGGTTGAAATCTGACCTCAAGGGAACTATCTCCTTGTATGAAGACTTTTCCCCTCATTTATCTCTTGACATTAGCTTAGTGATCCAATGGGCTCAAGGTGCAAAGACATGATGTAGCATTTAACACTTGGAAGCCTGTTTTTATATAATTTTGAAACAACAAAAAGAAAGGAAGCATATTAGGTGTTCTTGAAAACCTTCTCTTGGCACAATTATCTGTTTACATACATGCGGATATATACCATTTTCAAATATATAAATAAATAGACCCACCATATCTGGGCTGCAAAAAATCTGGACAAACATTTGTAGTAAAGAGATTATGATACATCTGCTGCAATAGATTTGGTAGATTTGGTAGACCTTGGTAAGAAGTGAGAAGGGAGATAAGAGCAAAGACTTTGAATAAATATAGCAAAAGGATATTGCAATGCTGAATCCGTGTGCTTATGTTTGTGCTTATGCATGAGCAACTCGGTGTGTGAGAGAGGGAGAGAAAGAGAGACAGAACATACCATCCCAGGGGCTTCCTATTAACATACTTTTTTACACAAATCCTTGCCTCAGACATTTCTCTCTCTCTGGCTTCAAGAGCACCCCCTAGCGTTGTCTTGAAACAAGAACACCAAGAAATATTTTTCTCACATATTATTAAGCAACAATAGGAATATGAAAAATGTGAAAAACTGCAGTTTTATATTTATTAAACAATGGTTTCTTCTTCCTTTCCAATTTCCAGTCTGGTTTACCAAGCTTAACCAAGACTCTGTAGATCAGGGTTTCCCAAACTGTGAGATCTACCTCCCTTGGGAAGTGCAGGCAGAGTTCAGAGGAGGTGTGAAGAACCTTTTAGTTACATTGTTACAATAAATCCACCTTTCCCAAAATATCATTGTATCCTTTTAATTGTTCATTTGTGTTCATTTTGGTGTTTGGATTTTTAAGGGAGGTGTGTTGTTGTTGTTTAGTCGTTAAGTCGTGTCCGACTCTTCGTGACCCCATGAACCATATCGCGCCAGGCCTTCCTGTCCTTCACTGCCTCCCTGAGTTTGCTCAGTTTCATGCTCATTGCTTTGGTGATGCTATCTAGCCATCTCATCCTCTGCCGTCCTCTTCTCCTTTTGCCTTCAATCTTTCCCAGCATCAGGGTCTTTTCCAAAGAGTCCTCTCTTCGCATTAGGTGACCAAAGTATCTGAGCTTGAGCTTCATTATCAATCCTTCCAATGAGCAGTCAGGGTTGATTTCCTTTAAGATTGACTGGTTTGACCTCCTAGCAGTCCAAGATAACGCTAAAGGGAGGTGTGATGGCAAGTTTTGGAACCCTACTCTAGACGAATAATGCCTCTAGATTTTTGCCTTTAACCTACTACATCCAGAAACAAAAATTATCTAGTTACACCACTCAGTAAGAGCACACACATAATTTCATTGGCCAACAAGAAAACTTCCCTTAGAAAACTTTCCCAAAACCCAAGATACATAAATTCATTAGAATCTCTCCAAAATGTTACAAAGTAGACAACAAGCTTTTAGTACTCCGGGACTCTTTGGCTGGGTTCACAGATTACATGAAGCATTGTTGATGTTCATTAAAATCCAGAGGAGTTAGGTCTACGAAACCATAAGGACACGCGCCCTTACCAGCCTGCCTGCACCCTAAGATCTAATGAGAGGACTTTCTCTCATACCTTGTACTTCAATTTGTTGAAGAACAAATTGGAAGGTGATGATAAAATATCAAAATATTTTATGACAAAAAAGATGCAGCTTTACAATTTTTCTAAATACTGGAGGAGGTGCGTGAGGGAATCTAACGCTTGAAAAATGGGACTGATAGCAGGGTCCATCCTGCAGACCTTAGCAACCCGACAAATTTTATTTCTCCTCTTTTTGCCTGTTTTTTTTCCCCAAAATATGCTGCATTGTTTTTAATTATTCGAGGCTCCAAGTGATACTTATTCATTAGAAAAGTGGCGTATGTATAAAAACGTTAATGTGTCTTGTCTGGGTTTGGCTGAACCCGACTTGGACCCGGACCTGGTCTCAATTGGTCTGTAAACTATCGTTTAATAATTTAGCATATTTTGTAAATCCAACCACATGCGGCTTGTTAAAGAAACATGGCTCAGTATGACTGCGATCACAGCCAGTGTTTTGCAAGTAGCTGCGACGCTCCCGCCAACCACAAACACTGTTGAAACGTAGATGGCGAGGAAAAACGACGCTACCCCTTTAAGAGCCGCGTCCGCCGCTCATGAGGCCCACGGCAGAATCTCTCTCCGAAGATGGGCGGGAAAGCTGGGGGGGGGAGGAAAAGACGGCGTCGTCTCCTGAGAGGCCGCTGGTTATGTCACCCGCTTGTGGCTCCTCCCTCTCCCCTCAGACGGGAGGGCTCCCGTGAACGAGGAGGTGCTCGAGAGGGGAACCGAGAGCCTTCGCGCCTGCGCAGCGCAGTTTCGCTTCTTCGCCTGCCCGATATCTCATTCTCTCACCCCCCCTTCCTTCCTCCAAACCCGTTAGGGCCGCGGCGGTGAGCCCCAGTGGAGGTTTTACCAGCGGCCCCGCGACGGGAAGGAGAGCAGCTGCGAAGCCACAGAGCTGACCGGGGAAGTCTCGACTCGGCCATGGGGTCCTGAGGCCCTCTCTCCCTGCCCGCTCCCTTGAGCCCCGGAGTGTCGGGTCCCTGGCAGAGAAGGGAAGGCGGGCGGCGGCGGCGACAGTGAGGCTGGTGCTTGCTGTGCCGCGTGGCGGTGAGGGCACAGTGGGAAGGTGGATGGATGGGGAGGGAGGATCGGGGCTTGAGGTGATGTAGCGGCTAAACCTGAGAGCAGTGGCCTGACTGCCCCGGGTGGGGTGGGGAGTTTGCTTCCTTACTTGGCATGGTCTTGAAGAGCATCTGGCCGCGATAACGCTTGGAGAGAGTGAGGAGGGTGTGAAAAGGTGAATGGCAACTCCTTCCAGCTCGGGATTGATGGTGCAGGTGGATGGGGTGGTCTCAGGATACGTGCAGGTGGTGCCCAGCTGTGCACAACAGCAGTAGGAATAGCTGTGAGTGGTGAATAGCACAGCCTAGGTCTAAAGGGGAGCAACGTGGCACCACTGAAAGTGGGCTTGGAGTTACCCATCAGCCACATGGTCTGGACTGTGGGTTTGATACAGAAGGTGACTTCTGTAGGAAGCCTTTTACCTATATAAATTGGCAGGCCAACTTTTCTTCAGCATAATCAAAGTATTTTAAACATTTATAGCACAGAATGATAATCTCATGGTGGTGCAACAGGGTGCTTAAATGCATAGTTTGGGGTTAAAGGTGGGTACTGTGTATAGTGGTACAAAAAGAAGTTATGATAGGAATGGCTGTAGGAGAAATGGCACATTTGGTGCCACATGTCTCAGTGGTTTGTTTGACTATCTGGCTAATTATGTACGTTTCATACAGCACATACTTTGCTCTTTCCATCTGAGAACTTGCACCCAAATACCAAAATTTGACGAGGACATTATTTTTTTAAAAAATGGAGGATATTTATGTAACTTAACCATGCTAATTTAGGAATCCGTTCCTCCCGCAATCTTTTCCACTAGTTGTATCTCCCATCTTCCTTGTCCTCTAAAGATTCACTGCTATTGGTTGTTTATGTTGATTGACAATGGGAATGGTGACTTACCTTGAGTTCACAACCCCATATTTCAAAATATATATACAGAAATACCTAATATCCTTACTAATTAGAAATCCATTGATTGTGTACAGTGTTAGCTTTTGCACACAGTATATAATATTTACCCTATATATTTCATACTTAGCTCAGCTGCATATCTTCAGTCCTCTGTAATTTTCATTATCAAATAAATTAAATGCAAGTCAGTCTGCTGAAAAGAGTAAATAGAATAAGTATATTACTGTATATAGTGATGAATTACTTATTATTCATTACTATATACAGTAAATCCTAATGGTCACCTGCAGCAACTCCTTAAAATTGCTGCCAGTGGTATCATAGGATGCCAAGGAGAAAAAGGACAATAATGGACTATTGAAAGAAGCCAGAATTTAAGGATTTATTAACCTCTTTTTAAAATTACTTTATGCCTATCTGTTTTGTTCTTCCTTAGAATTATGCTGTCCTAGCACATTTTGATGATAAAAGATCAGATTTCTACCAAGATAATTAATCCTGTTTAAGCCTTTGGGAGTCTGTTTAAAAACTAATCTGTAACCAGTCACAATGGTAAACAAACAAACAAAAGCAAAACAAAAAAAGCAATTTTTTAAAAAGGATGGATCTTTAAAATAACAGTTTTAAATACAAGAGATTCTTTTTCTGACGCAATAGTGCTTTGCATCCATATTGTCAACTTATCAAAAGCTGTACTGTATGTTTTACTTAGAATATTAGTATCCGATATGACATGATTTAAGTTTCATTTTTTAAAAGCCAAAATAACAATAGCAAAAGTGTTCACTGCAGGTCAGCATTGTTTGTTGGTGCAAACACTGACTGAGAAGGCAACGGATTAGCTTGTGTCCAGGGAGTAAGAACATGAAAACTTGAGCATGTAATGCAGCACGGTGATCATGTTAATCACCCCTGTGGGATTCAATTTACTGGAAACAAATAGGGGAGGGGAGAATTAAAAAGCAAATTCCATCTGCTGTACAGTATTCTTAAAAACATACAGTAACTGTTGTTGCTCACATTATACAATAACTTTTAGCTTTTGTTCACATACTGCAGTTTAAGAGCATTTGTAATGAAAACTGCTATATATGAAACTATGTTATGGAAATAGAGGTTGTAGTGCTGTAAGGTATGTTTCCAGCTGTTGTATTCTGTTTATATATTCTCTCTTGCATGGAAGGAATTATTTCCATGATTTCTGCAGTTTTTGCTGCATCTGTCTTATCTAGACAATGTTCAAACTGGAATTGATGCTGTAACACCTTTTAGGAAATACGGCTATAAGCCATTAGGGGTTTCTTTTAAAGCTGGCATTGAATGTTTTAGGATATGTCTTTCCAATTGGGATTGACCAACTGCATTATCTTTCACTGCTTGGCAATTTTACATTAATTAATTAGGATGTAACACTCGGTTGTATCTGTTGTGATTATTTCATTATGTACACTGAAATATAGTGTAGTAGAAATTTCAGGACTGTCTAGATGTGGGATCATAGCCTACCACTTCATATACATGAACAAGAATAATAACTTTTACTCTAAGACATTAATAGCTAAGACATCAGCTATTTTGAATGAATACTTGTATATGTATATGTTCGTTTTTAAATTACTGTACAGTATTTGCTTAAAATGCCATTGAGATACATGACTCTTTACCAAGAATAGAAGACTGTTTGAAAACTCACTCAGGAAACTTTGTAAGTATAGGAGAAAAATCAGAAGGGAAGCAAATACGAGAAAGTAGTACAGAGATATAGTAAATCAGTCAGTAAAAGGTGAATGTATGCTGAATAATGGTGCAGTTAATTATTTTAGAATGTGATTTTGGGGGGTGTCTTTTTTTGCAATGTATTTTACTTTCTTCTAAAAGTGGGAAACCAATCATGCTGAATTGAGAGTCTTCCCCCTAATTTTCCTAAACAATGCTCTGCACTTTTGTTGTACCTGGGCTTCTTCACTGCTCCTGAGTATGTGAAAGATAGCAGACCTGAATGGAATGATACAAATAATTACTTTTTTGTAGCCTTCAATGTTTAAAAATAGAAATCAGCAAAACAGAAATATTTTTCCTTTGTTACTTGGTTCAAATAAGCCTTATAGAAATCGGATTGGTATAGATACAGTAGTTGTTTTGAAGTGAGTGAGGGATATATCTATGTAGTGCTGAATAGCAGAATAGAATTGACTTGTTTCCTCCATCTGGAGAGCTAGGAGGTTAAAACATCTATTTTTGAACTCTTGCATGCCTATAACTAAACGTGTAACAATAAATGTTTTAAGATGGTGATTTATTTCCCACAGATTAGTAATGCTTTATTGTTGATATGTAATGTGTGCAACTGAAAGCTAGTGAATTTGATGATTCAAAAATCACTTCAGACACAAATTTATTTACTTAATGCATCTCAAAAATAATTGGATATTATTTCGAAGGATTAGGGAACAAATAAAGCTATGCCCATTTCCATTCTAACTTGATCAGTTTATGAAAATGAAGTTCCACTTGCAGCATTAAGTTTTCATTTCATTTCTCCTTAATATTCTGAATAGTCCTGCATCTTCAAAACAAGAAATGCTACTTTTTTTATAATCTGCCCCTTTATTTGGTGAATTGACAAAAGTAGTACCAGTGTATATATAGATTGTGTTGTGTATATAGATTGTCATACTGATGCTAGGAAAGACGCACCCTGCAGTAGCTTCCTTTTGATATATTCAAAGGAAAATAAATAAGTTGTAACTAGACTACTCCCTTTTAACTTATTTCCTGTCTCCTTCCAAAAACAGTGTCCTGACTATACTGCATACATACATTTTACAAACACACACACACATGCACTGAAGAAAAATAGCAGAAGTTAACAGAGGAGAAAAACTCTCTTGAAAAAGAGTTTCATGGTAAAAGGGTTTCATTGTTGATCTGCATATCTGATTTAGCATAGAGGAAATATGAATAATGTAAAATAACTTGGTTGCCTGAGTATGGAGCGGTGCAAGAATGTTAGACTGAAGGAGAAATAACCAGGATACACACACATATGGGAAGAAGGGGCTACTCCGTGTAAAGGAAAGTTGTGTATGTGAGCAAGTAAAGGTTGAGAAGTAATGTTATATGCCTGAATTTTCAATATGTACTTAATTAAAAATCTGTAACTACATAGAAGGTGAGCATTTGGGAGTAAAAACAGTGATTGTATTTTCATCATCTATAGCAGAGGACATCTTGCATAGATAGATAGGTAGGCAGGCCAGAGCTGTGTGTTCTGTCTTTCTGTTTTATTCAGGTAATTCAGTCTTCCACAGTAAGCTTACAAGTATTACATTTGGATAATAGTTTTTGTATGGATAGCGGGATTATGATATTAATAGGTTGCCTGATTACTCTGAGCTGAGAGAATTCCTACTCACAGTCTGTTTGTGGTGAGACCCCAAAAATACAAGTGAAGAATACCACTAAGATAAAGCCTTGTGATTAAACACTCTTTAGCTCAATAATTAAAGTGAGTACAGCCTTGCCATTTGCTTCCTGGCTATTGTTACATATGGCATAAAACCCCCTTGAGCCAGTTAGAGAAAGGGAATGGGAATAGTTGTCAATTTTCTTGCTTCTTTCAGTCACAGTCTTGGAAAAACAAGAAGAAAAAGTGATGATGCAAATTATTTTTTCTCTGTTTCCATCAGTCTTCAGAGCAGGACCGTTAGTCCCAAGGCAGAATATAGTCCTCATGCTTAGGTTTGTTTGGATAGTTGTGCTGCATATGCCTTTCCCTCATTTTCCTTTACGGTATTAAACTTTAAAATTGGGTCAAGAATATTGATGCTTGGGGGATTATTCTTAATTCTAGGGCAAGATCCACATGTGGTCCCAGTTTACTAGCTGACTGAAATTATACTCTCTGCAGAGAAATCTATATTAGCATTTCCAAAAGTATATTGGCACAATAAATAATTGCTGAAAAGAAATAAATGGGCAGTTAGAGCCTCACAGTAGTTCTTCAATTTCCTCACCTCTTTAGAATACCTCCTTAAAAATCTACTTTTTTTTTTTTTTGCAAAAGTTGGGGGTTGACCTATCTTATTCTATCCTGTTACTGGTAATAGAGCCATAATATTTAATAACTATCCCCATCTATCTCTTATTCTTTTAACATTATGTCTTAGTCTGCAGATTTACTTGAAATCTGTGGGGATTGCCTTTCAAGTCAACTGATGCATCCAACTGACTACAAATAGTCCTTGTTTAGCGACCACAATTGGGACTGGCAACTTGGTCATTCAGTAAAGCAGTCGCTAAGTGAAACTGCGACTGTGTTTATGATCTTACTTCAGCTTTCCTTTGTTTACAGACCTGCAAAGGTCATAAATGTGAGAATTGGTCATAATGTTACTTTTTCATCACTGTTGTAACTGCGAACAGTCACTAAACAAGGCAGTCACTAAATGACTGCCTGTATGACCTTGCATTGTATCTAGTTGTATATAGCAAGGGCTGGAAAAGGGCTGGCCTTGTTGTGTGACCTACAGTAGACAGACCATGATAATGAAAATTTTAGCCACAAACTCTTGGGTTTTTCCTTTATTCTACTGTACTTTTTTTAATAACTCTATCAGCATACTCAGAACCATGAAAAGTCAGTAATTTTGGAGAAGAAAAAAGGGCATGTGTTCTATCTTCATCATTTGCTGGCTGCACAATATACAGTATAGGGTAAATACATTTGAGTATACTATAATTTCAAGTTTCTAAATCTAAATGGCTTTGCTGGACTTCGATGATGCTACTTTGTCCAGAATAAAAAGCAACAGGCTAATGTTGTTAAGAAAATAGGGTAACTACCTGAAGGATGTTTTTATAACATGTTGGTTGATTGCATACATACTTGTCTTGTAAGACTGATCTCTAGCGAGGTCTGTCAAGTATCACAGCTTTATATCACTTTTTTAAAGTTCTGTGATGAACTGACTACAGAGATTACTACATAGATGTAAAAGCATCTAGTTTCTCTTTAGTATCACATCGTAGTCTCCTGAATATGTTGTGCTTCAGATTGCTGCTGTTTTCGGGAGGGGAGGTTGTGTCAAATTCAGAAATGGATTTATGCATTTATTTAGTTACTTATTTACTGGGCTTATAAGCCACTCAGATTGAAGCCAGTTCTGAGCGATATACATCTCGATCTTTTGTAGATTGGGTTAACACAGATAATACCATTTACATTCTTACAGTTTAATTTCTTTTGTCCTTTATTCTGCGCTTTTTTTTTTTGCTCAAGGGTAACCATGCTATGTGCATCATAAATCCATAAATAAATTGTATGAACTATTTCATGTGTGTGTTTAGCATTGAAGGCATTTTTTCCCAAAATTCATGTATTTTTGTCCTAAAATTCTTGGATTATGTGTATACTATTTTGAATCATTCTATTGATTTTTTTCTCCTCTCTCACTCTTCCTGTAGGTTTGAACAACAAAAAAATAATGATGATTGTAGTAACTGGAGCCATGTCAGTGCCTGAGTCAGACTCCCCGGCCAGTACCCCTGCCACAGCCCCTAATTTATCCAGGATGCCTGAGGATGGCAGCCTCACTGCTGTGGAGCAGCCAATATTCCTAATGACTACAGCTGCTCAGGCCATCTCAGGTTTCTTTGTGTGGACAGCTGTGCTGATCACCTGCCATCAGGTAAAACAAACAAACAATTTAACATTTTGAATTGCTCTCCATAACAGTATCTTCATCATCTAATAGAAAAGGAGCTTGCTTCCCAAAGTGGTATTATTCCATCAATGTATATCACAGTCTACTTTCAACTACAAGCACTACTGTTTTGGATGATGTAATGGCCGATAGTATATATAAGTGATCTTCAACTGGGACTGTTAATAGGAGGGTCACAATGTATGTAACTGCATTAGGCTCCAGGAAGGAGGGAGGTGGGGTAAGCAGAGTGGCTGGCACTGTGACTATGGGCAAGCAGTCTGAGGGTGTGAAACTCCCTGCCTCTGTTGCTCTGCCCTCAAGAAGGCACCTTATAGCCAACATGGTTTTGGGGCAGACAAGTCTACCCATTGGTTAGCACAGCTCTGTGTTAGCCAATTGTTAGATTGGGCTGAGGGGATTTTCACAAGGCCACGTCCACTCACAGGATAACAAGTTCCATTTTAGCAAATAAGTAGATAAAGCTGATGGGATCATTCTCCTAAGCAGGATGTTACTGCATAGTGACAATGACTGGTTCTATTCTATTCCCAGATCACTTTGTCAAAACCAAGGGCTATTAAGCATGCTATCTCTCCCTCCTCTTCCTCCATAGTGTTTTCTATTTGGTGTTCTTCCCCAAGCTGTTCTATAAACATTTTAAAGCAAAGAAGTTCATAAATATGTTTTAACTAACTTGGATTTTGAATTACATTTTGGCTGAACAGCTTTCCTGGTGGTATGGAAGGGTTACTGCTTCTGTATTCTTCCAAATCCTCTGCACTTCTATGAGAAAGTAGGTCACTGCAATTCAGAGTGATATAACTTGCACTTTGAACACTGATAAATTGATAGCAATAATTGCAGGACAAAAAAACCATTTTAAAAATAAAAACAAATAAAAACAATTTTTCTCTGCCAAGGGAAGTATGATTCTTTAAAGAAGAATTTGAATGTTTTAAAATGAAAATAGTTTATATTTTGATTTTATATCCAGGAGATTTCTTTGAGATACATCTTTAATTTTTAGTCCAGGTTTTGTGAGTATTCTCTTTTGAATACATCATTTTAACTTCATTTTAGAGGAACCTCTCTGTGGTGTTAAATCTAGAGCTTAGGGATGTGGAGACTGCAAACCTGACATGCAAATTCTTTAAACTGGCCCTGTCTCCTACATTGTTGCCCATAACATACAGATGTGACCACCTTTTCATACCTTATTTTGGGACAAACCTAAAAATGTACACCATTGAAAAACAGCATGGAACTTTTTTTCTTTAGTTGCAATACAAACATTTATTAATGATAATTTCTTAAAAGCAAGGCTACTGAGAATTTCAGGACAGATGTAATCAGTTGTGTATGAGAGAAATAAGCTTTGAACTTTGCAGGTATGCAAATAGGATTTGAAATGGCTAGGAAACTGTATGTAAATTGTTTTTTTCAACTTGCTATTTAATTGATTATGCCCACTTCTTGCCTAAAAAGGAATCTAGACAGTAACTTATAGGGAAAAGTGGATGAGTATGAAAGCTACAGAAAATCAAACATCTCTCTAACTAGCTCTTAAAACAATGAGGCAAATTGTCATGTCAGGCCTAGAGACATTTATTCTAGAATTCTTCATCATTTGTGGTATGTAAGCAATGCACTTCACTCAAGATAATGTATTTGGCTAATTTAGGAATGTTGTACATTTAATTATATAGGGATGGGTGGGAGGATGAGATGAGGATGAAAAGCTGTGATTCATAAGGTTTAATAACCCTTTGGCATTATCTTCCCATTTTGTACCTCTGTTTGATCTTAGTACACGGAATAAATAGCAATGTTTCAACTCTTGCTTTCTTTCCATTCTATCTGTCATCATCATTATGACTAATTTCACTGCAATGATGAGAAGATGGGATATATCCACTTTTCTCCCACCCTGGCTTTTCCACCATAAAGTCTGGCTGCTGACATTTATCAAATATCACTGCAAAACAAATACGACATTCTCTTTTGTAATGTTCTCTAATATTTTACTTACATAGATAGACTCTGCCATTTATCAATCTTTGTTTAGCACTTTTTAATTAATTATTAGATAGTGACTATCAGTTGTAGAACTTTTGCATGCTATTGAATCAGCAGGTTGATTAAGATTCAGAAGTGGGTCACTTATTTATGAATAAGAAGCACCTTATCTGGCACTTATTCAGGCAGAAGTAAATCACCTTGTTAATTCTTCTTCAAAATTTGACTTGGTCCTTGGATGAGGGACATGACTCTTGATGGATCTCTAGAGTACAGGAAGGGGGAATTCCTATTCCATTATCTGTCTACTGTTATTGTATAGAATTGCTACAAGAGGTTGTCATGGGCATTAATCTAACAGTTTTTAAAGACATTCATGGATCTGTCTATAGATTACATATTACAGATGTGATCTTATAGTTCAGTGAATCTGTAAGACAATGTACTTTCTGATTACCAGATGCTAGGAACAAGCAAAATAACTTTATTTCTGATTTGTAAGCTTCCCAATGTATTTTGTTGGCTGCCTTTGGAAACTAGATGAAACTTTCAATCCAGCAAAACATTTAATTATTTTGCATGGTAGTGTTATATTAATTATATTATAATTATATTTATCAATATAATATATAATGTAATATGATTGTATAATTTACAAATTGTATACTTTATATTAAATAAATTATATTATGTATAATGAAATAAATTTAATTTATAAATATTGATTAATTATATTACATTATAATATAATTTTATAGTTATATTTATAGATTAAGAACTCAGGGATGTCTATTAATGTCTTCCTGAATGTCCTCAAGCACAGTATTTCTTCTTTACTCGTGTAAATGTTGAATAGCTAGCTCCTATTATGAAGCCTGAGAGTCAACATTTTTGCATTGTACCTTATGTGATCGCTTGTAACTGAATTATCTGGCACAGTTGGTTTTGTTTTAAACTGTTTGGGACACAAAAATGAACATTTCGAGAATGAGAGCTCCCGTTCTGAGTATGAAACCACTGTTTCATATATTTTGAAAGTGCTTAAAAAACTTAAATGCTTACAATAACCAGTTTCACACTCAGACCCAGTTCTCTACTTTTAGTGAAATATGACATGAAGTTTCACACTCAAAATGGTTCAAAACAAATTGTTTTGTGCACCCCAAACCTCTTTTTCTTTTTTAGTAGTTCCTGTATTGAAATAGTTGGCATTTTGCTGTCTAGAAAAAACATTCAGCCCAGGAAAAGCCCTATTTCAGAATTACTATTAATAGTCAACATTTTCCAACCATATTAACTTGCAGTGGAGATATGCTATTAAATTAAACAGTATTTTAGGTATGTTTCAATTTTTTAAAAAAGTTGAATTTTTTTGTCTTGAGAGCATGATATACAGTAATTATTGACTTTATAATGTCTATTGCAAATTTAAAAGGTGTGTTGTAGTATTTCCTGTTTTTGGTTTCCAAAAACACAATAGGATTATGACAGTAATCCTATGATACAAAGCTTTGCTACAACACAAAGATGGGAATAATCTGCTGTATGCAATGTGCATTTGTGTTTTAGTACTATATTGAAATTATGCATTGTATTTCAGATCGTTAACTGATCAGGTTGTAGGCTGTGTCTGATTGGTCTAATAGTGAAACTAGTTGACTTTACCATCCTTATCTTTCACTAGAAGACAGAGTTTTGTGACTAATCATAGATTGCATCCTATTAGGTTAAAATTCGTGCATAAGAGGGTACACTTTGAAATTAAAATTAACCCCAATGGAAAATAATCTCATTAAAATTCCCAATTCTGTTTTTGTAACATTAAATTGGCAAACTTCCTAAGTTTTGTGATATTGCTGGAATTTCACTGAAAACAAAAGTTTACATCTTCATATTGTATGAACTGCAAGACAACTGCTTTCTAACTTAAAATAAAGGCATTATAGAGAATATAATTGAATTAATTTCGGAGTAAGTTGTATCTTTACTAACTAGTGTTGTAAATCTCACAAGGTTATTTTCTGGGATAAAGTTAGAGGAGAAATATGATGTATGTCACCTTCAGTTCCTGGAGAAAAAGCAGAATATAACTACAATGAGTAAAGACAGCACTTCTAGTGAATACATCTGACTAAATTATTATCTTTCAATATAAGAAAGCTAGGGAAAAGTACTCTTGTTTGGGGTTTCTGGTTCTCCACTCTGAGTTTTTCATTGATTTGCTTTTCTCTGTGATTGGATTCTGATCCCAGTCTCCATTTTCTCTTAGATCTACATGCATCTTCGCTGCTACAGTTGCCCCAATGAGCAACGCTATATTGTCAGGATCCTTTTCATTGTTCCCATTTACGCTGTTGACTCATGGCTCAGTCTCCTTTTCTTCACCAATGACCAGTACTATGTTTACTTTGGCACAGTACGGGATTGCTATGAAGGTAAGGTCTTTGAAAGCATGGAAAGTGGGAAAAGGGAGGGAATGGGAATTATATTAAAAATATGATGCCATGTTGCTTCTCTTACATTTGATTCTGTCAAAGTACATGCAGTTTCTGACCAAGATAATAAGATACCCATAAGCCCACCCTGAGTGCATCACATATTGCCAATAACTTCCTGGGTTCCAGAGTTGAAATCCTCTGAAGCAGCCGGCTGGGATACTGGGAGAAAATTCCTTCTTTACAGATGAGGTTTATGATGTTTTCCGCAGTAGAGAAAGAGATGCCTGACTAATGTAAGTAGATAGTGCTCATTATGTAGAAAAGGAAGCTGGATATAAACTGATAGGTATTTCAATTTCTCTGGGCATTTTCTCCCATCATACAGGAGAGCAGTTCAGGTGAAATAATATTGGCACTAAGAAACACAGCTACAAGAATTCAAGATGAACAGTCCCAGAGGCAGGGTTCCTTTGAATTTGATGACTTGCCAGTATTTCCTCTGACATAAGAAAGAAATGCTTCATTGAGTTTTCTGTTAAGTCATAATGAACCATTGCTCCAAAACCAGGTGAAGAAGCCACAACATTTGCAGCCAAGGAGAAAGATCAAAGGGATTACATTTCTGCAATTTTGATGATAGCTAATTCAGGACTCTGACAAATAGCTTTAAAAATTATGCATTTCATTAAACAGACTATATTGTATATATGCTGACAACAATAAGTTAAAAAGGTAAAATTTAAGCAAGAAAGAAATAAGGAAAAAATGCCTGGATTTTTATTTCATCATACATGTTATAAACAGAACACAGTATTTGATAAGTTGCATGAAAGCTTCCTTACCTCTCGTTCAAGAAGGAAATATTAATTTAAATATTAATATGTCAGCATATATGCAGTAAAGTACATTGTTGCAGATCAGATGTAGATTTCACTTCCTATTATGTAATAATTATTTTAGTTGTTTCCCATGCACCAACAGTCCATATTTCTTGACATTTTGATAAGTTTCAAATACTGGGAATTTATCCAAATTCTATAGAACATATGCATCTATGATAAGCAGCAATTGCTTAAATCACATTGACAGTTCTGTAAATTTCAGCCTCAAATAGGCAATACAGGTAGTCCTCATTTAGTGATTACAATTGGGGCTGGCAATTCAGTCAGTCAGTGAAGTGGTCGCTAAGTGAAACATCACAATTTTACCATCTTACTTAAACTTTCCTTTGCTTTGTTGTTGTTGTTCAGTCGTTAAGTCGTGTCCGACTCTTTGTGACCCCATGAACCATATCGCGCCAGGCCTTCCTGTGCTTCACTGCCTCCCTGAGTTTGTTCAGTTTCATGCTCATTGCTTTGGTGATGCTATCTAACCATCTCATTCTCTGCCATCCTCTTCTCCTTTTGCCTTCAATCTTTCCCAGCATCAGGGTCTTTTCCAAAGAGTCCTCTTCGCATTAGGTGACCAAAGTATCTGAGCTTGAGCTTCATTATCAATCCTTCCAATGAGCAGTCAGGGTTGATTTCCTTTAAGCTTGACTGGTTTGACCTCCTAGCAGTCCAGGGGACTCTTAAGAGTCTTCTCCAGCACCACAGTTCAAAGGCATCAATTCTTTGGCGCTCAGCCTTCTTTATGGTCCAGCTCTCACAGCCATACATTGCTACTGGAAAAACCATAGCTTTGATTATGCAGATCTTTGTGGGCAAGGTGATGTCTCTGCTTTTTAATATGCCGCCTAGGTTTGCCATAGCTTTCCTCCCAAGGAGCAAGCGTCTCTTAATTTCATGGCTGCAGTCTCCATCTGCGGTGATCTTGGAGCCCAAATAAATGAAGTCTGTTACTGCTTCCATTTCTACCCCTTCTATTTGCCAGCAATTGATGGGTCCAGATGCCATGATCTTAGTTTTTTTAATGTTGAGTTTCAAGCCAGCTTTCGCACTCTCCTCTTTCACCCTCATCAAGAGGCTCTTTAGTTCTTCTTCACTTTCTGCCATTAGGGTGGTATCATCGGCATATCTGAGATTGTTGATGTTTCTCCCTGCGATCTTAATCCCGGCTTGTGATTCTTCCAGCCTGGCATTTCTCATGATGTACTCTGCATATAGGTTAAATAAGCAGGGTGACAGCATACAGCCTTGTCGTACTCCTTTCCCTATTTTGAACCAATCGGTTGTTCCATGACCGGTTCTAACTGTTGCTTCTTGGCCCGCATACAGATTTCTCAGGAGACAGGTAAGATGGTCTGGTACCCCCATCTCTGTAAGAATTTGCCAGAGTTTGTTGTGATCCACACAATTGAAGGCTTTTGCATAGTCAATGAAGCAGAAGTAGATGTTTTTCTGGAACTCTCATGCTTTCTCCATGATCCAGCGAATGTTGGCAATTTGATCTCTAGTTCCTCTACCTCTTCAAAACCCAGCTTGTACATCCGGTAGTTCTCGGTTCATATACTGCTGAAGCCTAGCTTGTAGGATTTTGAGCATAACCTTGCTAGCATGTGAAATGAGTGCAATTGTGTGATAGTTTGAGCATTCTTTGGCATTGCCCTTCTTTGGAATTGGAACGTAAACTGACCTTTTCCAATCCTGTGGGCACTGTTGTGTTTTCCAAACTTGCTGGCATATTGAGTGCAGCACTGTAACAGCATCATCTTTTAGTATTTTAAATAACTCAGCTGGAATACTGTCATTTCCACTAGCTTTGTTGTTAGTAATGCTTCCTAAGGCCCACTTGACTTCACTCTCTAGGATGTCTGGCTCAAGGTCAGTGACCACACCAGCATGGACATCAGGGACATTAAGATCTTTCTTGTATAGTACTTCTGTGTATTCTTGCCACCTCTTCTTAATCTCTTCTGCTTCTGTTAGGTCCCTGCCTTTTTTGTCCTTTATCATGCCCATCTTTGCACTAAACATTCCTTTGATATCTCCAATTTTCTTGAGGAGATCTCTAGTCTTCCCCATTCTACTGGGTTTTTTTGACATTGTCCATGGGGTTTTCTTGGCAAGGATACTGGAGTGGGTTGCCATTTCCTTCTCCAGTGGACCACATTTTGTCAGAACTCTCTGTCATGACCTGTCCATCTTGGGTGGCCCTGCACGGTATAGCTCATGGCTTCACTGAGTTACACAAGCCCCTTCGCACCGACAAGGCAGTGATCCATGAAGGGGTTCCTTTGCTTTACAGATCTGCAAAGCTTGTGAATGTGAGGACTGGTCATAAAGTTACTTTTTCATCACCGTTATAATTGTGAACAGTTATAGCTAAACAAGGCAGTCGCTGAATGAGGACTACCTGTATTAGAGCAGGTCCAACTACATGCCCTAATGTTCTGAACTGTATCTCCATCAGCAAACATCCAAGCCTTATTCTTTGAGGTGGTCAATATACATAAAATATTTTTTCTAATGTTGTATTAACCACATTTTAAAATCAAAAGAACCATGTTTATTTTAAAAAGGACGTTCAAGTTTACTTGCAAATAATTAATAATTAATATAAAAAGTAGTGTCATTTATTTCTATATTCTTCAGCCCCATAAAGATAGGTTGCTGACATAGAAACTACAGTTGTCTCACATGACTTTAACCAATATGGAAATTCAAAAGCATCCATAACATTAGATAGATAGATGGTGGGTGGGTGGGTGGATGGATGGATGGATGGATGGATGGATGGATGGATAGCAAAAAAGCATTCTGACATAAATCAAACCTGGAGTTGTCCTGCGAAAGCTTTAAAAGCTGCTTCATCAGAACTAAGCTAGTTCAAGGTAAATGTAAGACATCTAGTTTACCCTAAAAGGGAGATTTACCAGTTAAGTAAAATTTCAATTTTACAGGCTTCCATTTAGTAGACATTGGACCCAGTAGGCAACATTTTAGTTCAGGTTTTATCACCTACCCCAAAATAATAGGACATATCCACTGTTACTGAAGCAGTCCAGACAATTGACAAAATTGTTCAGTTATTATTCAAATAATGTAAATTGGTACAAATGACAAATGTTGTCAATAATTAACTATTACATCAATTAGAAATCAAATATTAGAATGTGATGACTTGTATGAAATCAATTGAAGCTGGTTAGAAGTATACACTGTAACCTATGGGCCAATGTAGTATGCAAATCTGAGCATCCAGTTTTTTAAATAGTTTATGACTGGAAAACCTAGGATCCTTTCCAGTTTGGGAAGGCCATAATATGAGCCTTGTTAAAACAGTCTATTAGGAAAGCTTCAGCAAGTATCTCCAGTAAAGCAAAAGCAATATATTTATACCAATCAACTGGAAATCCATTAGAGAAAGCAGCCTTTCCAAATATCATAGATTTAAATGTAGCCACAATTCCTTCAGGAAGAAGAGGTGGTTAGTAAAATACTTGCAGAAAATAAATGAAAAATATTTTATGTCCCCCCAGCTGTCCCCCATCCATCAGATTATCTTTAATGTAGCATTTTTTTTTTCAAAAAGTCAATTTTAATTTACTTTATAGAACTTTTGAAGTTGCTCAGAGAGATCATAGGATCATAGAGTTGGAAGGAAACATGCCTTTGCTTGTTGCAGGAGTTCAGCTTAAAGCTATATTGCTGCCTAGCCTCCACTTCAGTACATACAATGAAGGGGAGTCCATTATCATTCTGCATAAATAGTTCCATTGTCAAACAATTCTGTTAACATTCTGGTATTCAGTCAGAATCTGCCTTCCTGCAACTTATTTGTCATTGAGCAGCTGGTATACTAAATCATTTTTGTTTTACTTTGAACATATCTAAAAAACTCCTTTTTGATACTTGTTGCTTCCTTTGCTAAACTGAACTCATTATGAGCATTCTCTTTCCCAACTGCAGCTCTACAATTCCAGGCTGCCTATCCATCTTTGTGAGGTCACAAAGATCATCCTCTTTTCATTCCCTTATATATCCTTTTTTGTTTTCAGGTCTTCCCTAAGTTTTTTGTATAGCTACACCAGCTTCTTTATATTCTCCTCTATAAGTTAAGTTATTTACAGTTGTGCTTTTAATGTCTCCTTCTTTAGGAACTTCTACCCATTTTGAGCTCCTTTTCCCACTAGCTTCTCCTACCATAGGGTCCTACTTCTCATTTCTCTGAGTTAAATAAAATTCACTTTTTGTTTTTTTAATAATTTTTATTGAAATTTACAAATACAAAGATAAAAAACTAATACAAACTAAGAAAAATAAAAGAAGAGAAAAATAAAAATAAAATAAAAATTTAAAAGTGCAGAGAAAAAGAAAAAAAGATAAAGTAAATGATATATAAAGAAATGGCTTCTCCCTTCATCAAGTACAAACAATTTCAGTAACTTATACCTTCTCTAATACTTAAACAAAAAAATCTCTTCTTCCCATATCTCATTTCTTATTTATAAACAGATTTTAAAACTTCGTCATTCAATCCTAATCAGCAAAAGTCCATTAAGAGTTACCAGAAGTAACATATCTATTCTAACCTTAATCAAATAACCCAGTTTTATATTCTTTTTCTTTCCTTTTAACACAGTAACTAATCACTTTCTCTAAAAATACAGCAGAGGATCTCTTCTTCCCATATCTTATCTCTTATTTATAAAAAAAATCCTTAAAACCTCAGTCATTCAGTCCTAGTAAAAAAAAAACTCCATTAATTGCTACCAGAAACAGCAACATATATATTTTAATCTTGGTCAAATAAACCAACTTTGTATTCCTTCTGTTTACTTTTTAAAATCTTGAGCCTTAATCCCTTTAGATAATGTCCCAAAAATTGATCTTTTGCCATTTTCTCTGTCTCTTCTCAGGAACTCCTTCATAAATTTACCATGTCTCTTTTGTAAATCCAAAATAGAAAAGTTATCCAAATCACTCTTCTGATTTGTTATTTGTATGTCCCTTTTAGCTATGAAGACATCAGCCAATTTCATTTGTAAATCTAGTGTAACATCTTTTTCCATATCATTCTTGTAGCCTGACACTTTTAAATCCACTTTCAGATCCACACTCAAATCAGCCTCAGTCTCTATTTTGTCCAGTAAAATCTGTTCCCCATCTGTAATAACAGACTCTTTAAGAGTAGTTTCTGAGTGCATTATTCCCAAATATCCTTGAATTCTTCCAAAGTCAGATTACTTTGCTCCATTCTGTATTAGTAAGCCTCTTCTCCTTTAATTATAATCTTTAGTTCTTTCTGGTTCCCTCTAGTGTCTGACTTTCAGTGTCATCTCTTATCATATTTCCTTTCTAATCAACATCTTCCCACGGGAAGGTTCCTTACACTTAATGTGAAAATCTTCATATGTGTTTTTTATAAAGTTTTAAACAACCCACAGGAAGGATTCTTATAATTAATTTCAAAATCTTATTTCAAGTCACTCTGGCCCCGAAATCAACATTCTAATCACCCTTTTGCTGTTTATTCCAAAATAAGAATTCTTTTTGAGTCCTTAAACTTACGTAGAAACTTCTTTCATCAAGGATAGAAAGAAACTCACCAGGGGTAATGAAACTTGCCTTTCTGAAGGTTCTTAATATTCACAAAGCTGTTAACAAGCAATTTCCAAAAATGATTAAGAAAGGAAGTATGCAAACCCAGTGTCCTTTAGAAAGGCTCCAAACTGTGGCTTAGGCAAAGATGGCTATTTCCAGTGCCCAGAGCTCTAAAATCTTATGGTCTCGGCACAGGGAGCCACTGTATGGAGTGCTTGTGGGCAATCCTGGTCCTCCTTCTCCCGAGAGGAATTCCGAGGAGCCGATCCCACAGTTGTCAGCTTTGCTTTCACAGAGCCGTCTTCGGTCTACCATTGCTTCCCTGGAAGTCAATAGAATTTACTTTTTGGAACTCCAAGATACATACTAGATTGTAGTCAGTTTTAGTTTCCATTAAAGTCAAGATCATTCCATGGTGACTTTCTCTTGAGTGTTTCTGATACTTCCAGTTTCCTTAATTAATTCTTCCCTATTGATTAGTATCAAGCTAAGAACCCTGTTGTGCTTTTCTCCACCCTCTGGAGCAGTCACTTGACACAGAAAACCATCAGTCTAAAAATAATGCAGTTGTATTCATTATCTTCAGCTGAAAAAATGTCGTTCCTATTTTTTAAAAAATGTTCTAGTTACTTAAAGTGATCACACAACTCAAGAGAATAGATATTCTCATTCCAGAACATGATGATCTTTAAAATATTTTGGCGTGGACATCTTTTGTTTCTTCTGAGACAAGCTGTTTTTTAAGGGAATTGATGTCATGCCCTCAATGGGTGACTCATCCTGAGAGGAAGAGGATGACTAGAGGGTGGCTAAGCCAAGATATCCACTGAGCCAGGCCCAAACACAAAGACATGCAAAGACCCAATCCACAGTAAACTTTGAGGCTTGTTTCCTACAACACTAGTGCAGATTCTCTAGCATACCGTCTGACTCCAAGGGAGGCCGAAGCAGAGTAACGTCAAATATCAGAACTGAAATGTGCAGAAATATAAGACTGTAGGAGAGAGATCTTTGAGAATGATTGCTTTTACTTCTGTTTTCTGAGCAAGACAACTGCACACCAGCTGGGGCAAAGATTTGAGAACACCAGTATAAAACATTCTCCCTTGAAAACTGTTGGAGATACTGTTTTTTGTAGCCTTGCTCCAGTCCTCCAGTTCATTCATCTGGCTTGAGCTTTTAGAGTCTGCCTATCTTGTGTAATATTCTTCTTTCTGTAATTATGCCATATTCCTTTATTTTGGGTTTGTTAGCTATGCTTTTTTGCTTGGGATGGGATATGACAATCTTGGTTTCACAAGGGACTATGGAGGACCCAAAATTCTCTCTTTGAGAGAAATGTGGGGCCCTTCATATTGATAACAGTGCACTGGAATATAATACCTGATGGCAGAAATATATACTCAGCCTGGAAGCTCACCAGGTAACTTTGAGCCAGTCACACACACTCTGTCCAGCCTACTTTACAGAGTTATTAGTTATTGTTGTTCAAATAAAATGAATAGTTTTTTTGTAAGCTGTTCTAAGCCTTGGCAAAAAGGCAGGATATAAATCAAGCAAGCAACAGTCAGAAATTGTCTTTGGTTGAATTTTCCCATTCCTATCCATTGCTGTATGTGTATATACAAAGTCATAGCAGGAAGCCTGCTGTTCTGTGGATCTCATCTCCTAGCAACAGTTATTATTCCCTTTGCTTCGCTTAGGGAGATTGCAAACATCATAACATCTGTTTGGAGGGTCAGCCCACATTCTAAATTTGCCAGGTTGTCAATAGCCTGTGTGTTAATGGTGTTTATTCCCCCTCCTCTTCTATGTTGTCTGCTCTTGAATTTTTCAGAACTCTTTCTAGAAAAAGCAAGAGCAAGAAAGGATGGGGATCTGTCTTCATTTCAAGGGAGATTATTTATTTTGCTTTGCAAAGACTGCCCTTATACAAATGTTAATGAACATATTCAACACTTCATTTTAAATCAGTGTTTTAAAATATATACTCAAACCAAATGTATTCTGTTCTTCCTCCCCCCCCCATTGCTTTTTTGTCTGTTTCTTAATTTTCTTACCGTGGTCTGATGATAGTGATCTGATGACAAATAGTGTTTCTGGAATTTTTAAATAATAAGCATATTTGACAATAAAGAATATTGTGACCAGTGACTTGCAGACATTTCCGTGCAATCTTATGCATATCTTCTTGAAAGTTAATTCCTTTCTGGGTAAAATGGACATATGATTGCTGTATCCTGGTGGAAACCTCTTGTGATGAACTACTGCTCTTATATTGTTTGTTATTTATGAATAAGTAAATACATTATTGTAAGTAATCCTTGCTTTCTAAGAGGGTAAAGGGGATAGCCTCCTGGACAGCATGGTTTCTTGTTTCTTGTTCCTCGAACGAATAGTTGGGTTTGTTTTATAGATCTCTGGATATGAAGTTTCTAGGTTGAACCAACATTTTGGTCACAATTAGACGACATTTATTATCCATTAAATCATACAGAATTCTCCAATAAATAATTGAAAAGGAGGCTGCTCAGAGTTAACACTTAGTAGTATTATTTGAATTAGTATATCTTGAAACTTTAGTAGAATAAATCCTTATGGTGGCAGCAAGCATTGAATATTAAGTTTTTTAAAAGTGCTTTGCTTTATTATTTATCGTTGTACAGAAATACAACAATTATGTTTGGTGGGTCATATGTTCTCAGAGCCAAGTGAGCAGACATAAAAGGCTTACATCTTTTATTGTGGTCCAAAGAAAATACCTCTCTCCCCTGCCTGTTATTAGCCCGAGGAAAGAATCTCTTTTCTGCTGTCTCAATGAAAATCACTTCCATACCCACCCCCATGCTCCTATTATTAATTTTTTGGAAGAAAAAAATGAGATGTAATCACTGCAAGTGTTGTTAGCATGACACATTTAGTTTGAATCTCAGGTAAAAGTTGCATTAAGTACCTTAATGAACATTCCTCTCAAAGAAGGAAGTATGTGAGATAAGAGCCGTCATCCTGCACATGTTATCTCAGTTGCGGGTAAATACTATGGAACTGAATCACAGCGGCATCTGCAGTAGATCCATGTGTTTATTAAGGAGCACACAACATAATTACGGGATTAAACAATATTTTCTGTTTAATCAAGACTCTCACATCTGCAGTTCAATGTGCTATGTGACACCTTACTTGAAACATCCATCAATAGTCTGTTGGCGAAACAGTGGAAAACAATCAATTGGCCAAGAATAAATTGAGAAAAGATACACCATAGCTAATGGCCAAATAAAATAGGGTCCAAATAAGGAATGACTCTCTTCTTTTTAGATTATTTGAGAAGGTATGTTCTATTAAAATTAGCTTATATTGTTAGAAGTTTATTATTTCATAACAGTTTATTCAGTAAACTAAGACTAAAGCTAATGATAATCTTGATAGTAGTACATGGCATTTCAGGTGCTGAAAGGCTTCTTGTATGTATTCTCAGTAATTTTGACAATAGACTTGTAAGCTGTTATAGTGGATAGGAGGTGGCATCTACTGCTTTTGGAAGAGAGGCAGATTTGAATTAGGAACTCACCAAATTGTATTATGAGTGTTGTGAAACCACCATTATTCTAGGCAGGCAGGAACTTGTACTATTCTCTTTATAAGAACTTGTAAATGCCATGTTAACATTCTGTGTTCTTTTAAATGTGACGACCCGGCCAAAATATGCTGATTTATCCTAGAGGGTGGATATTTATTATTTTTATGAACAAGTTTATCCATGTAGTACATGGTTAGTAGTTGGATAACAGACCTTGTTAAGACACTTCTTCACTGAATCAGTGAAGTGTCATAGACGCTAGGGAGCACTGTGATTCTAAAAATATATTTAAGATGCAATGAAAAAGACATCTGAACATGTTACTTGTTAATTGCTGCAGTTTTTCTTTTGGTTGCAGAGCACTTTCTAAAAGAACAGGTCAGTGCTCATAATAAATAATTCCATAACTAGTCTTCAAAATGGCTGGTATGCTGGTTTGGGAGTGTAGCATTGGATCATAGGCTTGATGTGCATCCTTACTTGAATAGTTAGGTGCCAGTTATCTAAAATTCTGATCTGGATTTCTTTTTAGAGAACATAGAGGTCACTGTCTATAGAACCTAACTTGTTTGCTGAAGGTGCTTCACTTGGAATAACTATGAAACAATTTTTTGTCTAGTGGAAGCATTGGTTGTTTTCTAATTTCACTTAATGAACATTATATGTAGATAGGTAGGTAGGTAGTATTATGAGATGCTGCCTGGGTTTCCTTATTGCTTGTTTTCCATCTTATCTGTTCAGTCTGCTGGTCCTGGCAACAAGCACATTGTTTTGTCTTGAGCTATTTATTTACTGTAGCTGCCAATAATGGCAATTCTGTATTATAGTTTTTAGCAACATCCATCATATCTCTAAATCGTTTTTTTAACGAATCATTTAAAAGAGTGCACCCCGTTATTGAAACAGCAGATTTAAAATAAATCACAAGCACATACAAAAATCATGAAGGGCCTTCTTCAAAAAGTCATTCTTACAGTGGCTTCTTTTTACAGTGATATTTTGCTTATACTGAGTTATATTCTGCTGGCTTAATCTGTGGTTGGTTGGTTGGTTGGTTTGTTTTTGCAGCTTTTGTCATCTACAACTTCCTTAGCCTCTGCTATGAGTACCTTGGTGGAGAGAGTTCCATCATGTCTGAGATTAGAGGAAAGCCTATAGAGTGAGTATTTGGTATCTAAATATATACATATGTATATTTTATATGTTTTAAGATTGCAGAACAATTGAAAGAGATGCCTTGTAACATATGGATTGTGAATGATTCTCTTTGAATGGTTCAAGAACCGTTGTCTTTTGCAAGGCTTGTACAGCTGAAAATTGTTTCTGCTCTTGCAAAGGATGCAGCTGCTTTAATGATTTGAAGAGAGATGCTTCATTTGTACTCCCATGTTTTGTAAAGCACCTCTTTCAGATGCTTTGCAGTATAATCATTCTCTATTTGGTGGGAGAAAAACTAGAAAGATATCAATCATACCATTTGTTCTATCTCCTCTACAACGAGTACTTGACAGGTAGATGGTGATTTCTATTTATAAGCCACCTAATTGCAACTCATGGTGATATATAAAAGGAAACCAAGTGGAAAAGAAACTAGTAATAAAAACAGTGCCTGATACTGAATAAAATTTGTTCACTGTAACAGTAACTGCACTCAGCTGGTTGATTAATTGGATTATACACAAATTGCACTAGTAGCCTTTTTGCTCTTTCTCCCTCCGGCATTTCATTTTAAGCATTCAGCGTCCAACACCATTTCTGTCTCTATTTCTATTTCAAATTAACATTGAAATTAACAAAGTTCCACATTGAGAACTTGAGAAATACAAACAATGTTCTGTAGCACTGTTAAAATTAGTGAAAGTTTTGTCCTAGAGCAGTGGAAGAAGTATTGAATCTTCCAGATTTAATTTGGCATAAGAAAGCATGGTGAAAGAAAAGTTTGTGTGCCTATTTTGCTTATTTACTTCTTAGATAGATTTTTGCTTAAAAGAGGTATTGTACAGTATTTTTGCGTAAACGAGGTATTATCATCCCCTTGTTATATGTTTAAACATATATCTATTTTTTTTAAGCAAGTGCTAATAAATTCTTATTTTGTTCTAATCAGACATACTGTTCTGTTGCTTTTAGGTCCAGCTGTATGTATGGGACTTGTTGCTTATGGGGAAAGACGTATTCCATTGGTTTTCTGAGATTTTGTAAACAGGTATGGATTGACAAAATCAAACTGAAAAACTAGGTACTATCACAAGGGTTCCCCCCCCCCATGGTATATTTCAAAGGGGATCTTTTGAGATTCTTTATCTAAGGTTTATCTCATTGCTAAAGGTATGACATAGGTGTTGATTAATATGAGTGAATGTATCCAGGAAATTCTTTCCTTGTTCTCTCTTAACATTTTAATTTCAAATCATACAAGTAATTATGGAAATTAGACCTTTGTGTGTGACAACTTTGAAAATTAGAAATGAGGAAAAAGACAGAGAATTACTTAGTTCCCATTTAGCCATGAGTTTGTCGAAATGAAGTGTGAAATATGGAACAGGAAATTATGAATTGAAATTTCACTTGTTCTACTGATGTGACTTGTCACTTCACTTTTCAGCCAAGAGCTTTGCAATACAAGAAACTTTTTTCTTTTTTTTGTATATAATTTTATTAAGAAGTTTGATTATAATAGTAAAATCTAATACAAACTAAGCTTAAAGAAAGAAAAGGAGCAAAACTTCAAGGAAAAAGAAAAAAAGAAGAGAAGACAGAGAAAAGTAAAAAGTGACTTCCAACCTTCATCACAACAAGTATAAACAAATTTAGTAACTCTTCACCCTCTCTAAAGTTTTTTTTTATTTATTTATTTAGTGGACTTGTCCCTGCCCATCTCCCCACAATGGGGGACTCTGGGAGGCTTACAGTTACAGACATTTATCTCTTCATCCCCTATCCCATATCTTATCTATAAACAAATCCATAAAACATCATCTTTTCAGTCCTGGTGTCAGCAGAAAGTCCAAAAAGGGAGTCAGAAGTAACTGCATAGTTTATTTTAACCTTGATCAAAGAAACCAACTTTATATTCCTTCCTCTTACTTCTAACAGTCTTAATCTTTAGTTTATCCAAATATTGTTGTAGGATTTGATTTCTCATTGTTTCTTCTTTGCCCCATCTCAGAATTCTTCAAGGCTTTAACAAGCCTCTTTTGTAAATCCAGTAGGAAAAAATTATCCAGGTCACTCTCTTGGTTTATCATTTGAATTTCCTTTTTAAATTTTAAAACCTCAGCCAGTTTCTTTTGTAGATCCAATGAAACATCCTTTTCTAAATCATTCTCTTGGTCTGTCAGTTGTAAATCCACTTTCGATACCATCTCTATCTTGTCAGATAAAATTTGTTCTACATCTGACATTTCTTCAGTAACATCTTTTGGACATAACCTATCCATGAAGCAGACAGCATTACTGTCTGTTGATATTCTAGCTACTATTTTCTGATTCTATTCTTCAGAAGTCTCCTTCAGTATTTTTATTGTCATAACCATCTTGCAGGCCTGTATATCTTTCCTCTACCTAAAATCTTTAGTCCCCTCTAGTGTCCAGTTTTTGAAATCATGAAATTGTTTTCTATGTTGTATCTTGTAAAAACCAAAACAGAATCTATTTCCCACAGGAAGCCATTTGTACTTTATAATTAATTCCAAAATTAATTATACACTTGGAGGGGGGTTGTAGTGGGCTTTGTATTTGGGATTTTTATTCTTGCAAGCCGCCCGGAGTCACTGTGAGTGAGTTGGGCAGCCATATAAATTGCTAAATAAAATTTAAAAAATAAAAAAATAAAATGTTATTGTAGAAGTTTCAATATTCCAATTTTATCTGGACCATTAGTCCATTTATAACTTCCTAAGATCAAAATGTTTAGCTTTTTGCTGCTTATTTCAGATTCTTTAAATTCATAAGCTTATAATTAAAATTTTCTTTTGTTCAGGATTAAAGGCAGACTCATCTGGCGTTTTCAAATGTGTCATTCTGAAGGTCTCTAATAGCTTAGAAGTAGTTAATGAGCAATTTCTGAAAGTGATTAGAAAGTGAGGTTTGTGAACTTAGCGTCCTTTGAAAGTCTCTGCTGCAGTTGTGAGCAAGATGACTAATCCCATCGTCTTCTGGTGCTCAAACCTGTTGAAAACCAATGTCCTGTGGTGTTTTCATGGGGAGCAGCCACCCTGAGCACATGTGGGTGATCTCCTGTCCTCTCCTTATCTGGAGAGGTTCCATGGAACCAGTCTACTCACTGGTTCCTTGGCTTTGCCGCAGTCGTTGGCTCCGCTTTTGCAGAGCTGTCTTCAGTTCATTATACCTCCTCAAGAAGCCCTCAGTGATACAACAAACTGACTTGCTATTTCACTGTAAAAATGTGGAGACTTGATGCAGGAACAGTAAGAGAACTAGAATGTCAGGATGGTTTTTCTGAAGTAATGGTTCATTTCAACCAAATGATATTGACAGTCATATCCATTTAATGGGAATATAGAAATGTTGTATGACTTGACCATATGTAACTTTTAGTGTGATTTATTGCCTCTACTGCTATAATTATTTTGAGCTCACTCTTCTTCCTTCACATCTAACCAATCCTGGCTGATCTCAGGATTGGACAAACAAAAAGGTAGGGAGGATTGGATCTGTCTTGAACCATTTTGATGGGAAATCATCAGGAAATCCCAGGGCTGTAGGCTACAGTGGGAAGCTGGAAAAAAAAATCTGAGAAGGCAGCAGTGGTAAACCATTTTTATTCCCAAGAAACTTACACAGAAATGCCCAAAAGTTACCAAAAGTTTACCTGGATTTGAAGGAAGTTTTACCTTTTTTTCTGCATGATGAGTTGTTTTTGTATTTCTATATATGTATTGGGATCACAGCTCGCAGAATTTCCAGCCAAACAGGCCAGTGCTGGCTGGACATTCTGGGAGCTTTAGCCCCAACGTTCTTGAAGAGACAGTAAACATTACTATATCTTGCCTCTGCTTGTACTTTGAATGTAAAATCCATTTTGCTTATTAACAAAGAGCCTTTTCCATTTCGTTCCCTGTAAATGGGCATTAGCATGTGGTGATACGTGCTGATATTCTAACCCCACATAAAAAAGTGTCCCATATTTTTTAAATGTACTGGACATATTTGTGCAAAATACTGCATTATAAAGCATACTGATACCCTATGGTCATTTAGATGCAGATATCAAAAATATGGCTGTCTTCAAAAGTTGAGAGGTTATGAATGAAGATTGGTATACTGTGATGTCAGTGTGCCGTAATGAAAAGATACTAGTTACTAGGTGAAAGGTATGCTGAGTTGTCACATTACCAAAAGCTCAACCATGGTCTAGAAGTGAGATAATCTGTTTATTTGTTTGTACTTAAGGAAAAGAAAGTTTCCAGCCTTTTAATGCCAGAAAAGATGAGGAGGGAATATGTAGATGATGCATTATTTGTAGCTTGGTGAGAATTAAACCTAACTTGTGTCCTGGTTAGTGAGATTAAATGTACCGGGATTCCCACCAAGCTCTTGGATCTTGCCATTCTTAAAAAAAGTATAATTTTAATTATTAAAAAATAAGTTCAATGTATGATAGATCAAATAGCCTTTTAATTGGAAGCTATAAAAATAATATCTAACTAAGGAGAACCTGTTTGTTTGTTTGTTTGTTTATTGTCTCACCCACCCATCTCCCCCCAGTGGGGGAACTCTGGGTGACTCATTGCTTGGAATGTCTGTATTTAAATGTATAATGATGCTGCAGAATGCCCTTCAGATTTACCACTAGTGACAAATTTCTGAAGAATTTAGTAGTTCATTTTAAGTAGCAATTTGTGTGTATTAAAATGAATATGTTTAATGTTTATGTGTGCTGAACAGTTTATGCTTGAGAAGAAAGATTATAACAAAAAGGTTGTGATCCTTTAATTTTTGTTTACAACTCAAAAGATTACCATGAAGAAATGTATGTACATTGCTTCTATGCGTAACAAAGGGTTTCTCTGAAAACAACTGTTGAAACAACAGGTTTGACTGGATCATCAATCCATTCATTTCTAGGAAGAAGGAGCTGCTGTGTGCTTGCTCCCGGCATTCTGTTTGCCTAGGGCAAAATGGCATTCTCAGGCCTAAGAAAAGTGGCTGGTGATGAGATTCTGAAGAGCACCAGATCCATTATAGGCTTTGATTCGTCTCTTTCTCAGACATCTGCCTGATGACGGGGTAATTGTCTAGGTCATTTGCACCCACTTGTTCTTCCAGTATGTCTTAATACTTTTTTCACCAGGAAGTGTTTAAAAATAAACACTTGTGGGACTAGACTACAGGAAAATGATTAAACAGTCCCCAGAATGAAGAAGAGGAAGCTCAAATGCAGTTTAACAATTAGCTTGACATTTTCCAGTTCACAAGTTGGTTATGACTCACTGGCTGATTTGTGCTTGGATTTTTAATCTCCTTGAAGTCTTATGATCATCACCCAAGAGTTATCACAAACAAACTTTTCCCTTTCTTTGGCTTTCTTTTCTGTCTGACTGATTAGGCAGTTTCTAGTGTGTGTATTTAAAAAAAAGGATTTCCTTTTAAACTATCTTGTGGTTTCACTATGGCCATCATATCTTGGCTGCAAAAATCTGAATGACAACTAATAAGTAAACTTTTCTATATCTCCTAGATATCATCTAGAAGTTGTCTGGGTTTTGCAGCCTAGATATGGTAGTCCTGCTTCATCCTTGGTTAAAGAACCCAGGTTTATGTCATTGAGATGTGTTGGGACCATGGCTTTAAGAATTCCCAGCCCTGCTGGCAGGCAATTTTGTGAATTACACATAAAGGGTAAGAGATTAGGGAAGCCCACAGCTGTATATTCTTTTTTATCTTCATTTTGTCTGTCTTCCTCTCCTCCAGGCCACACTGCAGTTCTGTGTGGTGAAGCCCCTCATGGCAATTATTACAGTTGTTCTTCAGGCATTTGGAAAGTACCAGGATGGGGACTTTGAGTAAGTAAATAGTTTAATTGTAAAGAGATTCTTTGTTAAATAACATATATCTGACACATGGAAACAAGTCAAGTTAAGTCTCTCTGTTTAGATCATCCACCAGCAAAACAAAGCTTTGAGTAGAAACTAGTTTTTGTAAAGATGAATGCTTGCCATAAGAACTGGGAGAGGAAAAGAGGATCATAGGTATAAGATAGATAACAACAACAACAACAAGATAGAGGTAGAAGATCAGAACCGAATAATTCTTTTAGCATTATATTTTATACTGTTGAAGACTGGATGGGCACAACATAGGAAAAAAAGAATATATTAGGATCTGTGCATTGGTCAAGCATTATTTCCCTTGTAATTAGTATTTCTTCAGATTATTCCAGGCCCTATACTTATATACATATACATATATTTATGTGAATATGTGCCTTATATTACTAGGCATCCAGGCAGAATAAAAGAAATAAAAGACAATAAACCAGAATACAAACTGGGCTGATCTTAAACTCAAAACCTTAGATGAGTATCGCAAGATCTTCATTTGACTTCAGAACAAAAATGTTGGCAATGATTTAAATTCTGGAGAGGGGAGTGACATTCCATAATTAGGGTGCTACAGTCACAAAATTCATGCAGCATACTGCTCCCAATGATGATATGCTGAGCAAAACCACTTAGCAGATCTTAATAAGGCAGATGTATACAGGATCTAGTACTTCCTCGGACATCAAAGCCCCATTACATATTTGAGCGTTATCACTAACACCTTGATCTTGGACTGGATATATGTTGCCTATCAATATTATTTCTTTAAAACCAGTGTAATATAATTCCTAAATCATATTTCTGCCAACAACCCAGCTGTCCATTCTGTGATAGCTCTGCAGCCTTCTTGTTGTCTTGAAGGAGCTGCATAGCAAAATGGAAAGCTGTAGCCTCCTTGTTATCCTCAAGGACAAGACAGTGGTCAAATCAGATAACCGTATCACCTTAGGAGTGGTTTTGGCTAAGTCTCAGAGTACTAGCAGCATACTAGCTCTGTAAGAGGAGTGCAAACTCACCCATAACAAAACACTAACCCAATTCTTGGACCTGGGAACCATCAATCCATAGCACTTCTATTCTGACAAGATTCAGTTTCAGCTTCTTGGCCCTCATCCATACCATTAACTTCTCCAGACATTGGCCCGGCATCTGCATAGTTCTTCCTGATTCTGGCATCAGGAAGAAATAAGAGTTAAGCATCATTAGCACCCTGATGTCACCCATGTCTTAATACATGATGGAGTCACCCAGTGGCTTCATATAGATGTTAAATAGTGAGTGGGATAAAAAATAGCCTTTTGGCATGATATAATAGCTATTGAGTTGAATGCAGCTCCCATACTACCATCTCTTGGAATATTGTGGAGATATATGCAGATTCAATCATAATGCCATGTCTCCAATTTTCGCTTTTACTGTTTTCACTGTTCAGTAAAACACCACTGTTGACTCTGTTTAGTGCAATTCAAGATATTTTGAATTGGGCTTTCTAGAATACTGTGTGTGCCTCTTAGCAATGGACCATTGTTTAGTGACTGGAGGGTATACTTAGATAAGTATATAAAGGTAAAGTCTATACTGTAACTTTTCTTAAGATAGACAATACTAAAAATATCTGACACGTTTGTTTGTTTTTCTTTACAGTGTCACAAGCGGGTATCTCTATGTGACAATCATTTACAATATTTCAGTCAGCTTGGCTCTGTATGCCCTCTTCCTCTTCTATTTTGCCACCCGTGAACTACTCAGCCCCTATAGTCCTGTCCTAAAATTTTTCATGGTCAAGTCTGTCATTTTCCTGTCCTTCTGGCAAGGTGAGGTATTAATGCACATGCCTACAACTCACAAGCAGAAATAATTGGGAACATTTAGTAGATTGTTACAGCTGAACAATATATGTTACATTTTCTTGATTTTTTTCATTTCCAGTGCCATTTTGTATGTTAACTTCATTTATAATTCAACTGTAATACAGACTTCTTTTTTTAATCCTGTGAGCAGTTCCACTGTGGTATAATAAAGCAATTCATTCAATCAAGTGCCAGGCAGTTTTAGAATCAGATGGTTCCCAATTATCATGAATAGAAGGTGCTAAACAAACAAACAAATCAATCCTGCAGCAGTTTTTAAAACTATATACTTGAGTTTGTTCATTGTAGTTTATGCAGGTAGCTGCACTTTTTTTTAATAAATCCCCCATTTGAATTTAGCATCCTTTCTGGATCAGTCACTCTGTTCATAATCAACCAATGGTTAGCAAACCAATGCTTTTTGTTCAGATTAGCATAAAAAAAACATAGGAAGTGAAAGCCTGGACTGGCTAGGGAAAACTTGACATCATCATGCCTTGTGTAATATAAATAATTACTTTTCTGAGTCTGCTTAGCTATCATTTTGGACTTTGGATGGTGTATACAGGTATAGAAGGATTTTTAATTTTTTTAAACGTATACCATCAACAGTGTCTTTTCTGAACTATGGCCAGAGACCCTTACCAGTGAAGATCTCAGTTCTGATACAAACTGATTTCTTTAGTTTACTCTTTTAGGCCATCAGACATCGGCCTAGGGGATGTTGTTTACAGTGATTTGGATTCATGTTATCCTAAGTTCAGAAGGTTGTTCTGGAGAACTATGATTTAGTAACCTAGGGCATTGACCTGTGGTGTTCTACTGGATTCTATCTTGTCTGCTATGCTGTTTAACATCTACATGAAACCACTGGGAGAGGTCATTCAGAGCTTTGGAATAGGATGCCATTCAGCTCTACTGTTTCCTACCTTCTAATTCCCAGGAAGAAGTAATTATCCTTGAATGCAGCCTAAATCTCAATAATGGGCTGTATGAGAAAACAAGCTGATATTAAATCTAGAGAAAACAGAGGTGCTGTTGTAAGGAGAAAGTTGGACTCTGGGGTTGAGATTAACTCTGGAAAGGGTTGGAGTCCCCCAGAAAGAGTAGGCTTACAGTTTGGGAGTTCTCTTTGACCTCCAACTATAACTGGATTTGCAGTTGGGGTGAGGAGCACTTTTGCACAGTTCCAACTAGTGTGTCAACTGCAACTTTTTTTGAGTTGATTGTATGGAGTACATGTCCTAAGGAGCTACATTTGGCTCCCATCATTTAGGAAGAAGTAAAAATACACCTCCTTTATCAAGCATTTAATGATTAACTAGTTAATTTATTTTCATTTTGGTGTTGATACTAATTGCACTCAGAAGTTAAAAACAAAATTGAACACTAATTATATTTTATACTCTTATTTTTTATCATTATATTATACCTTGAGATTGGGAATAAACTGTGGTAGGATAGAAACACGTGTACTTAAGATCATAGAATTGAAAAGGAACATTTAAATCATAGAGTCCAACCCCATGCTCCATACAGTAATCCAAATTAAATCATCCACAGAAGATAATTGTCCAGGGTTTTCTTGAAGGCTTCAAGTGAAGGGAAGCTTTTTAGATAATTGGCTTCATTGTTAAACTATTCTTACCTTTTATTTTTCAATTGGAATATGTTTTTCTGTAACTTAAAATCATTATTTCATGTCTTACACTCCAAGATGAAAGAGAGATGTCACGGCCTTCAAAAAAAAGAAGAAAAACAAAATACAAGGTTTAACATAACAAAATGAATGGAAACATGAACCAGAATCAGTGATCATCTTAGTGAGAAATGTTTGTACTAAGATACCAGCAATTAATAATAATCCACAATAAAACATGTAAATACTTCAGAAATATTTCTATTCTATTCAGGCATGCTGTTGGCCATTTTGGAGAAGTGTGGTGCAATCCCTAAGATCCGCTCAGCCAATGTATCTGTGGGGACTGTAGCAGCTGGCTATCAGGATTTCATCATCTGCGTGGAAATGTTCTTTGCAGCTATTGCTCTGCGGCATGCATTCACATACAGGGTCTATGCAGACAAGCACCTTGATGCACAAGGTATGGAGGACATTACCGAGTCTAATATCAAGCTGAAAGATTATTTCAGCGGACTTAATTCACTCTCTGAATGCTTCATTTGAGAAGCAGAATGCTTTTTCCTTCTGTCATATTTGTACATAGATCAGCATCAGATCTGTTTTCATTTCTCTAAACACAGCTATACAGAGATGAAAGACAATTTTCTGTAGGATTATAGGTCACTGTCCTGTGAGCTCCACCAGCAGTTTTCTAGACTTATAAGGGACTCCCCTGTGTAGATTATGAAACCAGCAAAAGGAGACTAGAACGCATGTTCCTATTGAACTGTGCATCTGTGTAAAATAAGAGAAATAACTTTGGAATAACAGTCGTAGCATGAAGAGAGTGGAAGTATTAAGCCAAGTAGTATTTTGACCAATGGAACACATCTCCAAGGATGTAAATACGGGTAGTCAACATTACGTTCATTTCTTTTTTTAATACTAAAATTGGGATGAGTGCTATTTATTATGCTGTTCAGAGTTGATTGTATAGATATTTTACCATTATTGCTTGAGGAAGAGTTTTGGGTCAAGGGCATTGGTTAAATTGGGTGGAGGGTGAGGGTAAAGAATTCAACTTGCTATACAACCTGAGAATTACTTGCCATTTCAGACTGTTGTTTCCCATATCTTCCTCTTTTTTTTTCTCCTCCTTTTCTCTTTCCCTTGCTTTGGGCTCTGCTATCTGGCGCAGCTGTTCCATCATATGGTCCATATGGTAGGTGCCAAGCTCTGTCTGCACTTGTTTGTTTCTTCATTGTTGAGACACAATTTGTTGCTATTACCACTTCAGCTTCCTGCACTATTCTCCTAACTCGTATGTTAGAAGCAGCAAATATTTGTAATTTGGGGAAATCATCAACACAGTGAGAGGCTTCATTAAACATTTTTCCTCAGCACTAGAAAAGTATGGAAGAGGCTTCCTTCTTCCTGATAGGAACAGCTGTGATGAAATTTTTTAAACAACTACACCTGCACATCAGAATCTCTGATGTGTTTGTGCATAGCATGACTCACTATCTTCAGTAACAAAGTATTAGTACATAAGATGTTATAGTACTCTATTGCTTTTGCTGCAATAGATTACAGATAGTCCTTGCTTACTAACTGTCTTGTTTAATGACCATTCAAAGTTGTGACTGTAAAAAAAAAGCTTTGCAACCAATCCTTGCATGTTTGACCATCGCAGCATCCCATGGTCATGTGATTGTCATTTCCATGCTTCCCAACCTGCTTGCGACAAGCAGAGTTAATGGAGAACACAGAAGTAAAATCGTAAGTCGTGGTCATGTGTTTTGCTTAGTGACAGAGTTCCTGGTCCCAATTGTGGTCGCTAAGCAAAGACTACCTGTAATATGCCCATCCCTCTGGGAATTAGCTGTACTATTGGTTATAATTGCTTTTGTTTCTTTAATTGACATTATGTATTATCCAAGCTATTCTGATGATCTTTTTACTTTAATATTTTACATATATATGATTATATGTAAAATAGTAAAGTGCAGTCATAGCAGGCAGATTGTGAACAAAAATAGCAATTTTTGGAAGCCATTATTTTTTTTCCTTTGTAACTGTATGTAATACACACCAGTGGTAGGCAGAATATAGATTTTCTAATTTCTGATAGATCTCTAGGTGATTTGCAACTCCAAATTGCAGACTCTTAATTTTTTTTAACAGGAGCAACAACAAAATGACTCACTCACTTCAAATTATATGCTGAAATAAAATTTTGGAGTTGATGTTTGAAAACAACACCATATTCTTAAAATAGGTTCACTTCTAATTTGAGGTAGTAATCAAACTTTCTTTAGGCTGGTGTGGATCTTCCGGGTTGTGTGGCCGTGGTCTGGAAGTTCTGTTTCCTAACGTTTCGCCAGCATCTGTGACCGGCATCTTCAGAGTACAGGAGCACAGACAGGAGCTGTACTCTGAAGATGCCGGTCACAGATGCTGGCGAAACGTTAGGAAACAGAACTTCCAGACCACAGCCACACAACCCGGAAGATCCACACCAGCCTTCGTATGCCGGCCGTGAAAGCCTTCGACAAAACTTTCTTTAATTTCAAAGTTGGTTCCTGCCTAATTCGTGTCCTTGTTAATATGTGAGCACCAACAGAAACTACTGTAGGTAGCTTTTGACTAGGTTTATGGGATAACTGAGTGGAGAGAAAGCAGAATGTATTCTGGCTACCATTTTTAATATACTGTGTTTCTTTCTAGGACGCTGTGCCCCAATGAAGAGCATCTCTAGCAGCCTTAAGGAGACCATGAACCCCCATGACATTGTGCAGGATGCTATCCATAACTTCTCCCCAGCCTACCAACAATACACTCAGCAGTCCACCCTAGAACATGGACCACCATGGCGAAATGGCAGTCACATAATTTCACGCTCTCATAGCACCTCTGGTGCCCGTGACAATGAGAAGACCCTGCTCTTGAGCTCGGATGATGAGTTTTAAGGGGTTGATGGAACATGCCATAGCCTGGAACTTTCCTTTATTTATTGAACCAGAAAACAGGTTATATTCCTTTTTTACATGGTGCTCAAGTCAGGATTGGGCACCTTCTGATGCCAATTGTAAGCAAGGACCATTGTGGCTAATGCGGGTGGTTTGGACTTTCTTTTCTAAAAGTGTAACTAGTGCACATTTTACGTAATAAAGAAAACATTAAAAAACACTAAATCGTTGTAGCCTAGAGCAGAGGTGCAAGATGAGTAAAACATATTTTCTTTTGATAGCTTTTCTGTTATTGGTAGGGGGAAGGGCTGGTAATACAGAAATCAGGCAAACAGTTTCCAAAAAACGAGTCTGTATCTTCATTCATTTGCCAAATTATTTGAAATGAAACTGGCAGAAATTTCTTTTCTGTACTATATTATGAAAAGGTACCTCCGCCCTCATAATTTTGATTATTTGAGGGAATCCCATCCTTAGCTATTATTAGTTCTCTTAAGTTTTTGATTGTGACCAGGATTTCTTTTAGTTATATCCCATAGTATGATATGTGCAGTTAGTCTCTGCAAAGAATCCAAAGTGGGAGTGGGGGAAGACAAGAAATTCTGAATTGAAACAATCCACAGATCTTTTTCCCTTTATAGAAGTGAAATACGGCATTTGTGGGTTTTTTTGTTGCCCAGTGTTTCAAGAGAATATGTAAGGTATTTTCTGCAAAACAAGACTTGTCCCATCTGTAGAAGAAGACATCTCTGTAAGAAGTTAATGATCATAATTACAGGGAAAACTGCCCAAGATAGATGTATATGGATGCATATTTCCAGGGAAGTTGCCCAGTAAATAGAAACATGTATCCCATTTATACATTTCATTATGGGTGAGGGCCATGTTGAGTCATTCTTCATTCATCTGATCTGCCTACATACCGAATCCAAATGTGCAAGTCTGCTTCCCTGCATTGATCTAATTTGTGATTTTACACACTATTAGAATCCTGTTGCCTTTTTTTTTTTTTTTTCCATACATGTGTTTTCTTCTGGAGAAGGAATTATACAAGCAGTGATACAGAAATCTCTTGCCTTATCTGTTCTTTTTGAGCTGTGCATCTCTTGGACTTTAAATTCCAGAACATCTGTGGCAAGTTACCAGTTGTCCTTTCTGCTGTAAATATTTTACCTATGTTAATAGTTAATTTTAAGTGCAGTGGGATGGAATTTGCCTAAGATGGAGAACATTCCATCTTCCCTTCCCTTATTCTTGTCCTGTTCCAGTCTGGCCAAAAGATCTAAACATATCTATGTGGTGTGCAGGTATTATCTTTGCCATCATTTTCTACAGCCCGTAAGATTAAAATATGTATGTATATTGTTGTCTGTTGACCTCATTAGGCCAGTGTCTTTTTATCTAAGAATCACAGGCTCCCTTTGCAAGCAGTAAAGGGAGCCCGTGACTGCCGTCACTGGTTTTGCCAGACACCTTTTAAAGCTGAAAAGGGCAATCAGATTAATTGCAATATATTGCACGTCTTTGTTGCTGTTGTGGTTGTGGTTAAATGTGCCTGTTTAACTAACATTGCTGCATAAAAGGGGAATAACATTAGACCCCTCCTGAGCCGCCTCCATCAGTAATGCTGGTTCTGTTCTAAGCTGCTGCGTCTCCCACAGCTTGTTGCGGTTATTTGGCACTTATTCTTATGGTGCTTTTTAAACCGTTCATTGGAGAGTCTAAATGTGAGGATCTCGGGGGGTTGAATCTGTTGCTCCTTTTCTCTGTGCCTTAATATTCTCACCCAAAACACACACACACATGCCACATCATAGCAAACACAGATTTCTACATCAATTAACAGCCTCCTTTGTCCAAGTTTCACTTTTTTGGACAAGTATGTGTTTGTGTGGAGCTTGGCAAGTTTACTGAAACTTGTGTTATTTTTCCAGGAGAGATAGTTAAGCTGCTACTCCCACCATGATTTGCACTTCCCTTTTTCCAGAAGATACTGGATGGGAATTGGGATGGTGGAGGACAAACGCTCCGCTCATGTTTTCTGCCTGAAATAATTAGAGTAGAGAACTTGGGAGATGAAGAGAGGAGACAGAACAGGAACATGTTTCTGTAAACACACAATCATCCGCCTTGCTTCATTAGACTTGTACAATGTATTCATACGGGCTGACTTTTAAAATCCTATCATTGCTTCTAGGTACCCAGAGTTCCATAAAGTGTCAGTAGATAATTGATATCCAATTATTACATTAAAATAGCAGACCAGGGGTAGCTGAACTATGATGCTAAGTTCCTTGCCAGGAAATCCTTATCTTTTTTTTAGCATTAGATTGAGTCTTTCTTGCAGACATTTGCCAAAGTAACATTAGTATGTTTGCAGCTTTTAGTAAAGGAAGGTTGAAGGCTATTCTTGCATAAATTGTGGAATTCAGTCCCTGCAACTGGGGGTAAGGTCAGTTATCCTTTAGTACTAGCAGTAGGATGACACTAAAGATGAGAATTTAAATTGAATAGGATGACATACGACCTCAATATTTCAAAGAGACATTGAAATTAGCATTTTTCTGCTATTTGTTAAAATAGCTGGACCTTTTTCAGGCTTCTAGCTTGTGTAGAAGCCAGAAAAAGAGTTGCTGCTGCTTTAAGGAATACACTCATTGAAATTAAGGTGACTCTTATAAGGCAGCAACATAATTTTTTCAGGCATCTGTAGAAACCTAAACAAGGTCAGGCTCCTTTACTGAATTGAAGAGCCTTTCATGCGAGGCCCAAAGCACTTCCAAATAATGTTCAAAGCATGCACAGTCTTTCTATTTGTTTCAGCACTATTTTGCTTCCAAATAACTTTCCTAACTCTATCTCACTTTCAGTATACCTTGCAAATACTTGCATGTGTGAAGAGTTTTCAGCATCAGCCTCCTTTTTTAATAGAATGGGTGAATAATGTGACTGACTTGCAGATATTACAGTGTTGGGGAGAGCTCTATTTTTTATTTGTATTAATGTATACCATATATAAATATATACAATGTGTATGAGCTGATTACTTTGAAGCATCCTATAAGCAGCAGTTTTAAGTAGTTTGACACCTACAAAGCAAGTATCCTAGGTCCAATAATAGTGTGACTTTTTCAAAACTAGAGCCATATGAAAGCATCAGTACTGTGTGATGGGAAGGGCTTGTTATATGTCCATACAGAAAAGAGATGGTCCCAAAAGGCTTCCTCCTTAGTATGGCAATGATTGTCCATCCCAGTGAGGGTTTCTCAGAGTAATCATTTAATACATGTGCTTGCTTATACATCAAAATAATCCTGCTTCCTGATCAGCTCTTTCCTCTCTCTCCTTGGTTTTTTGCCATGCAACATACTGCGAGTTCTGTTTTTACTATTTTTCCATGTAGTTTAGATATTTGTATATAAATGGGGGGGAAAACTGTATAATAAGACAGAGTTACCTAGTTTTGTACCTACCATGTAATAACTGATGTGAGTTCAGAGACAAGCTGTTGTCTCTATTTTGTTATTTGTGATGTTATACTGCTTTGCGAAAACAGGCAAATATGACAAATAAAGATATAGAGATAATATAGATTGTATTTAATATGTTTCTGGCTGTTTTTGTTCATTTCCTTTCACGTATTTTTTCTGGAATTACTTTTCGAAAGACAGTGATTTATAATTTATTCTACACCTTGCAAATGTTGCAGTTAATTGGTTTAATATTTTAACAAGTAAGACAAAGGGTTACATGGGGCATGGCAAAGACTATTGAAAAAGTCAGTTATCTTTCAGCCAGTGAAATTTTCCACCTGATACAGTATTACTTTACATAGCATTATTCTAACACAATGGATTCAATGGGAATGGGGTTTAAAATCCAGTAGGGATAATTTTCTATGCCTGACATAACACTTGGTTCAAATTTTGGCAATTCTCTTGCAGATGTCTTCTGTTGGCACTGAAATAGTGACACTGGAAATACAGGCAGTCCCTGGGTTAAGAACAAGATCCATTCTTAAGTCTGTCTTTAACTCGATAAGTCAGAACTCGTATTTACAAACAGGTTGCCTATTACTAAAAATGGGGGACAGCATTCTCCTTCCTCGAACCGACGAACCGCTGAAGCTGTGCAGTGTTTTCATGAGCTGCTGAAACACTGCATTTTTAATATACAGCCTGTTTTCAGCGGTTCATGAAAACATTGTGCAGCTATAGTGGTTTGTTGGCTCATGGAAGGAGAACGTTGTCCACCATTTTTAGTAATAGGCAGCCCGTTTGTAAGTACCAGTTGTTTGTAAATCAGACGTTCTTAACCCACAGACTGCCTATATGATCTTTATCTGCTCTAACAATTTTTTCTGCTTTAATTCAAATAATTCTGCTCAGTTTATGGCTTACTAACAGCAGAAAGCTGAGCAGAGAAATTTAGAGACTCAGAACTGGAAACTAGTAACATGACAACCTGTCACAGCTTGGTTGTGTAGTTTTACTGATCCCAAAAATCTTATTTCCTGCTTCCTTGCCCTCCCTTACCCCACCCCACACATAGAAATTTTGTTTCTCTAGGTCAGAAGGCAGAAAATTATTTCATCATCTTTTTCTAGAACTAGTAATCATGGTTAGTAGAATGGATAGACTTAGTTCAAATGATAAGCGTTTTGGTCTGAAAGGTGCTGATTTGCCAACTACCTTGGCAGAGCAGAGGTATCAGTTTTAATCTTTGCATGTCTCCATTTTGTGGGGTTGAATTACAGTTCTGTATGCTTAGACTTGTTTCATGTCTAAGTCATAAAAGTATTTAATAAGCCTTTTAAAAAATGAGGAAGCTGTGTGCCTGTTCCATCCATACAGTCCTGTCCAAGATGAAAAGAGTGAGGAACAGGCAATGTGCAAGTGGAAGATACCAAGTATTAACCCCACTGGTAGGTCCTTAGGCTCCCCGGTGGCCATACACCTTAGGGAGACGATTGCTTATCATGCATGCTCCTCCTTGTCTCAGTGCTTCCTCTGACTCTGAAGGCAGAGCAGGAGATCCATCCTTTCCTTGTCCTTCCCTATTTTCTCACTATTAGGAGCAAAAACTCAAGATTCTTGCATTTCTTGTTCTATTTCCACCATTTTAAGGCACATTCACACAGCAGTTTTCACTTCATTTGCACCCCTTTAACAACTGTCTTAGATTCTGGAGTCCAAAATCAAAAACCACTTGCTGCCTTTCCATCCAAAGGGGGGGAAATTAACTGCTAACTGAAAGGAACAGTGAGGCAAGAATTCAGAACTGGCTGTTAACATAGAAGAAATCAAACTGGGCAGGTTCTTCTAGAGATTGTGTAACTGACTAGAGACTTCAGTACTAGAAGGTTAAGACTGGATTCTTTGCACCTAACAACCACTGGATTTTTTTCAACCAATTAAGCATGGACAAAATATGAATTAAACATGTGGAAGGAGTAGCAGTTCCTCTGTGTAGAGTAAGGGATGATATTCTCGTTACTAGTGGCAGCTTCAGGCAGGGTTCTTTGCACCCTCCTATTGATCAACAGAGGGACCACTGATTAAGTTATGCTGCTGTCTGCCTGCTCTCAGTGTTTTAAGGCCAGCAGAAGTAAAGATGATTTGGGGTTGACTTCAAACTGCTTTGGAGAAATTGGAGAATGGAAATGGTGATGGAAGTACCTTTAATCTATATTCCTCTTAACAAGGACTTGTATTACATCCCATGACCTCAGTGTGTTTGGCTTAACCCCACCCTTTCTCCATGCAATAATTACATTCTTTATATAAATATATGTAAGCTTCCCCACGTCCCTAGAAGGACTATGACTATTTCTGGAGACTGACAGCTAATGATGAGACTACATTTTCACTTCCTCAGAACTTGGTGTCAACCGCTAACTTGTACTATGTTGCTGGAGGCAGCATTTGTCATATTGTTGACAAACAACATGAAATATATTGTCAATGTTTATACATTTAATCTTTCTCTCTTTCTTTCCTTCTTTCTTTCTTCCTGTTCTAACTCATGCTTGAGTCATTTTCTTTTAATCTTGCAGTGTTTTGTAGCAATTTATAGTCTGAAATTCATGTTTCTATAAAATAGAAATAAATTTTTGAACAGGCAGATGAAACCTGGTTTTGGCATTTAAGTGGTGTGTGTGTGTTGGACCAAGAAACTTAATTTGACATTATTTAAATGTAATTAAAATTCAAGTAATTCAATATGGTATGACTATTAGGGCTGTGCAAAGCTTTTGAAAGGGTCATTTTGAAAAGAAGATTTAAGCAATACTCCACCAATCCCATAGCTGCTTGCTTAGATACTCACAGTCGTATGACAACTGATACCATAGAATTCTAGCACTGGAGTCTGTTTGAACTTCTGAAAACTTCATCTTGGTTATGTCCTTATTGTCAAATACTACAATACTACTTTTGAGTAGTTAGAGTGCAAAACCTTTGCCACCTGTGATATAAATATTCCATGCCTGTAGATCTCCTTGATTAACTATGAATTCTGGAAGGTTATTTCCTAAAATAGTGTCTACTTTCTTTTGGAACTAAACTTCACGTTCATTTGTGTGATGTCCCAGAATTGTGACCTTTTCAGGCATAGGGTTCATTTGCCTTAGTTCAGTTTGCAGTATATGGATTTTCTAGGATTTTAGACAGCCCAATCACGTTCATACCTACTATGACTATAATCCAGAATATTTTCAAGATTATAAAAACCAAAACAGCCTCCAGATGTTGTAGGAGTGCACATTTCCCTGCGGAAGAACTCAAAAGTGCTAAAAATCCCAAGTGGGGATCTTTTAAAGAAAAATGTGCCAAATGGCCTAATAAACATGGTTAATTTGGCGCTGTCTGAGTGTCACTAGCTCTGCCAAAACCCACTAGCTGCAGCAAGCACTGAGACTATCCAAACACCTGCAAATTGTGGAAGAACATCAGCTATAGAGAAAAGGATGTGCATTTCTTTTTTGACAGATTTCTTCAGCTCCTTCTAGTGTCTGACGTACAGCAAAATGCGTTTTCAAATAATTCAGAAAAAGCATTTTGGACGTCACGCAAGTACTTCTCTGCTTTTTATTTAAAACAGGCCCATTTTTTCAGGCTTCTACGCAAGCCTGAAAAAAAGATGCCATTCCTTTCAGGAATGCAAATGCAAACAACTGCCATTTTTCTTGAATACTGATACCAGTGTTGTATATCCGTCTGTTGACTGAGTGATTGTTTCAATCCTTCCACACTAGATAATCCTCTCTGGTTCTGTTTTTAGTTTGGGTAGTAGTATAGCTGGTACCATGCTGGCTGTATGGACTGCATATGGAATAACTCCTTTGTTCAGCTGCCTGCAGGGGAAGAATCTTGAAGCTTTCTAGTTCTTTGTCAGGCTCTGCAAGGTGGTCTTCACATACACATTGACCATCACTTGCTTCCTGGCCTAGAGACAGGAGTATTCTCTAGGCCAGTGTTTCTCAACCTCAGCAACTTTAAGACATGTGGACTTCAGCTCCCAGAATTCCTCGGCCAGCATTCTGATCCAGGCAATTTAGTCCTGTTCATGTGAACCTTTAAAAAAGGCTAGTTTGACAACATTTAACAGGGGGGGTGGGGTGGGAGAAGTGAATTGGGAAAGACTGGTCCGGGATGCACTCGTTCCATAAAGGGAGAGCAACATTCTCTTGGGAATAAACCCCATGGCATCTCATGGTGTTCTCCTGAGGAGACCCATGCAGATTAGAAATATCAGAACTGGCTGTTGCCTAATTTAGATAATATTCTTGTGCAGCGGACTGACCACAGAGTACATATATTTTAGAGTCTCTGCCTATGTGTTTGGTACTGACTATAAAATACCCTGCTGGTCTCTGTTGGAAATGAAGCATGCTTTTTGAAGGCTTTTGTAGACAGATTGTGAAATCAGTTACAAAAGTGATATCAGTTTTAAGGCACACTTCATGTGCACTGATTTACAAAGATACTTTCCATGATCTGGCAGAAATACTAAGGGCATACTGCTGGTCCTCAAATGAAGCGCTTGTTGGTACCACTGTTTTTATTAATTTCTCCCGCTACTTGAATAGTACAAATAGGTGCAAAATGATCTATTTATGACAATCAACTTTCTCAGAAGAACATTTCTGGCCTCTGTGCATGACTTTCCCAAAATGAGACCACTTCAGCTGTACTAGTGTGGATGCCTTTGATCATGGATCAAAGCTTGTCTGATGAGGCTTTTCCCATTTCTCTATAGGTTTGTTTGAATGCTGCGTTCTTTTGTCCTTGATGGTTCAAAGATTCTTATCACATCCACTGCCCTTCTACAGTTAAAGCAGCTTCCATCTGTAGTGTTTAGGATAAACCTGTGTCAGAATACTCACAATCTGCCTGTCCATAATAGTTTCATTTCTCTTGTCTCAGAACTCAGTCATCTCCTTTCGCACACACTTTATATAAGCTTCAGGCTTTTGTATGTAAGAAGAAGCCCTCTTATGGATCAGGGTTTTTTGAGTACAATTTTTTTTTTTTCCAAAGAAAAAGAGTCATTCTTACCTGCAGCAGTAAAGGTGAAACTTTTGTAATTCACTACTTTTGGCCCATGGCCGAAATGAGGATACATCCCTGGAGTCCTCCTCTTGCTATTAGTCTGATAGTGATGCTGGACAACTGCTTCCAATTATACCATCTAGTAGGCTACTGAAATCAAAGACTAGTGGAGAAAATGTTGGCAAGCTAGGTCTCAAAATGGGAGGATTTTAAGTTTCATTTGGTAGGACTCTCTAGAGCTGCCACATGGTTCAGACTTTGGGCACCATGTTTGTTCTTTAAAACTGGCCTGAGACTTGCATTTGAACCACAATAAGTTAATTTTAATAACTAAATGTATAAACTGCTTGCCATCCTTAATCTGTTTTTCCAAGTACAGTGGTACCTCGGGTCACGAACTTAATTCGTTCCGCGACTTTGGTCGCGACCTGAATTGGTCGCGACCCGAATCAAATTTTCCCATAAGGTTCAATGTAAATACAGTTAATCTGTTCTGACCCCTACGAATTTGGTCGCCAACTGATTTTGGTTGCGACCCAAATCAAATTTTCCCATAAGGTTCAATGTAAATACGGTTAATCCGTTCTGAACCATATGTATTTTTTTTTTAAACCACAAAAATATGAAACAAAGTACAGTACAGTACAGTACGAAGAGAGAGAATGCTAACCTTGCTCAAGGCAACTTCTGGCGTGGAGGTCAGGAAGGTGGGTGGGGAGGCGGTTATTGTTTGGAGGGAGAGTCCCCCTCCCTACAGGAAGCCACAACCACGTGTCACGGCAGGGAAAATGGCCACGGATCCTGTTCGTCACCCAATGCGGCGTTCGCAAACGGAAGCAAAATTTTGCGAACGGTGCTGTTCGTGACCCGAATTGGTCGTGAACAGAAGCGTTCGTGACCCGAGGTACCACTGTAGATAGTCTCCTTCACCCGTGGGATCCTTACCATACACAGAATTGACCCTTCTTTCTATTCATTGATTAGGATTGCATTTCACTACAGTGAATAAACGATCTTGGGAACGCCACAGCTGACCCAGTGATGCATCAGTTTAGATCCATTTACAGCTTACCATGAACATTTGATATTAAGCCTGGTTTTCATTATTATATGTTATATATGGCACAGAGATTGCAGGTTATCTTTAACTCCTGAACAGAAAATATTATATGGTACCAGACTGGTAGTTGAGGAAATACTGCTCCAGGTAGCATGTAAATACTGCTTAACATGGCTTTGGCCAAGAAAATAAATGTGTTAAACCTTCTCACCCTGTCCCACCAACCCAATACAGAGCAGTTTTTCAAAACTGTTACTCCTGTAGCCATGTTTCATTTAAATGGACCAAGTGCAATTTACTTAGAAACCAATTGATTTTGAGCTGCTGATAGAACCTGTCCCTTAAGTAATGTGTGTGTGTGTGTGCTTGTTTCCCTTGTATGTAAAAAGGAAACTTTTTATAATGATGATAAAGCTATGGAATGTGGAATGGTCAAGTCCAACTCTGACCTGTAGGTCACATTCCAGGACATGCTTCCTTCAGTTGCCTTGCTCCATATTCATCTCGTTTGAGAACTGCTTTTATCTGGCACAGATTGCTGACTGGCCTGCATATGTCCCTGTCTCACTATGTTAATACTTTTGTGCACATGGCAGTTGTAATTCTGTTACTTCTGCTGGTTTTTTGGTTAGATGTGCACAGCTGCTACTACTGTGGTTTCTTTCAAAGTCAGGAAACTTCCGCTCTATTAATGCAAGGTCATCCTTCAGTGTCAGTGAGACCTGCTCTCTCTTTCCAGGCCTATCTCATTCAGACATTTCCTTTGGGGACAGGTGCTGTTTATTGAAAACCCACAGATTCACTTGCCTCATTGAAAGCACTACAAAAACAGAGAAGGGTTGAACTAAGTGAAATGCATCTCCGTACAAACGCTCTGCATGAGGCCGTTTATATGGTTCTATTAATTAGTATGTCTTAACATACAGTGAGTTCAGTATGCAAGAATTTACCTGTTTGTTTATAAGAAAGGCCAACTGCCCACTTCAGACTTCACACCACGGTTCAGCAGTAAATCACTGCTCTTCAGACTTTTAATATCTTATTTAGCACTTGGCAGAAGATGCTTAGATGTGACTCAGTGATAGGATGACGCAGAGGTGCAAACGCTTCATTTGGAAATTGTGAGCAGCGTGGTCCATCTAGCTCCGAATTACTTGGGCCAGAGGTAAGAAACATGCTGGTAATCCCCTTCCCTTATGCAGATAAAATGCCCTACATATTACATTTAGAAGATCTGAAAAACACATCACCAGGTCTCTGCCACAGTTATTCCCCAGGATTTTGGGGTTCTGTCATCCACCAGAAAAGGGGAAAGAAAATTGTTCAGAGAGAAGCTTCACCAACTGCAACGTGGTAGCCGTGATAAAATCAGTTGTCATCTAGTCATTCCCTGAATATTTGCAGCCCAGATATATTGAAATGTTTGTACACATTATGACTGAGGGGGCAGGGAGCTGAGTGTAATCCAAGCAGATGAGAAACCATGGAGGCTTAAAGGTAACCTGAAAGAGAAATGGGCAGCTGGGATGAGGGACTTGGTGTGCTACATTTGGGTTGTGCAACTGTGAAAGAGAGATACTGAATGAAGGTTAGAAAAATAAGTTCAAGGCTTTGGGTTTGCATTTTGGATCTCAAACTTCACCTCTGCCACATCATAATAACGGCAAGCAAATTACTTCTGTTTAGCCTCAGAGGGTTTCTGTAAGTCATAAATTGTAGTTTTAAATGAGTAATTATGTATTCCTAAATGCAGACCTGTTTCATCTTTTATTAAGGTTGAACTAATAATTTGAACAGTATTTTAGTCTCATCAGTTTTCCCACAAAATGTGTTTTGAGACTGGCCAAATGACAGCAGCGTTTTGTAGTGCACTAAAATTTCATATACACCCATCATCTTTAAAAGATGGAAAATACTCCCAATAGTGGCTTCCAGTAACTCAGAAGCAGATTTTTGTCCTCCCGGCCTTACCTGGTGTTGTCAGGAGCTGAAAGTGCATGGCAGATTCCCTACTATGTCTGCAAATGATCATCAGACATAAAATTGGTGCTGTGTAATTATTAATTTTCAATTAAATTCCCAGGATTCCTAGATCTTCAGCACTGTACCTTTCATTTTCACATGAAAAGAGCATATGTCACTTATTTCAGTTTCTCCATTTTGGAAAAAAAATCTGGGTTTATTTGTAAAGTCTACAAAATACAGAGGAGTCTGGCAGGACACTTACTGTAAGTCAGAAAATAAATAAGTACTTTTTTTCTTGCTCTATAGAAGATAAAATGTGATTTGCATATATAAAATATAAAGTACAGCTCTGTACCAACATCCCGGCCGTGCCACAAGGCAGAACGGCATAAAGAATGTGAAAATAACTTATATTCGTGCAATAAATAAATCACAAGGTAGGAACAAGGGAAAATAGGGTGACAAGGGTAGAAATGTTAAAGAGGGAACCCCCATTAAGGATCAAAAGGCTGGACAGGAAGGATGGACAACACTGGTTTGGAAGATGATTCCATCTTAGGGGTAGAAGTCACGTTAAGCTGCAGGATGGGTCAACCCAACCATATGTCTTTTAAAAAAAGGGATCATATTTGCCACTTAAATAAGTCACCGGCACATGCCTGGAAATGATTACCCCCAAATACTCACTGGTTCTTATGTTAGCCACACATATTTAATGGAGGAAGGTACTTTCCTAAGTCTTCTAATCTAACCCTTCCCCATTCTTTCTACAGAAGTATTGGATCCATGTCTCCCAGGTGTATTCACTTCCCAGTTTCTTAAGCAATGGGGATGCCAGTCTCCCTTGATACAGGTGTGCTATTCTCATAATGTCCATGCTTGGCATAAGATTTCACACCCACTTTAAAATGAGAAGGCAATGGGCTAAAACTGCTGCGCCACAAAGACTTACAGATGGGCATTATATCAGTAGCAGGTTCCTACAAGTCCAGTACTACTAATATTCTGTGTGTACATGCAAGCAGCTTGGTTTAAATGGGATATGGGATTCATGAGAGCGTGGCAGGGAAAGAGAAATAGTACACTGTTTAATGTGTGTTTACTAAGTCAGGCTTTTGAATGCTATCCGTTTTCTCCAACTTTGTGTTCTCTGCAATTCACAGCATTTCCAGCCAGCATGGCAGAAGGCATCTGGAGAACACCCAGATGCTGAAGGCTACTACAATGGAAGGGGTAAGATCTTGATCGTAAATGTTTTTAAAAATTGAAACAGCATGATTTTTGTGGTGCCAAAAGATGTATGGTAAATCCTACCAAGCGCATATAAGAATATTTCCTTAAAAGAACAAGGGACAAACGTGGTGGCACCCCAGGAAACCTGACTCTGCCACTGTTCTAACTTAGTCTTAACTAGATTTTATTTTCATGATAGAAATTATTTTGGGCAATAGTCCAAGTTATTTTGTTGTTCTTGTGAAAATGCATCCTTCAGATATAAAGAATAAAATCATTTTGAATCTCTTCTACTACACTTTCCTCAATAGAAATGCACCTAGTATTTTATGCAGCTGAATGGAGCACAGATGTAGGCAGCAAAACAATACAGAGGAACTATATTCCTCACCAATGGTGTTTCCAACTGAAGCCTCTTTTCCTTGTTCCATGTAAGTGACTGGACATTTCTCAACTTGCTTTTGGGGAGAAAAAAAGAGACTGGAAGAGATGTGCTGGGCTGTCAGTAGGGCTGATTCAGAACCCCTTAGAATGCCACACCTCGAGCAATTGCCTCTACTGCTTCTTAGGTTGGGCCAACCTTCTGTATAGCTTGGTTGTCCTGAACAAAGAAGTCTTAATCTCTGTAATAGCAAGATATATTTCTTTCCTGAGTTTCTATTTCTAGTCTTTTGCCAATGCAAAAACAGAAAGGAAATAGAAAAAAATCTCTCCATTACATTTTGTTTGCTACCATTGGTACCCTTCATGAAACTAACTGCTTTAGAAGTCAGTGTTTTCTCTAGAAATTTCACTTGTAATTCTGTTGCCCCTTCACTATCCATCAGTTTCACTTGCTTTATCCACCTTACTCCCACTTCATTTAACACACTCCCTCTTTACTTTTCCCATCTCCTTCTCTCTCTCCCTCTTTAGAAAGCTGCTTCCTTTTTGTCCATAAATCTTATAACCTCAGGACAAAATTGCCTTTACGATCAAAAGAGTACTTGGAGCACAGTTATATCCACACACAGTTGCAGAAAGATTGCCTCTCCAATCACTGCAATGTGCATAATTACTTTTATTTCCTAGGGTGGGTTAGCAGCCACTAACTCTTTTCTTGGCATGTCCCTCAGTGATCTCTTTTTCTGCCACCCTTGCAGTCACATAGCAGTTACACTTTTCTTGACCATTTTTCAATGCCTGCTCATCAGATACTCAAACTGATTCAAGTTGCTCTTGTAAAAAAACAATTTCATACTGAAGAGATCAGGAAGTTCTGAATTAAACAGTAGGGAACTGTGGTTTATAACAAAAGGCAGACAGAGTTATAGCATGGACATTCAGAGTTGTGTCTGAATAGTACACCAAGAAACTGGGAAATTGATATCCTCTGATCATATCTGGATTATTATAATCTCTATCACTTAGTCATAAAAAGGAGACTTCAATCTTGGTATCCCTTTTTTTTCCATCAAAGAGAAGCTATCTGCTCTTCTCTATAATTTCTGTCAAAACTTCTCTGAAGCAGCGTTTCCAGCTAAGGTAAAGATCTCATCTTCAAACCCACCTGCTTACATTTACTCAGTTATAAGGTATGAAGCAGCAGAGAACAAAATCTAACAAATATAAAATGGAAAAGAAAAATAGGAGTAACTGGCCACTGTAATCCAATTCACAAATAACTGACAGCTAAAATTACACAAGTCGGGCACCACTTTCCCACAATCTTCCAATGAAGGCAAGGACTAAGGACAAAGTTCAACATTTAGCTATTTGGTCTTCAAGTCAACTGTGTCTCCTCCAGTGGGTAGAACAAAAGTGGGAGAAGGAAAGAGCCAGTGCAGCTACAGCCGTTTTAGGTGAGAGCTGTGCAGAGGCATGGCAACAGGACTTAGTTCATGGCTTGGCTTGTAGGCACTAGGAGTAGGTGGCCTGGTTGGAACCAGATTTGACAATGGTGATAACGCTGGCAGTTGCCACCTTTGCAGCAGTGCCATGAGCTGTGACTGTGCGGGCAAAGCCCTGCAGTGCTTCATACTTGCCACGCAGGGCATCCAGCTCAAGACGCATGGCAGCATTCTCCCGCGCTAGCTTATCGACTTCCCTTTCTAACTCCATCTTTTGCTTCTGCAACTCCTCCTTCTGACACACCCGCTTTACTCGGCAGCTGGCAGCATAGCCACGATTCTTCAGAGTGCGTCGACGTTGCTTCAGTCTTGCTACCTCCTCCTTGGACAGGCCTCGCAGATGGTGGTTAAGTTCCCGCACTGACAATCCCATAAGCTCTTCATCTGAAAGATGTGGTGTGTTCTCACCCATCTCCCGTTTGATCTGTTTAAGAAAAGGACTGAATAGTTGAGAATCAAATATACAAGTATGGGGAGAATCCAGAAAAAACAAAACAAAACAAAACTGGAAAGAGCAATGGGAGCCTAGAAGAATAAAAAACCAGAATACTGAGGGTATGTGGTAGCATTTTTGTAGCAATAGTATGTTATTTTGTTATTTGTATATATTTCCTATAATGCTCATTGAATTAGGGTTTCTTTCTTTATACTGTAATAATTATGTTATAAATTCCTTATAATAAAATAAATTGATTTTATTATAAGGATTTGAAATTTGAAGAATTGGATCCAGACGAAGATCTTTAAGATATTTAGACAGCACTAACTGCCAGTGAACTCAGTGGAATTTACTTCTGAGTAGAGTTGCTGTGTGCTTTAATCAGTGTCAATTGAATCAATAAAAGTTAGCCATCAACTAAATGAATAGGATTAAAGTATGACTAGCTAAGCCTGGATTTATTCCCATCACTTTGTTTTTCTAAAGACTTATTTAATCTTCCATTTTTTATTATTGTTATTATTTTGCAGCAGCAGAGATTACAACAAAATATGAAAATTCAGAATATTTAAGTAAGTTGTTGCAGGCCAACATTTTTATTACAATCATACTGCTTTAGAGTTTTTTTCTTTTTTCAAACAGAACTGTATGGTGGGGGAGGGGGGGACTAAAAGTAGATAAAGGGAAAAGCAGAACATCTCAGGCTCTTCCATTTTCAGATGTGTTGAATTAATTCTCCAGCCAGCACTGAAAAAGGTGAGCAAATTTCTCTTTCATGTAATTTCTCCCCCATAACTCATTGTGTTAACCCTTTGACCTAGTTCTTCAATTAGTATTCGGCAATTGCTATCTATGCTAATTTCATTTTTTTCTTGAAAAAGCATTTTAAAAAATGGGGCATTCTTTAGATTCAGAGAAAAACTTGAGAGGAGCAAGCTGAATATGGCTAGCGCTGGGTCTCAAGAAGCTCTTTGGGAAAGAAGTGCCATAATCCAAGTGTCATTGCAGAAGATACCCTGTTTCTGGGATTAATCAGACAAATCTGATTCAGAGGGAGTTCAGAAAGCATGATCTAGGATGCAAATCTTAAAACCTGGCCTGATACATCCTTTATGTATGGGATCACAGACCATTTACAGTGCAATCCTATGTAGACTTATTCAGAAGAAAAATTATTTGTTCCCAAACTTTCAAATTCAATGGAGAAAGTAAATACATACATGAGATTGTAGCTTTTGAGAATATCAAGGTTATCATATTACACTGACTAAGCATTGCTCAATATTGGTGTAAGGTACGTGTGATATTTTCCTGTTCCAATTCATATGCTACTGGCTGCATTTCAGATCACAGTTTCCAAAGTGTTCTTAAGGAAAGCTCCATAAACAGAGTTTGCAATTTCTCTCCCTTGAGGGTTTCCCCCTGTTGATCCCAAATGTTTCTAAGCAAAAGTTAGCGAATCAATGCTTTATCATCCTGAGTTTTCCAGCTTATAGGAACACAGCAGTACCCATTCCTATTCAAACTGTTTTGGGGTATTAAATAATTAAAAGGAAGTAACCAGTTGGCCAAGTTATCCAACCTAATTTGAGTTTCCACACTTAGACTATATAATACTTCAAACTAATTAGATTTAATCAGTAGATAATTTCTAATAGTGTTGTTGAAAACAAAGACATGTAAACAGTAGTAAAGCTTTTTCTTGCAGGTCATGTATTGCTAGAAACAAAGTTATAATTGGTTATTGTACTGTACTGAATATTATCATAATTTCCTAATACCTACCTAGCCTCAGGGTCTTTTAACAAAACACATCAGCTTCCTGACACTAATTGTTGGCTCCCTAAAAACTTTGGGGCGAGCTCACCTACCCCAGGCTGTTTCATGCAAAATCTGTCCTAAATTAGTATTCTTGTTTTCCTCTTCTAGAATAGCTAAGCAGGTAAATACAGTTTCCCAAATTACTGTCCTGGATTTTTGTTGTAAAAAACTTACTGCTGGAGACTGACAGAGAAGAGATGCATGTCTTTACTCTAATATGAAGGAGGAGCTGGCCTCCCCTGGCAATCTGTGTGATTTCTCTGCAGGGCACACCTTCACCAGTCCTCACTTCACCTGCACACAATAATGGGTTGCCTCTGTCCTCCAGGCTTGCGTTTAAACAAACAATGTGATAATCCTAAGAATGGGGAGGCAATAGTTTCAATTTATAGTTGTTTCTTTTCTTGGGTACAAGCAGGGAAAATACGTATATGGAGAAGCAAGTGCTGTTCTTCAAATATTTCTAAGAAAATGAAAAGGGGCTCAGCTTGCCAAAGTGTGTTTGTGCATACATATCTGTGGCAAGCATTTGTAGGAGATCACATTAAAAAAGCCACACAGTGCAATAACTCTCAGAGAGGAAAATTACATTAGGAAGGGCACAGAACATCCTTCCCCTTTTGGCTGACTGCCAGATGGAACCATTTGCAAACATGCGTACATATGTGCTTCTGCAACTGTGCAGATCAGAGACTGGCTTTTCTCAAAAAAAGAAATCAGGTGTCAACTATTGGAAATAATTTCATGCCATACACATTTCTGCACACACATTCACCCCCTCTGAAAAGAGAGCAGCGGCGAAGGAGAAAGTGAATAACACCACAAGCAGGAAGACAAAGTGGTGAAATGGAGGGACAGAGAATAAGGAAGTGAGGGCGCAAAGAAGAGGGAAAGTGAAAGGTGGGGCGAGAACAATTCCAAGAAGATAAGGGGAAAGGACGTAGTGTGCACAACCTGGGTAGAAATTCTGTAGAGTTTGTAACGTGAAAGATTCACTTCTGAATTCTTCCAGTGAGAACTCTGGAGGCCATTTTTTTTTAATGCCAGATAATAGTTATTGATCTAAGTCAGTGTTTCTCAACCTTGGCAGCTTGAAGTCCACACATCTTCAAGCTGCCAAGGCTGAGAAACACTGATCTAAGTCACATTCAGTCTCTTATAGGAAAGTACCAGAGTTTTTTATGGAAGGGATATGAAATCCCCAGGAGAGCCTCCAGCTTGGCAAAAAATGGCAGAGAGAAACTTGTTTTTCAAAGCTGCCATGTCCTTACCTTTAGGGCTTTGGTTGACAAGCTGTCAGATGACATTTTCTTGTATGCTCCTGACAGTCCCCCAGAAACAGCCTGCAACTGAACAGAAACAGAAGAAAGAAAGAAAGAAAGAAAGACCTGTGATTGCGACTCATTTTTCAACATCATTGCTGCTGCTGTTGTTATTTATAGTTTGTCTACAGGTTGTGTTTTTCACAGAATTTCTCTTCCTTTTCATCTGTTCAGGTCTTCCAGTCCCATTTTCCTGCTAGCCACCGTGCCCAGTGGAGGGACACAGGATGCTGGATTCTTTCCTAAGAAAACCATCCTCAAGTCACAACTTCTTACTCCAGCAACAACAGAAGTAGCAAAGTGCTGACCCAGTGTCTAAATGAGTCCCTGTTTTGTTTTTAATAAACCCTTTTCAAAAATGCTTTTTGATTTCCTCCAAAGCAGTGTTTTTCAAACTTGGCAACTTTCAGATGTGTAGACTTCACCTCCCGGAATTCTAAGCCCAAAATGAAAGTGTGTGCACAAAACAGCCTACCTAGCCACCCAAGCAAATATGAGGCATCTCCAATACATCCTCTCCTCGGCTGTATAGTGAGTCTATAATGGACATGCTCTGCAGCTGCCGGAAACACAGAAGGGCAAACATTTCCTGAGAAGAAGGAAACTGAACAGTGGGGAGCCAGCTGGCGGGTGTGTCTCTGAAATGGCAGGGCCTGAAAGGAGACACGAGGGAGGGAATAAGAGCAATACATTTTGGTCTTTGGCAGCACAAAAACTTCAGTCCACTGGGAAAAAAACTAAGAGTGACTAATAAACCAAACCCTTACATCCCAAAGGGCAGATGTATGTAAACCATCTTTTGCACGAGAGCAATGTTTGACAAACACTGCATTAGAGAGCTGTGTCTGCAGTCAGGTATTTATGTACAATCTGTGGATCAGCTGTTCTACTAAAAAAATGGGATTATCTTCAGTTTTTTTCCATTGGGAGAAGCCCTTACCTTTACACTGGCATATTCGTGAGCAAAAAAGGACCAATATAGGGCCAATGGCAGCATCTGACACCTTGGACAGCTGTCAAGGCCCCTGGAAGATTGTGGCTCATGTTACATTAGTCCTTTTCTTTTCTTTTCTTTTCTCTTTTTTCTTTCTTTCCTTCTTCTTTTTTAGGCCCAGCGCCCTAAAAATACCTGGTGGCTGGATCTAGTTGCTCTTTTCATTTTGCACAAGCCTGTGAGGTCAGCAGGCCGTCTCCAATAACAGCCTTTTATTTAAGTCCTGGAATTCAACATATGACACATACATGGTAAAAGGCTGTATCTGAAGAGCTATGATCCGGGATGGTCCAGCAACAATCTACAGATACATTAATGTTTAGCTGGAGACCTTTTCAAAGCAGCTTAAGTAGACGTAATATTTAAAACTGAGGACAAATATGTAGAACCTTCCATCCTTTCCTCCCATTCTTTCTCCTATTTTCTTCAGCCATGTTGGCATTATACTGATAGTTCATCAGTGAAGGGGGCAGAGCTCTGGCTGACATATGCCTCTTTGTCATTCTGCTTTGAAAAACTGACCCCCAATACAACTGTGCTACCTAGAGCTTTTGGCAACTTTAGCAGTCACAGGGTAGTATTTTATTTTTGGAAGCCTTCTGGAAACAATATGTGAAGAAAGCTCAGATTAAGTCTTTTATAGTTTACTAAATTGCTATTCCAGTTCAGCTGCAAGGGTTGAGAATTTGTTGCTCTACAGATGATCCTGGATTGCAGTTTTCAGCATTCCTCAGAACCACCCATGAAGTCCCTGGGAGCTGTGGTTCAGCAATCAACAGCAGGCAGCAGGGAGGTTTCATTCCCCTAACCCTTAGCTTTGCCATACATGTACTGGTACATAGTGACATCGTATACTCATCTCGCCTCTGAGAATAAGTTTGTTCAAACTTACATGCAGGTTTTGAAGAATATGCCTTCCATGTGGCTGAGCTCTTAAGTATATGGATAGCACAAATAAACTTTACTTTATAACATTATGATCTCACACAAGTGGTTCTAGCACTGTCAGTCTTCTCCAAAATTCCTAATCCAGAAGTGTCAGATTAAAAATACAGAATTTGTAATCTATGTTTTATCTGGGAAATGTAATATAAAAGATATAGAAAGCCTTTAATGGGAAGGCTAGATTTAAGTTTAAACTCTTCTTATATGGACTCTGAAGATACCCAAATTGAAAGCTCAACATATTGGTATACAAAGATCAGGCCGAGTTGATATATCTGGTGAGCTCTCAGTGACCTTGGACCAGCTGTTGTTCCAGCCTAATTCCTCCAAGATTTGACATGAGGTTACATGTGAGGGCTGTATATTGCCCTAAATTCTTTTAATTTTTTTTTAAGTATTATGATGTGACTAGATGTGAGCAGGAAATTATTTCAGAGGCAGGGGGGTGGTCAGATATCACTACTCCTTTGTTAATTAACATCTATTTAACTCTTTTAGGAAATTAAATCCAAACAGATAAATAAGTTGTGCCTTATATCTACTCCTCCAGAATTTCCATTCTTTCACAATATTGAAAATCCAATTATCACTAAAACATTTAATATTTATGTTCAGATATTGATGTGATATTCATTCTCAGTCCAGGGTTTGGGGATTTGTATGTAAATGGAAAAGCACAGAGGAAGTAAGAGCAGCCTTAGAGATTTAGTTTTTTTATCCCTCAGAAAGTACCAACTCTTGGTATCTCAACTTCAGTCTCTGAAGTTAGGGTTTCTAGATTTCTCACTTCACTTCACAAGCTTTCCAAAGTACCAGGAATGAAATCTGAAGCATAAGATCAGTGCTAAAGAGTTATTGCTGAGATCACATTCGTACGCTTGTCTCATTGGGAAGCTTAATTTTTCTCTTGAAATTGGCAGTACTATTAAATAGAAACAACAACAATCTTACAGCAGTCTTAAAGACTGACATTTATTATGACATGAGGCTTAAGTTGCTATAGTAGACTTTGCTATAATAGATTTACATGACTGCCCAACTGGAAATCATGAAAATTGAAGAATATTCCTTTGGCCCCCTCCCTCCAGAGAAAGACCTTAAGATTGTAGGGCAAATAATACTCTCATATTCTTAATAGTACTACCTTGGTTGAAATACAAGTGACTTAATGAATTTATACCTCCAATTTTTAAAATATCTTATAATTTCCCCTGCTTGCAAAGCAATATTAGGGACGATAGATTATGACCAGAACAAATATCTTACCTCACCAGAAACATGCCTTAGACTATCATCATTTTTTTCCATCTCTAGAAAAACACATTTAATTAAGAATACAGTTAATTAAACAAGACCCTGCACAAGACCTCTTAGTCTAGCCCAAATAATTAATCTTCCTCTTTCCTATAGACCCAAACATTTTACTGTAGTATTTACTAAACTAATTTTTCACAGTTAGTTAAGCTACAACCAAGGGATAAGGATTTCACATCTACCCTTGAACCAATTTAATTTTATATAGTTAAATATAAAATTCTGGTGCTTGTAGTGCATTATTTCTGGAAGACAGCATGACAGGAAATGCTGCAGTCTTAGGTGTGAGCCTCAAGAAATGTGCAACCATCCAGTTCCTGATGATGGCTCTGATCCAAATCTTGCTGAAGTCTCTTAACTTTTTAGTTGCCTTAGCAAGATGGGAACTAGGTTCACAGTTTGGACTAGGCCGTTGGTTGCTTAAATAGCTTTTGCTGAAGAAATCACAATTAGTTAGAACCCCATAAACCAGGGTTTACCAAACCCCAATGCCTGACCTTGTAAAGTCAAGACTAAAAAAGCATTAAGGCTTAGCCATTTTTCTGAAGCTGCGGGTCTTAAATACACAGTTGCAGCTCTTAAGCACTTAAATAAACATAGAATGCTACTGTGAAACTTGCTTCCAAAGAAATACACACATGATTGGGACGGGGAGAGAAAATGAAGCTGATAGTAGAGTACAATCTTTAGTCTAGAGCAGTGTTTCTCAACCTTGACAACTTTAAGATGTGTGGACTTCAACTCCCAGAATTCCCCAGCCAGCCCTGCTGGCTAGGGAACTCTGGGAGTCAAAGTCCACACATCTTAAAAGTTGCCAAGGTTGAGAAATGCTGCTCTAGAAATAGCAGACTCATTATGAGAATTATCAAAAGAGCATAAAGCAAGGGGTCCTTGTATACTCAAGCATTATCAGATGCTAAGAATTGTCTTCCCCATAGCCCTTCTGTCCGTTTTCTGTACAATGAAAACTTACTACAGCCCTATTTCATTCTTTGGCATTCCTATATGCTTTAACTTGGCACCAATAGTTCCATATGCCATTTCTATGGGTGGAGATGGAGAACAACCTTGCTGGAGGGGGAAATCCTTGGTACAGGTGGGAGAAACTCCTTGTAAATTTCTCTCACTGTTCTAAACTTTCAATTATTATATATACCCCAGCAAGAAAGTAGGTTGGAATATCCCCTCTAAATACATTTGTTCTGAATGTCATTTGAAATGTTTGTGTAGAATTAGGGCAGAGTGGAGATGTTGAGTAAATCTTTGTGTGTTTACAAAATAAAATACTGTACCAAATTCTTTCAAAATGGGTAGTTCAACTACAATGATCTAAAAAAAAAAAAAAGTGCAAAATGATTTTTTCTTTCAGTACACACACATTCTTACCCTTTTGTGACCCTTTCCAATAAATTTTAAAAGGAAGTTCAGAGAGTGCTGCAAACCATTAGAGGTGGAGGAGGGGTAGCAATTTGTCCCAGACATCACTAATTGCATCAGAGGGAATGTCCAATAAGTCTCCATGATACTTGCATAACCACATTCCCTGAAGCAAACAGAACACATTTGCTAGATAAGAGAAGTATTGGATCTCTCACCACCCGTTGCTTAAGAACCAAATACTAAGCACTCAGTAGCTTCTTGCCCCTGACATGGTACACCACACAACTCCTGCAGAGAAAGGTGTAAATAAAAATAGTATTCTCATTCTGAATATGATTCCCTGAGCCAGACACAGTTCCTCCTGGAATTTTCCAGCACAATGTTGAAAGACTTTTGACTTTTGGAATTTGCCCATTCACTTTCCAGAGCAGGAGGGTAAGGCAAAGATAGTCCTCCTATTTCACAAGTATCAGAACATCAGCATTTGGACAATTTATCTGCTAGCATAATTCATCATAACTCTATCAATTTATAGTATAGTAGTTATGTGTGCACAGTGTATACTGTTTGTTTGGCATCCAATAAAGAAGCTTATTATTTCACTACTGTAGAGAATAACTATTGCAGAATGACCAGAGTTTTTCCCAAATGGTATGTTACCTTTTCTGATGCCAAGATGTACATTTGGATGTGCAAATGTACCTGATGATCTGTATTCAGCAGACCTCTCCTATAGAGTATCAAATATCCAAGACAACATGGAAACAGCAAGATTTTCTTAAAAAAAATCATTGCCTCCAAACAGGTTCACTATTTTTAAAACAAAAATGCATGCAAACATTTTAATGTTCTTGCTCATCTATTCAACTGTTTCCAAATTCATAGCCCTTATGGTTCAACAACTCCCAGGTATGACAAAAATGGGCAAAGGAACAATTATTCCATTTCCAAGTCTGAGTTTTACACAGATGCCCACTGTAAGAAATCCGTGGGTGTTAGAGTCTGGTAGTTGCTGCTTAGATAGTGCCATTGATGTGCATAGCTTGGTAGTACAGTGTGAGAGTTGAGCTAACATCTCCATTGCAATATCTAAAACTCTGACAGACTGAAGGAGAAAATCAACAGTCTCATGGTTGAGAATAGTATTCCCTAATATAATGCCCTCCAGAAGTTTTAGACTTGACCCACAGTCATGTCAACAGCACAGAATAGTTTAAAGGAGGGGGAAAAAATCTATACATTCTAACACCCCAGTTTGTCTTGGTAGAATCCTGATTGTAATGGAATGTATATCCTCAAATGCATCCTCAGCAAATTTAACTCAGAAATTTTCTTCCACCAAGGTCATTTATTCCTGAGGAAATATGCTCTAAACTGTGTATTTAGGATCCATACACTAATTTATTATTTAAATAAATATGAGCCTTCAGTGAAACTTCCGGAGCCATTTCTGAGATAAAACCCAAGAAAATATATTAGCATCCAACTGTCCATATATTGTATTTTCAGCTCTGATGCAGATTCGCTTTTAGGTTTCTCTTTGCTTGATTTTTTAAAAAATATGTTTTATTGTTTTATGTTTGTGAGCCACCACAGTACTGTGCGAATGAGTGGTCAACAGAAATGCTATAAATAATATACACCTAAGCTGTAAAATAATTTCAGCACAAGCACTAGCACTTTGAATTGTTCTCTCCCCACACCCCCTCTTCCCTTGATTAAATTAGGATAAACAAAGCAAAATGTAAGTGTGCTGTACATATAGTTATAGGGTATGATCTTGAAGCTCTAGAGATTTGTAGTTATACAAACAAGTAACTTGTGGTAAATTTAAGGGCCCTAGGAATATACTACATGCATAAGTGTTTCTTCACCGAAACAGGCATTACATGCCAAGAAATCTGATTCCAGACTTCTTCAGTTATAAGGTTCCCATTGCAAAAGAAAACTTCCTTAGAATTGCAGCTATATAAAAATTATCAAGGAGCCCAAACCTAGGATTTGATTTGATAAATCCCATGATGTATTCAGCAAGAAACTTTACTTTAGCGAGCACATTCACAATGGCATTTTTACAACCCTCCCCCTGTGTAGCTCTTTAACTGACATTTCAGACTTAATGTGATATTCAAACCATAAACAGCTGCCTTCTTGGGGATCCCTTAACCAGAATGGCACCCTTGAGGTTGCTGCAAATTCTAGTTAAGGGGATTCAGGATGAGGGCTTTTTAGGATCTGCAGGGCATAACAGAGAAGCCTCACTTCCAGAGCTGGCTAAATATATTGTGTAAACCCAGCCACTATAGTTGCAAATCATAGCTGCAATTTAGTATTCTCCCACCCCAACCAGCTACATTTTATTTTGTAAGCTGTGGTTAAATGAACCATGTCTTAGCATGATTTGTGAACTCTTTCAATAGAAGGAGTTTCACAGGTTTATGTAATAGCCTTCTCTAATCACTGTAGTCCAGTGTTAGGCTATGGCTTCCAAAATTTCTCATTAGAAAGGTTAAGATAATTGTAAGGGAAGAGAATGGGGAAAGCTGTCTTAATATCCAACCCTACATAGAAATGATAATATAAAACACAACATCACAGGTGGCTTCAATTCATTTCAGCTCTCAAACTGTTTCCACAACTTCTCTGGTGACATGACTTCCTGATCATTCTTTAAAGAGGACATGGCAAACTTCAGTTATAGGAACTACTCAGTTTTGCTATAATCACAAAGTCTACCAAACAGAATCTGGTGTAAGAGACTTGCACTTAAATTAAGACATCCCTGTTCCTGGTAATTATATCAGACACAAGCAAAGCTCACAGATTTTCTCCACAAAAACTCACTCTTAATTATCCCCAAACTCCCCTCACTCTGTGCCAGCCATATAATTTTGATAGGAAGAATGGATTTATTTTGTTACTAGTATCATTACGCATCTTGGAGCCAGAAATCTGTATTAATGTACTTGTAATTCAGAATTGACATTCTGTTCCCCAGTTTTGTGTCACATGCAAAGGTAACAGCCTTGAAAATAAGCTAACAAAAGTTGCTAGCTTGCATATTTTTAAACCTGCTTGCTAAGAAAGCAACCTACATTACCAGAGAGATTGCAAAAGAGGAGAAGCTGCCTCCTCTGAATTTACCCTGGAAATGGAGGCTACTTACCTATTAGCAAGTTAATAACCTTGGTTAAAATGCTTTTTGCTCAGGAAAAAGACTGCTTCTTGCTAGCTACAGTACTGAAAAGAGAATCTTCCCTTCCCATTCCTCCCCCCTCCCCAAGCCTGCTTACTCACCTGCACAGAACTGCAGGTTGCCTGTGGCAACCAGGCAAGTTGTCAAATACTACACGGTTATTTATATAGATAATGGGAGCCAGAAATCTGCACCCTTAGCTACTGCTTTTCTTGGTCTAGTCTTCCAGGTATCATTTTACAGTAGAATCTTACAGCTATCTGCTCAGATGTAAGTCCCAAATGCAGACTGTTTACTGCTATAAAAGCCAAGTTACCTGGGAAGATATGACTCTATATATCTGGTGGGCACCAGCCTGGGGAGAGTTAATGTATCTTCAAAAAAAGATAGACACGCAAGGTGTTACTAAATATAGGCTTAATCAGAACAATAATTAAAGGATGAAACACATCACCAGTAACAGATTTCTTAGAATCCATAAACACATATCAGCTATAGTTTATAAAAGGAATCTGCATGTCATCATGGGAACCATGAAATCTAACTGTACTCTCAAAAATATATCTTCAGCGACATATATTTTTAAATAGGTGATACTATGCAGCCACCCCATAGGCAAACCTTTTAGAAACCTAAACCTTAGAAAAATGGAAATTCCCTTTCAAATATTTTCTTTAAACTTTTACAGAAAAGAATGCTTAACAATTACACCGGCTAGAAATTGTTTGACTGGTGACCCTATAAATTGTAGCAAGCAGTATTAATGCAAAAGTGTATCTTTGTACTACAGTAGTTCCCTTCTGTTTCTTAGGCTACATTAATTTAAAGCAATTAGTAAGGGCAGAGAGTAATTGTAATTTAACTTATTTTGGTGTCTACATGGAAAGAAATCCTTATTGCTGCTACATTACACATAACAAAAATTCAGTAATACAAGACTTATAAAATAAAGTTTTTGTTTTGCTCACAAGTGAAGGCAACTTTGAGATTGATTGTTTTCCTTTCATATTAAATACTTTTCCTAAATAAACATTTATGAGATATCTTTTTGCTTTGGTTTTCTTCTTTCCTTTTACCACCTGCCATTTACCTATACTTCTCTTCTTTCTCTCTAATGGTTTACTACAAACCACCTGCCCCATGGATTAAATATAGCACTATCAAGAGGACTGACATAGCAGAACTTTTGCAGAACATAGAAGCATAGTTATTGAACAAAACATCCAAAGAGAATCCAACAACTTAATAATCACATAATGGTTAGAGCATTATGAGTATCACTGAACGTTGGATGAAATCTTATGAGCTTGTCCCCAATGAAGTTCCAATGCAACATCTAGGACAAATAGATATCCTTTAAAGGAAAAAAAAGTTTCTTCTTGCAGCCCTCTAGATAAGTTTGTGACTACACTGGCTGGGGAGGAGAAGACTACAGTATAGCCAATATATATGAGAAACGTTAGATTGGGAAGGCATGCCAAAAGGCTAAAAAGCTCCAGGAAAAAAGGGATTGGCTATCTTTATGTAAAAAAGAATATCAAACACTTCATCCAAAAGTCAGGCTCTTTCATGGATTAGTACCTATAGACTGAAATCACAGTACTTGTTGATGCCAGTCTGACTGAATGCCTCTTACGTTAGCAATACAGACCTTGCATATCCCAGGACATTCTCTGCAGCATTCCCATACCTGTGGTACAACCTCTCCAGAGAAATCCACCTGCCCCTATTCTGATTGCTTTTAGCACCAAGGACAGACTTTACCCCTCCTTTGTGACTTTGCTTTAAAAGTCACTCATCTCTTTCAAAAATGGCTGTTTTACTTCTGCCTTTTCTCTCTTTGATCTGTTTTTCAACTTTGCCATTAATATTGGTGATTTAAAAAAAAAAAGCTGTTGAAAAATTTTTAAAAACCTATCAGGAAATCCTTTGAATCACAAGCTGAAAACAAAGTAGGATTGTGCATTTGTTTATTCATCTAATAAGAGGTGCACCGAAGACGAAATAACTCCAGATTAGAACCTGAGACATCCCTCTAGATCAGTGTTTCTCAGCCTTGGCGACTTGAAGATGTGTGGACTTCAACTCCCAGAATTCCTCAGCCAGCATGCTGGCTGGGGAATTCTGGGAGTTGAAGTCCACACATCTTCAAGTCGCCAAGGCTGAGAAACACTGATCTAGATATGCAACAACAACAAAGCCTGCATGATATTTAAGGAGTTTAACGGGAGGGGGGATTAATTAGGACTCCTATGCATGGAAGTAATTCCACTGTCTTCCAATAGAAAAAAAACACAAGACACAAGTTCAGGCCAAGTTTTGTTTAGGTTTTTAAATGCTGATGCAGGAAATCGACTGGGTTGATTCCCCAAACTCCCAGGTCACCCTTCGTTTGCTCTTCACTTTCCCTGCGTCATCAGGCGTTCAGCACCAATCTGTAGGTTCAACCTATCTCGCCGGGGACCTCCGAAACCAATAACCCACCATTAAACCCGAACAATTGTCAACTCATTTATTATCGGCGGGAGGGGAAGGGAAAGGAAGGCGCGGATTTACACCGATCCACATGTTTTTTTTTAATGGAATCCACACCCCAGCCTCTCATCGCAACTCGCATCGGTGCCAGACGGCTTCATACATGTGACCGAGGCCTCAGCACGTGCATACACAGGGCTCATATGAAACGAGCAACTCCTATGTTATTAAGCGATTTCCTGTCTCTTGCAGCTGCCTCGCAACTGTGACTCTGCGTGAAACAGAAGGCAAAGCAACCCCACCACGATTTCTTAAAAAAAAAAAAAAAAAAGCTTTGCTCCAATCCAGATCTCTTTTATAGATTCCTTCTTCACAAAAGAGCTAAAAGAAATCGGTTAAATTAAAACGTCCCCCGAGAAATCGCTATTACTGTCTAGCTCTGAAGAAAATCAACACCAGACAGCCCCTCCTCACCTCACCGAAAGAATCCACAATGAAACCACACGGCTACGGTTTTCTCCACCGTTTTCAGCTCTCCACGTCTGGCATTAAAAGCCCCAGTTTAGAACAGTGCAAGCCGCCATCCGTTTCTGACGTCTGTAAACTAGATTATAAACGAAATATCACTTACTTCGTACCAAATCGTCCTTTTGTTTGCTGCTTTCCTCTTTATGCCCTCGGAGGGCCCTCGTTTTCTTGACAATTAAGCTTTCAAATCGCCTTGTTTATTTCCCTAAATGAAGTTGTTGTTTTCCGAAGCGAAGGGCTGAGCTGGGCGCTGCGCTGCGATCTGCTGAGTTGTAATATGAGTTTCCTGGAATTACTCACTCACAGGATTCTTTTCATTCATAAAAACACAGTCATACAATGACATCATTCTTTCCCCTCCCTCCCCATCTTAGTGAAGGGCACAGGCAGAGGAATGGTGAAAGGAAGTTGCCATCTTGGTACTGGGCATTTATTTTTAAAGGGACCATACCTACATGCTTGGTAATTGGTAGCTAGTCTTCAGAATTAACGCTTTGATACAAATAAATATTTCTATGCCAAAAAGAAAATGTCAAAGAATGAGTAGATAAAAATGCTAACCTCAGCTACTGCCAATATGCATCTTGTTTATATCGAGAGTTGCCAATTTATATGATCGCTAATTTGCCCTATATCCTAATTTGCAGAGCAAGGAACCTGCCACATTGCTTATGAAGTCCTACAGGAAATTGGTGTTTGTTGGAGCTATCAGGTTCAGGCCACATACACAATGCAACCTCATACGTCTGCATTCATCATTTTTAATGTTAAGCCTTCCAAAGCTATCATTGGGCAGAAAATCAATCAATAGATCTCATGCTGCTGATGAAAATTGTCAGTGACTGAGTAATTGCTGGTGCACCCCATAGACCCCTCTGCCTCTGAGCAAATTCTTTGGAGTGGTACCCTCCCTTGCTCTGAAAGGAAAAAAGAAATAGCTACTTGGCCATCCTCACTTCTTTGAGCTGTGAGCATTTTCAAAGTAGTGCCACAGTTTATTTTACATAAGACTCAGTGAAGACTGTATGACTTCTTGTTACATCTGCTTTCATTATAAATATTCAGTTAGCATTTGTTAAAAGCACCAATAGCTGTTCTAGGTAAGAAAGCAAGAAAACCAGTTTCCAGATCCCTGGGTGGCTTGGGGCAATTTGCTCTGTCTGATTGGTGTGAACTGGAAGAAACAACAGCAAATATATGAAACCTTATGCACTGAAGGTAAACTAGAAAAAGCTGAAAGAGTAAGATTAAAATGTCATATGAATTCTGAAATTCAGTGCACAATAGAAACTACAGCATTCCTTCACCACACTAATGCAGAGATCAAAAACAGAATCTCTCAAATCATTTGAGACATTTTTGTTTCTTGTTAAAAAGATACAAACATTTGAATGGATATGCATAATTCAAAGTTACTAATTTAAAAGGAAGTAGACCTTAGGCTTTCCTCTGAGTAAATATGCTTAATATTAAGCTGTTAAATATCCTAAAGAGTTGAAAAAAGTAACAATAGTGAAAGACAAAATGCACACAAGGCAAACGAAAGCCCCTTTAGATTAAGGTCACATCTGCACAATGCAATTTGCATATCATGGCCATCTGAAAAAGAAGGAAGTTTTACTGGCCTCCCTGAACACTGTTCACACTTTGATTAATTAATAGGGGACTATTGTCTTTCAGTTTTCGAGAACATTTTGTTATATACCTTTGCTGATCTAACTGATCTAGTGTTGGACTAGGGCTGGGAAACTTCAAGTTCACCCTCAGTCAAGAAGACTTACTGGTAGTCCCTCTCTCAGCTCAACTACTCACACAAAGTTGAGTATGAGTTTATGTTGTGGGGACAAAATAAAAGGAGATTCCAGGTGTCTCCGTTGGGGTTGAGGTAGGACATGACTATACAACTGAAGCCCTGCCCCTTCTTTATGTGTATTGCACAATATGGAAGCTGCTTTGAGAGCTCAAGGAATAAAGGTGGGATGTATAATGCAACCAATAAATAAAATTTAAAAGTCACCTCAAATGTTCACACAAGCACAGAGACAGGATTTATATTTAATAACAAACAAACCTAATAAATAACTAAATAAAAATAATGTATGCAATTACTACCATTTAAATAGTAATGTAGCATCTCTGACTATAATGGAGAAAGCTGTAATGAAGCGTGAGAAAGAAATCAAATTCTCCCCCATCCCATGTCAGCTGGAAGTCAAAGCTTCCCATTTGTCTCACCCTACCATTGTTTATCTTAACAGCAATGAAGGCATATGATTCAATTATAGTAAGAATGGGCTCACCTAAAAAGACAGCAGGAAGAATAAAGAGTCTTCCACCCCAGCCCAAAATTAAATAACTAAAGACCTAACAGGAAGGGCCAACATTCCTTGAAGCCTTAATCAAATCATAAAAAGATTTCTTTCCCAAGGGATCTACATTCCAATTAGACCAGGGTTCCTCAACCTTGGCAACTTTAAGACGGGTGGACTTCAACTCCCTTGCTGGCTGGGGAATTCTGGGAGTTGAAGTCCACCCGTCTTAAAGTTGCCAAGGTTGAGGAATCCTGAATTAAAAATCTAGTCAGTTTCACCAGAGAGCACTCTCTCTTGGAATCCCAACTACAGTGGTACCTCGGTTCACAAACTTAATTCGTTCTGCGACTCTGGTCGCGAACCGAATTGGTCGTGAACCAAATCAAATTTTCCCATAAGGTTCAATGTAATTACGGTTAATCCGTTCTGAACCATATGTTGTTGTTTTTTTAAACCGCAAAAATATGACACAAAGTACAGTACGAAGAAAGAGGAAGTTAACCTTGCTCGACGCGACTTCTGGCATGGAGGACAGGAAGGCGGGTGGGGAGACGGTTACTGCTTGGAGGGAGAGTCCCCCTCCCTACAGGAAGCCGCGACCACGTGTCACGGGAGGGAAAATGGCCGTGGATCCTGTTCGTAACCCGATGCGGAATTCGCGAACGGAGGCAAAATTTTGCGACCGGAGCTGTTCGTGAACTGAATTGTTCGTGAACAGAAGCGTTCGTGAACCGAGGTACCACTGTAATTACTTTTTCTAAGAATTCCTAGAGGGTGGGCATTCCTTGTGCCTTTCAAAGAACAATAGTATCTACCCTATAAAAGGAACTCCTGGGGAAACCCTGAGCCTGGACAGCTGATTGTCTCTGTCTCTCCAAAATAAAATCTTCTCTCTCCTTCTGGCAACTGCCTGGGTATTTCTGGCTCCTCAGAGGTTCCTCTCTGAGCTTTCTTTCTAACAGAAGTGATCTTTATATCTGTTAATTTGTGTCTATCCAGGGGCCATTGGGCTGATCAGCGCAATGCAAAGTCCCTGCTCTTCATCTGATTATTTTCCTTAAACCAGATTTGAACTGAGCAGCCCTACAAGATGGAGAGTTGTCCTCTCAGGTACCTCAAATAGCACAAGTCTTTTGGTGAAGTAGGACATCTGAGTATTCTAATGAGTCTTCTACTCTTTGAGGATGAAGAAGTCACTTCTGTAGTTCATAGCTTTATGATAACATAAAAATGAAGAGGTTTCTTGTAGGGCCAAACTGCTAAAGGCTTTATAGGTCAAAATCACTACACTGAACTGTACCCAACACCCTAGAGAAAAGAAAATCCCAATGTATTGCCATAATGAACTTTTGTGATCTACAACAGCAAGAGAGTGGACCAGTGTTTCTCTCAGAACAATAACAAGGGTAGCTCCAAGTGTCTAGTTTCAGGACAGGTATTTCAATAAAAAGGAGGACCCCTAGTTATAACCAAATTGGATTTGTTCTACTTCTAAATTCCAAAATATATCAGACGTTCTTGGGGCTTCATCTTATAAAGCTGTTTATGGGAAACTGGTTCAACAATAACAAGTTTTCAGAATGAGTGGGCTGTTTTCCAAAGCACTGCCATTTACTTCTAAAGGGCTTCTATTGCTTCCTCTGAAAATATTTGAATAGCTCAAGGCTTGGCACTCAGACAGATCTATTTGATTCTACTTTTTCCAGTGTTTGAGAACAGTACAACTGAAGCCACCATGCCTATCATGGAATGCTTTACATTTTTCTTAAAGAGGACTGTGGTCTTTCATAGCCCCAGAAATGGCATTCAGTGTTAGGAGGCATAAATAGGAATATTATGTGGGTAAACATCTAGTATTCCAAATTTGCGCTCAGACCAGCCTCACCTCTGGACATGCCTAAGAAAATGTTGGTATTTAAACTCAACCAACAGGTTCCATTTCTCCATACCAAACCAAACTAATTCTTTTTTTTTTTAAGATTCATCTTCATTCTTACATAATAGGAACATAAAGTTAATGATAGGAATATGTGCAAGTAAACTCTGGCTTTTTTGAAGGATAAAGGAGAGGTTGCAAGTCTTCAGATGCTAAAAGCTGGAGAGGCTATAATTTTCATGACTAACGTTAGTCCCTAAAATGAGTAAGAATCACCACACCATATATAATCATGCACTATCATCTCTGTGTAGGAAACCCATTCTTTTATCACCCTTTAATCAGCCTGATTAAGAGAACAAAAAATGGATGGTTATCCAAGCTATCTGAATGGTGCTCACTGGTACTAACTTGGATAAAGTGATATTAAATATACACTGCATGATTTTTAAACACAGTTTGTTGAGTAAAGCTAAGTTTAGACATCACAGTAATGTATATACATATACAACCCACAATGGTTAGGTGCACACAACACAAACCATATTATGTCACAGTACACTGTGTGAACCCAAGCGATGTCTTTATCAATGTTGCTGGATTGCTGTTAATGTAACATAAGATATTCAAAATTGTAGAATTTAAATACAGTCCTAATCACAGTGATAAGGATATAAAGAGCAACTCTGCTAAATTGGTAACAAAGCTCATCTAGTCTACCTCCTATAGCAGACAACCAGCTCCTGTGGGGGGTGGTTCAACAACCATAACTGGTGGAACTGGGTTTGCATAATATTCCATCCTGAAAGGTGATTGGCTATTTTATCATGAGAATCCAATCAACTTAATTAATCCAATATACTATGACATAATTACCAAGCATTAATGTGTTGTAAAGCACATCCTTTGATTTTTGGAAATATATAGGCACCATTGATAGCCTTAACCTCAGTAAATGTGAGGTTCTTATCAACATTTATATCAATCACAGACTTTCATTAGTTTTTTTTTTGTAATTTTCATTGCAATTGTAAACAGCTATTCATGAGTTAATTTAACTGATATAGTTTATAGACATTTTGTTTCTCCTTCAATATACCATATGCAAAAAAAGACAAAATACACTTAAATGGAAAGTTTATTCCAATTCTTATCACATGAAGATACAAATATAAGCTAAGCTACTCTTCAAATCAGGCTTGAAATTAATCTAGTAAAGGTTAGTTTACAGCCAAACATATGTATTTGTTCAACAGTAATATGGCTGATTAAAGTAAGAACCCCCAATGGATTAGACTAAAATTTAATTGAGCCAACCATTATTTTTAGATTTTTTATCCTGCCTTTATTATTTTTATAAATAACTCAAGGTGGCAAACATACCAATTCTCCTTCCTCCTCCTATTTTCCCCACAACAACAACCCTGTGAAGTGAACTGGGCTGAGAGAGAGTGACTGGCCCAAAGTCACCCAGCTGGCTTTCACAGTTTCTAGCCTGGTGCCTTAACCACTAGACCAAACTGGCTCTTTTCTTCCCTACCAGGGCCTCTAGATGCCTTCAGAAAACTTAATAAAAGGTTGTAAATTCAAAAGCAAGCAAACCATGCTCAACAGTGTATGGCCACCAGTTAACTAATACGCCATTTCACTGGGGTTAAATTATTTTCAAGAGGGTCAATTTCTTAAACAGCTGAACAGGCCCTTGATTTGGGTCCAGCTCCATCCATAAAGTTTGCTTTGCAGCATTTTAGAAGTGTTTTGCCAGTCTTTTTACTGCCCATAAAAGTGCATGCTGCCCTTAACCCAAATTAGTTTTAGGTTCTTTTAAGGCTGTTTTGGGTGTTGGCTGACTTCTGGCCTGAGTGAGAAATCACTGTTTCTGTGTCTCCATTTTGCAGTGCTAGCAGGTATTGCATTCAGTGGAATTTAGTCTTTTCAACCTTCACACCAATGAGAAAACTTTATTTTTATTTATCTACATCCCATCTTTCGTTCTGAGAGTCTTTGTTTTCAATAGAAGAGAATATGTGTAGCTCAGGGTTGAACTGTGGAGTCCTTGGGGTTCTCTGAGCTTGGTTGTTTTCTTGCAAACGTTTCGTTACCCGGCTAGGTAACATCTTCAGTGCTTTTCTTCTTGGGCTAAAAAGCAGGAGTCATCTACAACATACAGTGTAAGGACTATGTAGGACAGACAGGCAGAAGGCTAGCAGAGCGCATCCATGAATACCAACTAGCAGTCCGAAGACATGATGAAAACTCCTTAATCTCACAACACATGGACAGACTTAACCATAGTTTCAACTGGGAAACTGTCAGCATCTTAGACCAAAAATGTGAGGGAATTCCTGGAAGCTTGGTATTCTGACAAAGCAGCCATCAACAGATAAACAACATCTACACATTATTCAAAAGAGACAATAGAAAGGAAAACAAAAGACCAGAACATCTCCTCACCAGCAATCATCATAAACAGAGATTAACACCAAGATTATCATCAGGCATACAATCAGTAAACAATACCCTAATCAAAGAACTACCAGAGGGGGAAAAAATAAAACAAAACCCCCACCCCCACCAACACTGGCAGGGCACACCACTGTATATAAACAGAGAGCAAACCCCACTCCATTCTAGCACTGAAGATGCTACCTAGCCGGGTAACGAAACGTTTGCAAGAAAACAACCAAGCTCAGAGAACCCCAAGGACTCCGCAGTCTTTGTTTCGCATCTTCCCAATGTACATATTTACACCCATTGCTTCTAATCCTAAATATCCTTTTATTATTTACAGACGACTCAACAAATCGCCAACAGCAAGACGGAAGCACTACTCTACGCCCTGCATTCCCCTTTACAAAGATGGCGGCTACGGTCCTACTGTATTGCGTTAACATCCGCCCGACACAAAGATGGCTGACCCGCCTCCTCCAAGTCGAGGCGTAACGGTCGTTCGCGCGTTAGCATGCCGCTCTAGTAATCAGATCCTGTGCGTCGTCAGTGAAGTAGCAAATCGTGATTGGCAGAGAGGCGATCACGTGAGGCAATTGGGACTTTGTTGGCGGAAATAGTAGCGGGGTGAATAATAGCTGGGTGGAAGGTGAGTGTGGGGTCTTGCAGGGGAAGGAAAGTTTGGGGGGCTTTTCCCCCTTAGTCGTATTTTGCTTGTTGAAAAACCGTTCTGGAAGCAAGGGGGATCAGAAATGGGAATGAAGAAACGAGTACCTCTGAGCCCAAGCACAATAGAGGAAATTAATTCAGATGAGTTTTCGCACAATGTTCCTGGTCTTCTCCCAGCTTTCCACTTCCAAACCCTCTAAAAGAGTCTTTTTGAATTAGGAAAAAGAAAAATGGTGTTAACCTATTGCAGTTTATCCAAAGATGTCTTAATGTGCTCTGACTGACTTTCATCCCGTTATTTGCTTCTGTGGGGTTGGAGAATTGTAATACTTCGAGGTAGTCCTTAATTTCCTACAGTGCGGGCTTTCCTCCCGGAGGGAATGCTGTGTAGGGTTGTTTCTTTGTAATTTTACGATAAGCAGCCGCACTGGGGATGGGGCTTTCAGTTTTAACAACAATGAAAGCTTTGGTGGTTCAAAGATTTTATGTCCTGCAAAATCTTAAAAAGAACCCTGCCAAAGAAAAGGGGTTTCCTACATAAAACTGCACAGATTCTATTTGCATATTGTGGTTAGGCAGAAATTAGGTTATTTGGTTGTCTTAGTGAGCTGTGTGAATCTAGATAATTGTGTTTTTTGAATAAACAAAACATGGCTTTATTTCAAGTGCTTTTAAGTCACTTCAGTCATTCTAACTTTAAGCACAGTGTGAAAAATAGGTCACTAAACTAGAGGAAAACTCAAGGATCAGTATTTGTCATGCCTTTGTTTGAAATGTTAAAAATATTGTAATCAGCAGCTGACAGAATGACTAAAATTTTACACTGATAATCACTGTTTCCATATATATCAGTCTGTTTCTGAGATGAATGTCTTACTCAATTTAGGAACATGTACATTTGCTTCATTAGACAAGACTTACATAATTCATCTTGAAGAAATTTGTTAGACCTTTGTTTTTTAAAAGGGACACAGAAAGGGACATTAGTTTAACAGGCTCTACAAGGGAGTTCTCAGCCTCCATTGGAAAATCAGGTTTTGTGTAGTGGTACAGAACATGGATTCCCAAATTCAGTAGTAGGGAGATATAGCTCACCTGATGTGGAAAGCTTTCCATTTTGTTCCGTGGTAATTTTTTTAGCAGGAAGAGCAAGTTTCTGAGTTGCCATAATAAAAGCATCGATATAATTCAGTATAATGAAATAAAGACAAATGGACATATTTGTGATATAGAAAAATGCTTTATCATAATGCTCCTTAAATGCTTTTCCTTGTTCCATTGTGATGCAATAATAATCTTCCCCTATAAGGATGCAAGGCTGGGTTAATAATGTGAGAAACAAAACAAATGCTGCTCTAAAAATTCCAATTACAACTTTCAAGACTTGCTGGCTTTTTAATACTGTTGAATTGGATTTCAGTTCTTCTTTTCCCATGTATATTTATTTATAGACTGAGTAGAAGACTGCTGCTTCTCTCTTTCTCTCTTTTTGGTCTTGTGCAAGTGAAACCGTAAAAAAGGAAAGTCTGAATAAAAATTGGGCACGCTTCTTCTTGCCATCCATTTGTAGACTCAAAACAACTCCATACTATGAATCTTTGGCATGGAATCACTGAGGAAAAACATTCAAGCCAAGCATAGATTATGTTATGTTGTGCTACAACTGTAAATAAGTATACAGAGCTGAATTTGTTCAAATATACTAGAGACTGGGTATGGTTTCCCAGTGTTTGCATGCCAAGGAAGTGTGTTTATATGTAAAGAATCAAAATTATTTGCCATTTTTTCTTACAAAAATATGTACACTGAAAACAAATAGAAGAAAGCAGAACATAATTATGCAAACATTAACTACAGCAACTCAAACAGTCTATAACATCATTTCAAATAGTACCTCTATAATCTGCCAGAATGTTTTTGGTTCAAAATTTACTTTCAGTTACGAAAGGAATCAAATTATATCTCTTAACAGATCAAATAATATTTATATAATAGAATCTACTATTGATTGTGTTCTTGTAACGAAGAACTTTGCTGTGCTACAAAATGCATTGATATCACTGAAAAGTCTTTGCAGTGGAGAGTAATTTTGTGGGGAGCTGCTCCCATGGCAAGTGAAAAAGGAAGTTCATCTGTTGAATGGCATTATGATCCCATAGAGTATAATACAAGGAGAACAGACATGTTTTCTACAAACCAAATCTTCCAGACCTAAAGCAGAACCCCCCCAAAATCAGTACTATTGTTTTCTTTGCACAATAGCCAGTGCCATAAATTACCTGTAACTGTAAAATATTTAATCTATCCAATATAGTTTGGTCTAGTGGTTAAGGCACCAGGCTAGAAAGCAGGAGACTGTGAGTTCTAGTCCCGCCCTAGGCATGAAAGCCAGCTGGATGACTTTGGGCCAGTCACACACTCTCAGCCCAAATCACCTCACAGGGTTGTTGTGGGGAAAATAGGAGGAGGAAGGAGTATTAGGTATGTTTGATACCTTGAGTTATTTATAAAAATAATAAAGGTGTGATAAAAAAATCTAAAAAAAAATTACAGATGACTCACATTGTATTAAATATTTTCTGTATTAAAAATGGAATTGATGTGTTAACCTCTCTTAATAGGAGTTTGACTTCACAACCAAATTGTTAGATCTATAAAGGATGCAAGGACACTAACATTTCTTTTTTCTTTTTAATTAAATTCTATTCAATGTAGACTTGTAGTATGGAAATAGAATGTGCAAGCCAAGCTTTCCTGTTCCCCTAAGCAGCCTTTTTGTCATAAAGGACCATTTCTCAGCCTGTTGATCTCTGGTCCTCTTGTTTTGGTTACTTAGTTGCTTCAACATTGAGTGAATTTCATGGCAGATATACCTAACCAGAGTTCCCCGATTTGGTGCCTTTCCGGCAAGCATATATAGCATTAGTCATGGGCACCAGATGGGTAAGACTGATCCATTTTCCATCATTCCACTGATGGAGAGAATAAGGAAATGGTTGTGCTAGATCAGAGTTAGTGAATGTCAGCGATATTGTGTGAATGAAGAATTTTTCTTTCTTGCCAGAGTATTGAAAGAAGATTGTTTAGGACATATTTTAGAGGCATGCAGTTCTTTGGACGACTTATCCATACTCTGAACAGTGTCACCCACTTGTTCTCAAACCCTTACCGGGTAAAGGAGGTACCTCTAGCAGAGTATACATCTCGGAAGCAGGTTAAACAAGACGATAGAATAGTCCTGTATGAAAACAGTTCAGCTCGATCTTGGGACTGTCTACTCGTTAACCCTCAGAATCAAACTTCTGCCTTCCGGTAAGTAACTGAGATATTTTTTTAAAAAAATTATTTTACCTTTTATCTGTTCGTATGGGGGTTGAAAGCAGAGAAATATGGAAGTTCTCAAGCTCTCTGGAAGAAGATCTGAATGATGGCTTGGAAGGCATGTAAAGGAAGGGAGATATGATTGCTTTCTGTTCCTGGTTGCTGTAGGTGGGTGAACTGGCTTTCTCCATAGCTGATACAGAAACTAAAAGGACTGGGTTTGTTCCTAACTGCTTGATAAAAGGTGGTTTGTTTTTTGCAAGCCTACAAAGAAATTAATAGTATGTGCTTTAGTCCTACTAGTTTCTTAGTGAGGTACTACATGATTTTACAGGCTAATAACTTTGGGATTATGTACAAAGCTGGCAGTGATGAGAGAACATAATATTTTTCCTGTGCCTTAGGAGGGTTACATTTTGTGAAAGAATAAAGAATGAAAGTATTTTAACTTCCTGTTGCCATGCAATTTTCTCTTTATATTTGTGAATGATCTGTTCTGCTTCCTTGTTTCACATTCTTTTTATTTAGAATCAGCTTTTTATAATTCAGTCTGTGTGGAACTACCCTTGAAATAGATTGTGAGGTGCCTCAATTTCTCTCCTCTGAAATCTCAGGAGTTTGGGAGATTTTTTTCTCATTTTGTGGCAGATGCATTGACTGCCCATTTTTTTTAAGCCATAGAAAGGCAGATTATAAAAGTTCTAAAACCACTTCCTTTGTAGGCTTTTTCAAGCTGACAGTGAAGCAAATGCAACTGAATATTTTGATCTGTACGCGAAGCTGTTGCGTCCCTTTTATGAGAGCTATCACGATCCTTTGCCTCTGGAAACTTTGCAGCACCTGACGGACTGTTTTCGAAGTCACCCCAGTTGGTCACTAGCACACATAGCTGTAGAGACTGGACTTCTGGGAAGCTTCCGACACAATCTCATTCTGAGGTATGATGTGGGATAGAATTTTTGTGCCAAACTTATTTACATAGGCACAAACCCCCAAACTTCACATACAGAGTAATCAAATCTGAGCTGACCAATAAAGGAAGAGATCTTAGGGTCATGGTGTATAACTTGGTGAAAATATCAACCCAGCACACAACTACTGGGGGAAAAAAAGACAGATATCATGTTGGAATCATTAGGAAGGAAACTGAAAATACAACAGCCAATATATAAATTGGTAAAAAAAAAAAAAAGGAACTAAAATGTAAATAGTTAGAGCAGCTCCTCTACAAGGAAAAACTACAGTTTAATTTTTTTTTTTTTCACTTAAGCAAAGATGGGTCAGCCGAGGCATGATAGAGTTGTATAAAACCATGCTTGGAGAGAGAAAAGTTTTTCTCCCTCTCTTTTAACATTAAAACTCAGGCTCATCCATTAAAACTAAATATATAGAGATTCAAGCCTAATAAAAAGAAGTATAAATTGACTTAAAACATATAATTAAAATGTGGAATTTGCTACCATGAGTTGCACTGATGGCCACCAATTCAGATGGTTTTAAAAAGGGAGGGAACAGATTGACACAAGAATGGGCTTTCAGTGATTACTAGGTTTGATGGCTGTTTGCTATCTTCATCACCATGGACAGCGCACCCTTCAATGCCAGCTGCTAAGAAACAATGGTGGAAAAGGCTTCTGTCCTCCTGTTCATGCCTGTTAACTTCCTGAATGCATATGGTTGGGCAGCATGTGATAGAGAATGCTGGACCGGATGGACTACTGACTTGATCGAGTAGGTCCCTTCTTTGTCTTTGGCACAGTCTGTTGTGTGAGCTAGTCGGCTGTGATTTATTCAAGAAACTATGTCCAAATCAACAGTAGTTTAGCACGACGTATGAACCCAGCAGCATAAAAAAAAAAATCAGGTAATGCCACAGCTTTTGAAGGAAATCAGTTGGGTAGGCTTGCTGGTTTTGTACCTATGTGACTGCATACACAGCATTACTCTATCTTTGTTGTTTTAGCTGCATAAATAGCAACAGTTCTGACAATGAATGCACCCCACTTCACTTAGCCTGCCAAAAAGGTGACCTTGAATGTCTGAAGGAGCTGCTGGAGGAGTGCCATGCCCATCTTGATCTTACAGACAAAAACGGAGAAACTGTCTTCCACTATGCTGTTCGAGGGAGCAACCCAAAGATTATAGAGGTGAAGGTTTAAAAGAGTTTCCTGCTTGTAGGAGAGAAGCATAAGGTAGAATGAAATGGTATACAATCTAAGAAAGAGGGAAATGGAGCTTTCCAAATGTGGAAGAGCTGAAACTGGGCTGTTCTACTCTTCTTCCCGATATAAGCTTGTTCGTGATTTGATAAAGTACAGCAGGATTGAAAAATACGAGATGCACGACCCTGTTCTTGTCTTGAATTGTTCTGTACAGGGAGAGTGAAATTGTTTTGGGGGAGTGACCATGAGGGAAGGAAATGCTTAACTTTTTTTCTTGCCTACAACCTCTTTAATACTTCTCAATCTATCTGAACCGCAGGAGAAGAAGTTTGCATAGAGAAAATGTTTAATTTTTGCCTCACCTGTCCAATGTGCCCTCCTGCCCATCAGTTCTGTTTTCAAGTGTTCCCCAATCCCCAAATTCCCACGATGGGCTTAAGGGTCTGTTTGCAGAAATAATGTGCCATTCTGAACACTGAAGAAAAGTAAGTAGTATCTGTTTTAGATGACGAGAAGGGTTCGATGATTTGCCGTGGAGGTCTGTTTTTTCAGATATAACATGAATTTCATATAGGACCAACATTTAGGTCTTTGATATGGTCAACAAACAGTTCATTTAAAGCTAAAGTGCTTAAAAATAGATATCAGATATATTTGAACCAAAGATGTCCATCAATATTTGCAATTACAGTAAACCCTTTACTAGTAGTAAGATAGAATAAATGAAAATTAAGTTTATTTTGCAAAATAAATATATTTGCAGGTGATGTACTAGTAATACTTCTATAATCATCATTACACTTTAGGAGACTTTTCTATCCTATTTTTAGATGGATAATGGAATACACAGTAAAAGAAAATATTTATTTAGCATTAAAGTGGAAACTTGGAAAATGAAGTATTTATATAAACCATGAAGGAGAAACCAGCTTAGCGTTTAGAAATTACAAATGTTCTTAGAATAGCAATCATCTGTAAAATTTTGAATTATTATATGAAGAGATTTATAGAATATATAGAATAATGGGCAAAAATACAACATGAAAAGGATAATAATGCTTACATACCTAAGAAGAATATACTACCAGACTGTTTCCAGAACTGCAAACATAGCAGTGTATCCTACTGTAAAGAATGCATATTAGTTGATTCATTCCCTTCTTAAAAATTGGTGACATCCTTATCTAGATAAATGCTTTCTCTTGCTTACATTTCAAAAGGTTTGAAATGACTATGAGTAATTCTAAAGCATTCCCTTGGATAAAGATAAAATGCTGACTGGGAAATTTGGGAGAACACATCTTGAAGGAGGAGGCTGCTTCAGAGTTGAAAATCACAAGTTAAATTGTTTAATTGTTCAGCTCCTGGGCAAGAAACCAACTGTTGCTTTGGACCATCTGAATGATGAAGGGCAGAGCGCATTGCACCTGGCCTGCCAGCTGGGCAAAGAAGATGCAGTCTTCTCTCTTCTTAAGGTTCATGCCAAGTGCAATAACTTGGGAGCGCTGGGCTATCCTATCCACACTGCTATGAAGCATTCTCAGAAAAGGTAACTTTACTAGCTTTGTTGAGATCAGAATATAAGGAATTCTGTAAATAGAAACACCCTATATGCTATTCAACTGTACTGCATATGCTCTCCTTCCCCTTCACACTAGAGTCAGGTGAGGTATATCTTTATTCAGGTAATGTAAGTCATCTATGTGATATTGCTTCCAGATCATGCTTGCTTCCCCAGGCTTGTAATTCAGGCTTGCCTGATTTTTTTGAAGCTGGTCTTGATTTGATTCCCCAGTGTAGACTGCATATTGAACTAATGGTGATTTAAAATGCTACTTGTATTCATCATGTACCTGGCTGGACACTTTCAGATTCCGTCAGCTAAGACCTTAGAGAAGGAATGCTGTGCTAAAAACAAGGAACCAGAGTATCACTGCCTTCTCCAAACTACCATAGGTCCTGAAGAAAGAAAAATTATTCCCCATTCCCATTCAGTGCAAAAGGGAAATAAAATATATGGCTTTTATCCCTCCCCACCTCCAAATTCATGTTTTATTTCCGGCTGAGGGCATTTGTCTAAAACCTGAGTGATTCCTGTGAAAGCTTCAAAACCATCAAACCACCTTTTCCTCTGAAATATCTGGTAGGCCAACTGAAATCACAGAGCCAAGATTCAGAGTGAGACAAGAGTTGCAAATACGGAAATGGACTGTCTACAAGCTCAGTAGAGTACCGCTTTGCCAAGAAAACAGCTTTTCTCTGGTTTCAAAGCCAGGAAAAATCCAAAGCCCTCCAATCTAGCCAAAGTCATGCAATTGCATACTTCCAGAATTGGTTTCAAACTGGAAAAAGCTCTTGCATGGAAGTGTCCTCAAAGTACACATCTTTCACACAGACAAAACTGGCAGGAATTTGTTTGTCTGAATTAAAACTGGTGCTTTGTAGGATGCTAATCTTGTACCCATTTTTGTACTTCTGAATGTTGCTGCAAGGTGGCAGAACACCCACGAGTCCTGGGAGTGTCCCTTCACAGTTAAATAGATGGGGAAATGCCACTGTTGCCCTAAAAGACTGCTGTATAACATGCCAGCTGAGGGGGAAGGGGTAGGGAGGAGTGAGATGTGCCAAAGAGCACCTATTGTGCACAGCCCCATCAGTTGGGTCACAGGAATGGAGGGGGGGGTGGCCTCCACAGGAAACATATTTAAATATGTCTCTGGTCCCAAAGGTTTCAGCAAAAGTCTTTAAGATGGTCAGTGGGCTCCAGGAGATTGTGGCAGAAGACATAGGCTGATAAAATCTGAGGGGCAAGCAGTGAAGATCCACGGTCAAGATAACAGTGCAGCAGATGGTACAGGAAGGCAGGGAGGACAAGCGGAGGAATCAGCACATGAGTGAGCATGAGTGATAACAATGCAGCGAAATCAGAGAATATAATTCAAAAGCATGGTATTACAGGGTTGCTTAACTATATTATGGAATTGGCTATACTGCATTCCCACCTATAGTCTTAGGGCTCATAATGTACCTTGTGTGCTTGCTGCTGGACCTTTGAAAATAATTCCATTCGTACTGAAAATGCAAATATTTATAAAGCTGCCCAGGACATCCTTGTTGCATCTTTTGTTTATTTCCGCTTCTTTTTTCTTCCAGGTGTGCAGAAATCCTCCTTGATAAAGAAATCAACCAGATTCAGTTTCTGGACCCACGATACGGTGGTACACCCCTTCATTGGGCCAGAAATGCAGAGGTGAGAAAGTAGAATATCATTGGAGATGATAGAACATTTATTTTTAATTTTGCTTTTATTAACTGGGAACCTTCTTTTCCTGGGAATTCCTGTGGATAGAAGCTCTTTTCCCCATTCCATTGCTAACTTTCCATTATATATGATCTTGATGGGTTCTGGGTCGTTAATATCTGTGTAGAACCAGGAGACTTGCAAACATTTCTGCCCTGCCATTGTGTGAAGCAGCATTTGTTGAATTTCAGCCTTAAGAATCCTCCTTCCAAAGCAGCCTCAATGACTGGACTTGCTTAGAAAAAGAAAACCTGCAACTGAGATGTGCATAGAGTTATGCTTAGAAGTACAAGAGTATTCTTGAGATCCTTTAACAGTGAAAAGAAATACAAGTGTTCAGTGATCCTGAGTGTGGTTTTTTACTTAAAAATATCAGTGCTTTGCTAAAAAAAAATCAATGTCCATCTAAGTATGCGAGAATAGCATATTGAGCAGAAGTATCGGCAATTATACTTATATATATTACTGTATATATAGTAGAAGTAACATCTCTCCTTATGTATGGAACTCCTGTTCCTCCTCCTTCCTAACAACTATAGAGAGAGACATACCTAGTATTAACCATCCAAAAACCACAAACTGAATATACAATAATGCTTGCTTCAAACAAAAATGCTACTTGTTAGAGAAAAAAAAGTACCCAAGAATGATAGCTTAAGAGAAGATTGTAGAACACTCAGCTAAGAAATTTTTAAAAATTTGGCTATATTTTTCCCACTGAAGAAAATGAAAAATAATCTTTTTTTTTTTAAATAAAAGTGCCATTTTATGCAAGCATTCCATCTTTTTATAAAAACTAAGAGGAATGATTGATTTATTTACCCTTGTAAGTCTTTTGATACTGATATGATACCTCACTTTTCTTCTTGGGGTGAATTCTTGGAAATTTCAAACACAGTGTATCTTAAAATTAAGCAAAATTGATATCTAAGCCAAGCCCATGAATTACTGAAAAAAAAATGTGTCTCTTATGTTATAGACATCTCCTTGATTTCATGTCTCAGATAAGAAAGACTCAGTGCCTGGGTACACAGTTGCTCGAAACCATAAAGGGATTTGTTCATACCTGGGATGAACAAGATTGAACTGTTACAGGGCTGTTACAATTAATTTCCCTCTTCCTTCCCTCTATATCCTAGAAGGAACAGGAATATTCTATTCCTTCTAGGATATAGAGCTGGTAATTTCTACCAGCTCTATATCCTAGAAGGTTCATCACATTAAGGAACTCTATATTGGCAGACAATATAGAGCTTTTACTTCTATGAGGTTTTGGGGCATGCAAAAAGTTGTTATACAACTTGAATAGATGAAAGATAAAAGTGCATCTTCTAGAAAATCTGAGTGATTTAAAATCCATTGTGCAGACCCATGACTCCTGATTATTTAATTTAAGCAGTGATAAAATGAATTCTTTATCCACCCAGTTATATTGCTCAAACACAGGTGAAAGATCTGAAAAACGGGGAGTGGATTTTTGTTTTGAAGGATGGTGAGCTTTGTTCAGTTCTGATAACCAAAACAAATTCTAAGGCATAGGATTCATTAAATGTATGTCTTTTGCATCAGAATTCAGTAGGCTAATCTCAGATTAGTCTGGTTAAAAAAGTAAAAGTAAAATTCATAGGTGTGAAATCGGTTAATTTGGTTGTCCAAGGGATAAGTACAGTGTCTTTGGTTCTTGTTGTCAGAAAGTGGCAGAAATAAGAAAGGTTGGGCGTCTGTGAAAAATTTTCAGAAAAGTGTTGCTATTGTCAACTCTGTTCTTCATTTTTACACACTAAACCCTATAAAACTAAGTATGAAGTGAAAAGTCAATGGAACATGCAAGAAAAACTATTTTGTAGGTTGACTGAAATGCATTTCTGGATGCCTTTCTTCTTGTTATGTAAATAAGCCTAGATAGTAGTTTGGAGAGAAATTTTAATCTTACCAGTTGAAGTGCTATAAACTGACCACACTTTTGGAGATGATGGTGATGATGATGATTTATTAAATTTGTAGACTGTCTAATTCCCATTGACTCTGACTGGTTTGCAGCTATGTTCTGGCTTTTTTTTTTTCTAAATGGATTATTCCACTAATGAGAATACAGGTAGTCCTCAAGTTACAACGGCAGTTGGCACTGCAATTTCTATCACTAAGAGATGCGGTCATAAAGCACAATGACACGTGACCACATTGCTTAGCAATGGCAATCCTGGCAGTCCCTGCTGCTGTCGTTAACCGAATCCCACCAGTTGTTAGCTGAGGACCCACCCCGATCCAAGCCACTCCTGGCTTGGTCCCTCTCAGCCCTGAGCCTTGGTAAGGTAAGGGACTGCCTCCTCTTCAACTCCTCCCACCTGCCTATCTCCCCCTATCTCTGCCCTTTCCCCTGTGGGCCTTGCTGGCCTTGCTGTCCCCAGCTGACCTTTGCCATCATCCTGCCGCTACTGACAAGGTGTGCCTGGCCTGGCCCTTCAAAAGGCAGCTGCTAGCTGCACCCAGCCTTCTTCTGGAGGCCGTGCCCACCTCTTATCCAAATTATGTGCAGCCTTCTTGTGAGGTTTTGGAGGGCATGCTCATGAAATAAGAACTTCTTCCAAAACCTCGTGAGAAGGCCAGAGGCAATTTGGACAAGGCCATGCGTGATTTGGACAAGGGGTGGGCGCTGCCTCAGGAAGAAGGCCTGGTGCAGCCAGCAGCTGCCCTGTGAAGGGCATGGCTGGGCGCGCCTTGTTGGCAGCAGCAGGAAGAAGACAATGAAGGTCAGCTGGAGGTGGCAGGGCCAGCAAGCATAGAGCAGCCAAAAGGGCAGAGATGGGGGAGGTAGGTGGATGGGGGGACTTGAAGTAGCCCTGCAGTTGTAAGTGCTGCCAAGTGCCTGAATTTTGATCACGTGACTGTGGGGGCACTGCAGCAGCCATAATTTCAGGGACTGGGCATAACTACCATTCATTCAGTGTGGCCATAAGTTTGAACGGTTGCTGAATGAATGGTCGTAACTTAAGGACTACTTGTATAGGTGAATGGTCTGGTAACTACTAGATGAAATTTCTTTAATGTACTACAAATATTTAAAAGGACTGTTGGACCAACCTATGATCTTTGTCCCATCATGAAAAATACCATAGAAGAAGCTTTTGGAAGAAAAGGGCACATGCTGCAATTCCTATTCGTGATTTCTCCCCTTATGGCTTTAGATGACCCGGTTGCTTATTGAATTTGGCTGTGAAGTGAACATCCTCAGTGCAACAGGAGAATCAGCCCTTCATATTGCTGTGAAGCGTGGGCGTTTTGATTGCACAATGATTTTGTTGACACATGGAGCTATGCCTAATACTAAAGGGAAGGATGGCAACACACCACTTCACCTGGCCATGCAGGTGGGCCTTTCATCATTTGGATATTTTTCCAGCAGATGGGATATTGAGAGAGGAGCTTTCTTTCTAAAATGCAGAGAGCAGACATGTACACAAGATAATTCTGGAAGAACTTTGAATCTTTTGTAGTAGAAAGCCTAGATTTCTTACTCCCAGTTTTCTAGCAGTAGAAGTAACATGTTCTCCCTGGTTTTATTTTCTGCTGAAAGAAAGGAAGCTTGCAGCAACAAGGAATTGATTTGCATGTATGAAAGAAAAGTGAATTAAGTTCTGATACTTAAAACATTTCTTTGGATTCAACCTTCTTTAAATCTCTCTGTATATCTTTTGTACCAATTTCCAGTTGGTAGATTTCAGTGTTTTAGTAAAAAGCAAGGTAGAGCTAACAGACATAAGCTATACTCATCTCTGCAGTGAGAACACTTTCCAATTTTGATGTATCAGTCAATCAATCCAATACTCTTTTATATTTGTTTATCTCATCACTGCCATTCTAATCTAGGTAAACCAGCTATTCTACCCAAAGAAGGTTGGAATTCCTGATCTGTTTGGGATGGATAAGCCAGTTGTCAGTTTGTAGTGTGGCTGCTGGAGAGGAAAGTCTATATCTAGTCCTCTCCAATTTATTTGGCTTCTGAAGGGCCATTAAGACCTGGCTATTCAAGAGGGCTTTTGAGGATGTGGAAGTTTAACCTACCTCCCCAGGGATGGCAGTGTCATATGATGTTGATGAGAATAATGCAGTGTTTTTAACCCAATGTTTGATATTCTTTAAGCAGCTTTAGACCTACAGGAACTAGTGACATAGAAGCACAAACAAACAAGATGGTAAAATGGACGAGCATTTCAGTGTAGCCTAGTAAACTATGGATGGAGAGAACTAGGATAATGTGCTTCCATTAACAAGTTCCTTTCTTCCCAATAGCAAGATCACATAGAAATGATCAAGGCCCTTATTGTGTTTGGAGCAGATGTGGATATCCCCAATGATTTAGGGGAGACACCTGGATTGGTGGCAGCCAGGACAAGCAAAGGTAAGAGGAACTTGTAGATAGAAGAAGGGGGATGGGAGGGTCAATCTTGGTCTACTCAACTGGACTCTGCTAACATTGTGAACAGAATCCATGTGTACATAAGCTGTGGATTTTGGGGTTAGGGCATAGATCTGTACTTCCCAGTGAAGGTCTGCTGTGGAATGGAGGTTTAGAATCATAGACAAGTCACCAACAGTGGAGGGGAGATGTAAGAATCAGGCCCTAGAGCTACCTCAGTGAGTTATTAAAATTGCTCTCTATTGCCCGTAGCAAGCATATTTACCTGTCTTTCAGATACAAGCTCTTCCCAGGTACGTGAAATTGGTGACATAATTTTTATTTATTTTAATAATTTTCTATCTAATGCATATGATTCCTGCCTCACCCATGCAAGGTGCCAACCGGAAGGTTCTTTTAGATCTGCTGCAAATGATAGGGATTGAACGCTGCCATCCATCTGGCATACCTACCTCATCATCATCCACTTCCATCTTCCCAGAAAGACCACCAGCCCCACGGAGTTCTGGCCTAGGTAACATACGACCTAGCTCTGTGCCTTTCTTTCCTTTCACTCTCTTGGGCCACTTCACATCTTAGGATTTCCAACATGGGATTGCACTTAGAATAAGAATTCTTATGTGTAAATGAATGCCAGTGTACACATCCATGTTGCCACAATCATCATTCCTGATGATTACAGGTTTTTCAATACTGTGTGGATGTGCTAGAAAACTGGTCATTGCATTGGAGCAATCAGGCAACCAATCTTGTGACTACCTACCATGTTCTATGGTAATCTACCCTGTGATACATCCAGTGACTTTTCCTTCATGTTCTTACAGCTATAGAAGAGATAGATTAATAAGTAGCTCTTGAGCTAGCAGGTAGGATTGCTGTATTCAATAATAACAAGGCTCTTATAAGCATTGCATACAGGGAAGGATTTGGCAGGCATGACTTCCTGTCATTGATTATGGTGACTCTGGAAAGGTATGCCTGTCGCATCACTTCCTTCTGTGCAATGTCTTAAGAACCTTGAAATCTGTTGAATCTGGCCACTGCAGTAACCAAGAGAATACATCTTAAACTTTTAGTTCTAAACTGTGTCTGTTCTATCCTGAAAATTAGAAACTTTATGTTTTGTTTGTTGCTCTGTGTCTTTCTAGAATTCCAAGACATCATCCATGTTTCAGCAGCTCTTGGCAACTTGCTAAAGAAACCAGATGTGGTGGACTCTGCCCCTCAGAAGAGCAGAAAGTAAGCAAGTAGAGTCAGTGAAAGTTACACTGGTGGTCTAGATCTCCCTGCACTGAGATGATCCAGTAAAGATACACTGAATTCCTGGAAAGAAAGGATCCATGCCTACTTTTTCTTTTCTGTGGCTCAGATGTACTCTCAGGAACAATTATTTTTGTACATTAGATACATAATGTATATAAACATTTAGCTATCTCCCTGAGGCATCTGAATGTGAAGAACAAGGCAGAGCTATTTCTGGGGTTGACACTTCGCTTCTTTTCTCTTTTCCCCTTCTCTAGCCTGGACCGCCTCCTGAGTCTGGACGGTGGGGGTGTCCGGGGCATTGTGCTCATCCAGTTTCTCATCGCTATAGAGAAAGCTGCAGGGCGTCCCATCAGAGAGCTCTTTGACTGGGTGGCGGGGACTAGTACAGGGGGAATTTTGGCCCTGTCCATTGTACATGGTAAGGAGTCATGTGAACAGCAAATATTCCCATGTGAATAAGGAAGCCTGGGATGGGAATGGTCACTGAACTGGGAAGAAAATGGGGGATTGCTCTTCATAAAACCTGATCAGAATTGGGCTCCAGTTTTCTTGTCAAACCACCACATTATATACATATTCTTGTCTAAATCCTTCTCATTGCTGTGTTTGCTTTACAATTTTGCTAGATTTATAAATAAGTAAGCTCAAAGGCTCAGTTATTTTCTAGTTAATTTTTATTTCTGACCTTTGGGCAGGTAATTAACATGCATTCAACCTAGAAGAGGGCTAGAAATGTTTTTTTACTGATTAGGTGCAAAAGATCCAAGGGTTCCTGATCCAGAAATTGAGATTCAATGTAATGCTTCCATTCCTGGAGTTAGATAGAGTGCAACCCTAGTTTACCTTATGTAACCTCCACCTTAGATAATGTGTCATTCAGATATTTTTTTGGATTGGTCTGCCCATCAGACAATTCTTCAATCATTCTTTACCTCCCTTCATCAGAAGCTCCTATATTTAATCATGTAATTAAACCATTTAGTCCTCCTGGTCTGTATTCTAAATGACCAAGTATTTTTCTAGTTTTTCTACCAATCTTCCTCTAACAAGAAGTAACAGAGATTGAATCTGGGATCTCCTGCATCCAAAGCATGCAGTATATGGATCCTTTACACATTTCCATGGAGAATGGCTCAAGTTTTCATTGCACTTTTGCATCTGGCATAGCTTCATGTATTCCCTCCTGCTATTGAAACATTCTCTTTTCTGATGTCCCCTCTTCTATCACACATTTGGTGATTCCACACATTGCACAAAACATGGGTTTCCATGCTTCTACCAAGATGTTTAGATAATTTCCTGCCTGTTTCTATCAGTTGGATTGGATCTGAAGGTGTTCTCCAGGAAACCAATAATTCCGTTCTTCTTCTCAGAGAAGCCCATGGACTACATGCGCTGTGCGTATTTTCGCATGAAAGATGAGGTCTTTCGAGGGTCGCGGCCCTATGAATCTGAGTGTCTTGAGAATTTCCTGAAGAAGGAGTTTGGAGAGCATACCAAAATGACAGATATCAAGAGTCCCAAGTAAGTCAAAATGAAAACTATTGGGATGGCTTTCTGAACTCCAACCCCTACTTTTTAGTATTTAGCTCTGCTGGCCATCTATTTACCTCCTCTAGGTTTCTGTGAACACAAATCCAAGGCGTGACCTTAAACTCTTGCTTAATCAAAATAGGCTTGGGATCTCATCAGTACCTAAACAGTAGATTGCCTGGCAAAATTATAATAGCACCTTGTGATTTATAGAAGAACGATAACATACAGACAAAGCTGTCTTAGTTTCAGTGATCCATCTTTCTTACAGTTGCCTACTTGGTTTGGTAATGAGGCCATATTCTCCAGTAAAAGTATTTTTCAGCAGGTACTACCTGATCTCCTTTAACTAGGGGGTTGAGTCAGTCACCTTCTGCCTGCAGGGCATAAGTATTGCTACTGGGCTATGGTCTCTGTCTTACAATGAAGTTGAAATTTTGTCTGGCTTAACCTTTTACAGGGTCATGTTGACAGCAACACTGAGTGACCGACAACCTGCTGAGCTCCACTTGTTCAGGAATTACAATCCGCCAGAACGAAGAAACAAATCTCGTTTCAGGATGATAGGCTCATTTCAAGCAATGACCAGGCCAGAAGGTAAAATTCTCACAGGCCAGGCATTGTTGTGCTGGGGGGGGAGTGGTGAGAGGTAGGGGGAACCTATGTGGGGCACATAATTCTCCTTATTCACCACCTTGTAAGGAATTGGACCAAACAGAATAGTTGTGCACTTAGCATATATCATATTTGGAATGAGCTTGTACTACATATTCTAAATAAGATTGGAAAATGTCACTTTCCCATGATCTTCTGCTCATAACAAAGTAAAGACTGGTTGTATATGCAGCCTTATTTTTCTCCCATCACAAGGATAATTTCTGTGTAGGAAAAAAGACATTTGGAGCAGCCCTAAGGCTAAAAACATGGTGTTAGACAACTTTGCTAAATATTATAAAGGAAGATACGTTTATGAAGATTCTCAGTCATCCAGGTGGAATTGTCTGGAGGTTGAGTCATGGCAACTGGACTTCTTTTCTTTTTGGTTAGAGACATTTCGCTATTTGTCCAAGAAGCTGCTTGGACAAGTAGCGAAACGTCTCTAACCAAAAAGAAAAGAAGTCCAGTTGCCATGACTCAACCTCCAGACTATTATAAAGGAAGCACGCATGGAGCCATCAGTGTCATTGTCTCCTATTCACCTGCATTTGGGTTGCCAGCAATTTTGGGGTAATATTTGTTATGCCCCGTAATGCTTTGGAGTGTACTTTTTACTTTTTGTTCTTCGTTGGATCTGTTGGCTTCACCACTACCTCCAAACCTTTCCTTGAATTGGAATTTCTTTTGTTTTTTCCATTTCAGAGACAGGCAGATAGCTAGATAGTCTCTCTGTGTTGTGTATTATAATATTGATATGCATTATTCTTGCTGACAAAATAGTCACTGCTTTTTGTTTCCTCCTTATAGATCAACTGGTATGGCAGGCTGCCCGTTGCAGTGGAGCTGCTCCAACATATTTTCGGCCCATAGGGCGGTTTCTAGATGGAGGGCTGCTAGCCAACAATCCCACTTTGGATGCCATAACTGAGATCAATGAATACAACAAGTCTTTAATCCAGAAAGTACGGGTTCATTCTGCAAGAATATTTGTTAAAGACATGCTCTAATTTGCAGTGCAATCTTCTAAAATGTCCCAAGAGTGAACCCATTTTTTTTGTCCAGAGACAGTATTTTCTCTTAAAAGGACCAGTTAGGTTTCTAAAGAATTAAGGGAGTGATGGATGTCCTGGATGGCTAAAAGGTGAAATGTTTTAGTTGGTTTTGTTGCTGTTTAGCTGTGGGGCAGGGGGGCATAAAGTAGCACTGCTGGAAATGAGGTGTTTTGCTGCCAAATTTGGCAATATAATGTGTGGGTGCCCCAGATCACAAATAGGATCTAAAAGTAACTGGCAAACAGCATAATCAGAACATTTTCATAAAATCCCCTCAAAGTAAGCTGCATCAACCAATTTCTAATAGAAGCCACATCACATCAAAACACTTTAGTTTTATTGCTCTCTCTTTCTTGCTGTTTTAATATTTAATATTTAATCCAAGAAGAGAAAGATGATAAGGAAGCAACACTAAAATTGGTATTTCAAATTAAAAGCCTGCGTGCCCTCAATTTCTGGCAAAAACATCATGGAGAGAGGGACTTTTTTTAATTGGAAAAGCATTCCAGAACCAAGGTACCAGCATAAGGCCCTGTTGTATTTGTGCTCTGGTAGGATTTCTGTATGAAAGCAAACAATTCTCAAGGGTACCTGGTCCTAAGCCCTTAGGGCTTTTTCACACTATAAGATGAAAATTATATGCTTTGATCGGTGATACATGGCATGAAACCCTGGTTGCTGCAGTTTGGAGCAACTGGAGTTTCAAAAATGTCTGCAAAGCTTGCCAGAGTATATGATGATGATGATGATGATGATGATGATGATGATGATGCCGCCGCCCATCTCCCCCAGCGGGTGACTCTGGGCGGCTCACAATAACAAAAAAGGAAAAAACACCAATCCCTCCAACAATGGCTAAAATCCATAAATAATTAAAATAGAAACATGCATTAAAAATGTCCTAAACACCCCCTATAAATTTTAGCCCTAAAACCTTCAAGATGCTGGGGGGGGCCAACTCATCACCCCACCAGCCATCTCCACAGATGCGAGCCCCCATCTGGCCCCCAGGCCTTCTGGCAAAGCCAGGATTTAACCCCTTTCCTGAAGGCCATGAGGGAGGGGGCACACCGGACCTCGGGAGGCAAGATATTCCATAGGGCGGGAGCCACAGCAGAAAAGGCTCTCTGCCTAGACCCCACCAATCAAAATTCCTTGACCGGTGGGGTCTGCAGATTTTGCAGTAATCTGCTCAGCTAGTAACTGAAGCATGGATTGTAATAATCAAGTCTGACTTCTCTACAAAAGATGTATTGGCAAGGACCATCATATGGTCTCAGGGAAAGGAATGGTCTCCTTAAGGTTTACCAAGAAGGAAGTCTTATAAAGTTCAGTGGGATTTGCATTTTCTTTTAAAAATGGCAAGGCAGCACAAATATCAAACACTGATTTGCAACTAAATAGGTTCAAGCTTTGTGAAAATTTTTGCTAGAATAAATGTATAAGACTTCAAGGAGCTATTTAACTAACAGTCAGTTTTGTGAACAGGTTAAACAACTCACTTGCTAAATCTCCGTACCTTTTTGAAGAATGGAAAGGAACAACCAGAATAATATTCCAAACACCTATTTCACATGAACTATGTATATGCCTCTTTAGTGCAAAATTCAAGCAAAACTCCTGCCCCCTTCATCCTCGGAGATTTGAAATAATTGCTTATTTTTCTTTCTACCTCTCCAGGGTCAGGGTGACAAGGTGAAGAAGTTGGGAGTTGTTGTCTCTCTTGGAACCGGCAGAACACCAAAAGTTCCTGTGAGCTCTGTGGATGTCTTTCGTCCCTCCAACCCTTGGGAATTGGCCAAGACTGTCTATGGGGCTAAAGAACTGGGCAAACTGGTGGTGGACTGTGTGAGTATGAGGTGGAGAACAGGCATCATGATGCCAGACTTAAGGCAAAGATTTCCACATTTTGGGAACAAAAGGAATGTTTTGGGTAGTTCATAATATAATAACAATTCAAAAGCCCAACAAATGTGAAGAAAATGCTTCCCCTAAGGTGATGGTGACGAATGTCAAGGGAGATAAATCCCCTTCAATGTCGTCCAGTCTGATATTTGTGGCATTTGAGCCAAGAAAGAAAATAAATCTGATTATAGTGCATATAGTGTGTGTGTGTGTGTGTGTGAGAGAGAGAGAGAGAGAGAGAGATGCTTATGAAACTCAACTTCTTTCATACATAGGCCTCAATATTCTTACTTATTCTGGTCTTGGCTCATCTTACTGTCCTTTGAAATTAACATTGCTGCTTTCTGAGATATTTTTTGCTTCTTCCTCACTATGATTAGATGGATTATAAATTATGTAATGTAATAGAACGTTCATAAATATTTTATACTGCTTTCTAAACAGTCCATCTGATCCACAGGATCTATTCATTTTTTAGTTTCCTAACAGATTTTCTTGCTTTTTGTCCAACTGATGAAAGCTTTCCTCACATATTTTTAGAAATTTGGGAATATAATATTTGCATAAAATAAGCTTGGTCTGCATACAGTGTCTTACAAAAGTGACCATTTTTATCAAGAAACAAATGCTCTCCTTTATTATGTGTAGATTTTTTCTTTTTTTCTTTTTTTTTTCTACCTTATTAAATAGGAAATTCTTTCTACTTTAAGTCAAAGCGTGCTATAAAATTATTCATCTATTTCTCCAGCTTTCTTTTAAAACTCCAATAGCCAGCAGCAAATCTTCAATGTCATACTAAATCTATTGTTTAACACCCCCTTGGCACCCCACCCCCAATAACAAACTATGCCCCCAATATATGATATATTGGATTTTCTTGGGCTTTTTCGAAATTAGAGTATTCATGGTTCTGTCTGAATCCAGTATGCAATTAAGTCCAGTTATAGCACTAGAAGGTTAGCAGTTTTGTCTTACAGGAGTTGGTAGGAAGCTAAAGCTAGCTCCCCCCTACGTATATGATCTCAGAAAATATAACATATTTTCATGTAGCTTTAATATGGCCTCTAGCTACTTGATTCTTCCTTGTAAAACTATAAAGGACATGACCAAATCCTGAATGCAAATAATGTATGGTACCATCATTTGATTAGCCCACTGGTAACACAGTATAATCATTAACAATTGCTTTGTTAATCTAAAAGGAAGGTCTTTAAATTTTAGTCTCATTCTCAAGAAAGCTCTGCATTATCGTATGTTTCATATCCAAGTTTTCCTTAGAATTACATTATCCAAGGTGTGCTTGTGCAAACCTGCTTTTTTTTTTCTTTTGAGTTTATTTTACTTGTGGTACTAGAAATTTGTTTTGTGGAAAAAATGGCATACTGTGAGTAATGCTATATTCATTTGTTTTATTTTTGCAGTGCACAGATGCAGATGGACCATGTGTTGACCGTGCAGTAGCCTGGTGTGAGATGATAGATGCCCATTATTTCAGGTATGTGCAATGTACAAATAGGGAGGCGGCCGGGGCCTTGGACGGGATCGCACCCATGCGACCTCTCTTGCCACATCAGCCCCGACACTCCCCGTGGTTTACGGAGGAGTTGAGGGTGCTGAAGAGGGTCAAGTGATGTCTAGAGCGTTGCTGGAGGAAGACAAAGACCGAATCCAACTGAACACAGATTAGAGCCGCTATCAAGGCCTACATTGTGGTGATAAGAGCAGCGAAGCGCCAATACTTCTCCTCCCTTATCGCGTCCGCAGAGTGCTGCCCGGCGGCCCTGTTTGGGATCGCTAGATCCCTCCTTGGTAAAGGGGATCTGGTGATTCATTTGCAGGGCTGCCTGGAGGAATTTTCAGAGCATCTGCAGGACAAAATCGCTTAGATTTGTTCCAGGTTAGACTCCGAGCATGGGGCAGGGTCTGGGGAGATACCAGGGGATCGTTCTTACCCAGTTGTCTGGGAACAGTTTGATCCTGTTGTTCCTGAGGAAGTGGACAGGATCCTCCGGACTGTGAAGGCCACCACTTGCCATCTGGACCCATGCCCCTCCTGGCTGGTGAAAGCAGCTCGGGAGGTGACATGTGGTTGGATCCAGGCGATGGTTACTACATCCTTGCGGGAGGGAGTGTTTCGATCTGCCTTTAAAGAGGCATTGGTGCACCCCCTCCACAAGAAACCCTCCCTGGATCCTACCATACTGGACAATTTCCGTCCAGTCTCCCACCTCCCCTTTTTGGGGAAGGTGGTTGAGAAAGTGTTGGCATCACAGCTCCAAAGGGTTCTGGAGGAAATGGCTTATCTGGATTATTTCCAGTCAGGTTTCAGGCCCAGTTATGGAACCGAAACGGCATTGGTCGCACTTATGGATGATCTCTGGTGGGAGCAGGATGGTGGAAGTGCGACCATCCTTGCTCTCCTTGATCTCTCAGCGGCTTTCGATACTGTCGACCACGGTATCCTGTTGGGATGACTCAGGGAATTGGGGGTGGGCGGCACGGTCTTGTGCTGGTTCACCTCCTTTCTTCAGGGCCGATCCCAATCGGTGGTGATAGGGAGCGAGAGGTCCCATCCTCGGCCCCTCCTTTGTGGGGTGCCGCAGGGTTGAGTTCTCTCTCCGCTCCTTTTCAACATCTACATGAAACTGCTGGGTTAGATCATCCGCCATCATGGGATGAGGTATCATCAGTATGCTGATGATACTCAATTATACATTTCCATCCCAGGTGAGGTAAGTGATGCTGTGACCACCCTTTCGCGGTGCCTGGAGGCTGTAAGGGTCTGGATGGGGAAAAACAGGCTTCAACTGAACCCTGGTAAGACAGAGTGGCTGTGGGTTAATGGCTCCTCTGTATCCAGGACTTTGTCATCTTTGGTGCTGGATGAGGTAGCACTGCCCCAGACAGACCCAGTGCGTAATTTGGGGGTCCTCCTGGACTCACGGCTCCTGCTTGAAGAGCAGGTGGCAGCTGTGGCCAGGAGGGCCTTTGCACAACTTCGGGTTGTGCATCAGTTATGCCCTTTCCTGGATCAGGATGCCCTTCGAACAGTCACTCATGCCCTTGTTATTTCCCAGATAGATTACTGTAATGCGCTCTACATGGGGCTACCCTTGAAGAGTATCCGGAAGCTACAGCTGGTCCAGAATGTGGCTGTGTGGGCTATTTTTGGAGCCCCAAGAAGGATCCATATAACACCATTGCTCCGTGAGCCGCATTGGGTACCAGTTTGCTTCTGGGTCCAATTCAAGGTGTTGGTTATCACCTTTAAAGCCCTACATGGCATGGGACCAGGTTACCTGAGGGACTGCCTCTTCCCCATGACTTCAACCTGTCCCACCTGATCACATAGAAAGGGCATGCTCCAGACCCCCTCGGTAAAAGAGCTCCAACTAGTGGGGTTCCATAAGGCAGGCCTTCTCTGCTGTAGCCCCCGCCCTTTGGAATATCTTGCCCGCAGAGGTGAGATTGGCCCCCTCACTCCTGGCTTTCTGGAGGAATTTGAAGACCTGGCTCTGCCATCTGGCCTGGGGTGAGGAGGGAAGACATCAAGGGTGGGGATGGCTAGCCCCTTAGAGGCCTGGTGTTTGCTGTTCTGAACCATCTGCTTCCTGGATTCTTTCTCTTTTAGTAATTGTTTTGTACAGGTTTTAGGTTTTATGTAATTTTATATTTATTTATTGTTTTAATGAGTTGTTAGCCGCCCAGAGTCCCCCATTAGGGGGAGATGGGTGGGGATAAATTTAATAAATAAATAAATAAATAAATAAAATGTCTAGTATAATACTGTGCAGGAAAAATCAGAGTTTGAACTTGTGAATATAGTTTCAGAATATGAGCCTATATAATAAACAAGGATCACTAAACAGTGGCTCTATCAGTCACCATTAGCTGAGGGTAAAGCTGCTTCACAGCTGAAGATTATTATGCATTTTGGCAGCCTGTATAGGCAAAGTTAGGCAAGTTCTAAATCTCAGTATATGTTGCTGAGCTACAGCTTCCAGCATCTTCATCACTGGTCTTGTTGGCAGAGGCTGTGGAGAATGACAGTTCAGCAACATTTCAAGAGTCGCAAGTTCCCTGTCCTAATAAATAAACATAATAGTCATTTTATAGGGTATTTTCTGCTTTTCAGGTGTTTTATATAAGAGGCCTTCATAACTTTTTAATGGGGCAGGATTCAGCTGAGAAGGAGGGAAATATTACCCAATTATCCAGTGTCTGAGCTACAGTCAGCATGTTTGGTATGAAGTCAGGTTAGTTTTAGTTGAGTAGACAGGACTGTGAGACAGGATAATGCAAGGACAGGAAACAAAGTTTAGATGAGGCAATGGCTCAATCCTTGCTGTAGAGAACTTCTCAGACTAAAAACTAGGGAAGAACTCAAATATGTATATGGAAGATGAAAATTGTATTGGCCTCTTCTGTCACTAGGTTCTATCAATGGTATCCAAAAAACATTGGGGGGCTTTTGGAATCTGGAACTGAATGTCCTATGATGCATGTGTTGCACCACATTGTTCTCAGTGTATTTTATTTTATTATTTTATTTTATTTTATTTTTATCAAATTTGTCACCGCCCATCTCGTTGAACGACTCTGGGTGGTTTACAAAACAGTTAAAATCAATTAAAATGACAAAATTACAATAATAAATAGAAAATAAATAGATCCAAGAATAATTGGCAATCACTCGGGGAGCGTCATCGAGGCGCTAGCCACCCCCAGGATTGGGTAAGGTTGTTACCACCCCATGCAAGCTGGCAGAGCCAGGTCTTTAATTCTTTCCGGAATAAAAAGTATTTTGTTTTCTCTGTTGTGCTCTCCTCTGTTGAACACTTCTTTGCCCTACATTCCCATCTTCAGTTGCAGTATATAGACAAAGTGCTGCTCTTGTTAACACCTTCATGATGCCCACAGATTCAACCCACCTTTGGAGACAGATATAATGCTGGATGAGGTCAGCAATACAATCCTGGTAAACCTGCTCTGGGAAACTCAGATCTACATTTATCAACACTGGGATAAATTTGAGCAGTTGGTAGAGCAGCTTCTAATTCAATAAAGCTTTGTAAAGATTTTTGGTACAAATAATGCTTGCCTTGAGCTGTGGCTTGGATTATCAACGAGAAGTAGCAGATTCTGCTGGCCAGCGGCTTGCCCCTTGTCTTCGTACCAGAAAATCAAGTGGAAGAATTTGAGGATTGCTCCCATCAAAACATCCCTCAGTTGTTCTATATCCTGTGACTTATCTCCCACCCCCACCCCAACGTGCTGGTACAGCAGTAACCTTAAAGGGTTTAGTAAATTTCAGTTTGCTTGTTGATCAGAATTGGACTATTCCTGCTCCTGCCTGGAATCTAAGACTAGTTGTATGCTGTGGTTTAATTACTGTACCTTTGTATCTAAGGATATACATGAGGATTTGAGCATTTTAAATTGTTCTTTTCTTCCTGTTTACAAGTCATGTCCTGAGTTTCTGCTATGTGGAAGCTGGAGATTTTTTTTTTCCACTTGAGAAAACTTACCATTCCTTTTCAACAATATTGGTATTAGGCAAGCTCCTTTGCTCATTCTAGACCAAAGCTGTTCCTAAATATTTGTTCTCTTACTTCAGACTCCTTTTTTCTGACTTCTCCCACCCCTGAAGGAGTCATTTTGGTATGAGTGGCACAAAGCACAAAGGAAGAATGGGGGACAGGAGCTTCCTCCTAGGAGGCAGGGTCTCACAGCCTTTGACAGTCTTCCCAAACAAAGACATTTCTGAATAAGGATGAAAAACGTAGGTATGGGCACAGATCAAATTAAGCTACATTTATGAGGAAACCTTTGATTGACAAAGTCAATAGTCAGGCACATGTTTTCATGGCCGGTTTTTGTGTTTTCTCATACTCTCCCTTCTTATTGCATTACTTTTTCTTCCCATGAATATTTTTCTTGTTTTGTTTTGTTTAGGCAAAAAATTTAAGATGCTGCTTATTAATAAAAATGTACTGTTTTTCTAAGTTTTAGCTGACTTAATAGGATGCACTGGAATTGTTGAAAAATATCCTGATAAAGTGAAACTAACAGGAAATACTCCATTCCCCCCATTGTTTTCATAAGCTATTTCAAATGAAAATTATGTTGATGTTAAAAGGTCCATTTTTTTTCCAAAACTGACTATTAAAAACACTATTTTCTGAAATCTGATCGTTCTCTGTTTTAACTCTTCACATTTAAGATGTCTTAATAGAAGTTACAATCTCCTGTTATTCTCAACAGGCATCAATAGCAATGCTCTTTGGCTTGATTTTATTGCAAATTGAGCACCTCATTTAAAAACAAACGAACAAAAAACCCCTCTCCAAGTTGGTAGTTCAAGACGTGTAGGGTCAACTTTAGCAATTCATAGCCAATATATAGAAGACACCTGACAGAGAAAGGCTGCTCTGTATGGCATAAATGAATTTTTAAATAGTTCTGTGTTGTGACAATTGCTGTATGTAACCTAAAGAAAGATTAAGGGTTTTTCCCCGAAATAAATCCCCGTGAGTGGCTGTATACACGTGTCATCTTGCATTCAGTGAGCAAATGATAAAAGGGAGGTGACGATGAAAGCAAATGGGTGGGTGGGTGAGAGGTCCAAATCGTGAATGTAAGTGGCTGAAACGGAACAAAGCTGATACTAATACTTCTTCCCATTCCCTTCCATAGGTAAAGGGCAGGTGTCTTCAGTAGAGAGCTTCTCTCTATCCATTGTAGATGCTTAACCAAACTACATGGGAAGGAAATTGGTTAATATGGTGCCTGAAAGGAAGTAGGAACCCCTGAACTCAAGGGGACCAACTACAGAGTAACTGTGGATAGGTTTCCTTATGCTCGCAACTGAATACAAAGACTTTATTGATTTATTTCTTTTTTGCAAACAGAAGGGAAAAACAGCTCAATATTGCAAAGAGTTTTTCCCGAATTTCCAACTGATCTTACATAGAATAAGTTAGATGAAGCTGATCATCCCCAGCATAGCATCACCAATGCATATACCTCTGGGAATAAGAGCCATCGAACTCAGTGAGACACACACAGATTTGCTGTGCACAACAGTATGTTTTACACATACACATACTATTTTACATAGTGGCTTTGTTTTTTGTTTTTTGTTTTAAATGTGTGCAGCTCTTCCTGTCTGCTACCCTGAGTACAAAGTTGGCAAGATGTAGGTGTTCCACTTCTACTTTCACTGCCCACATTCAAGTTAATAAGGAAGAGCCACATTTTTAATAATCAAGATGCCTTTTGGAAAGGAACGCTTAGTACAAGATTGTACCAACATTCTTGATATTTGTTACAAACAGTACAGCTGAATATTTCTAAATCTCACCAGCTGCAACCAGAATTGACTCATAGTCAAGAGAGATTAAAGGTGCTGAACCCCTTCCATTTTAAAAGCACTTAACTTCTATAACTAAAATTGCATGCCACTGTAAGCTATGCCAATATTATGCCAATATTATTACAGCAGGACCTTTTTTGGATCACTATGGGATAGAAAGAAATATGTTGTTGCTCTTTATTTGGGAGTAATACTGATCATGTGTTGATGACACGGGAACTAAAGAGGGAACTAATTGACATGTGACGCTGTATTCCATGTGACTTGGGCATGGTGTTTATCTAAAAAATAAAAATCCTAAGTCAGTGGATAGAATAGTTCCCTTTTGGGCCAAATGTGGCATGTGCTTCCTGTAAAAATCTCAACCCAGCTGCATTAATTAACCTGTTGTCCTTAAATCCCTTTTACCTACTAAAGTCTAATGCTAATCCAATTGTGCCTAATCATTAGGCCTTCCCCCTAGTAAGGTTTTTCCTTCAGTTTCTGTATGTATATGCAGATGGGGCACAATTTTATGAAAGGGTGCTGGCAATCAGTAGTCAATAATTAATAATGGTGGGCCTTTTGTTTGTGTGTGTTTTTTAGGGAGGGTTGGAGAGATGGTGTTCATGCAGCAGCTCCAGAGAACCTTTAAGGAACTGGATTATCTGGACCTCTTTCAGTTGGGATTCAGACCTGGGTACAGGACAAAATGGCATTGATTGCACTTCTGGCAGGAGTGGGATGGGGCTGGTGTGCCCATCTTTGCTCTTCTTGATTTCAGCAGTTTTTGATACCATCAGTTATGGCATCCTACTGGATTGGAAATTGGGAGTGGACAGAAGTCATGCTGGTTCTCTTCCTTTGGGGCTTGTTCCAGTCTGTATTGATGGGAAAAAGGTCTAGACCATGGCCCCTGCTTTGCGGGATTCCACAGAGCTTGGCATTCTTTTCACTCCTGTTTAACTTATACATGAAGCCATGGAGTGAGGTATCATCAGTATGCTGATGATATCCAGCTTTATATCTCCACCCGTGGCCACTAAAATGATGCTGTGGAGGTTGGGTCAGTGTATGGAGAGTGTGGGGGTTTTGATGGGGAAGAACAGGTTTCAGTTCAACCCTCAGAAGACTGGGTGGCTCTGTGTTCTAGGGTCTCTTATGTTCCAGGGGCTTTCTGTCTTTAGTTTTGGATAGGGCTGCACTACCCCAAACAGAACCAGTGTGCAATTTGGGGGTCTTCCATGACTCGTGGCTCCTGTTAGAGAAGCAGGTGGCATCCATGTCCAGAAGGGCTTTTGCACAGTTTTGTGTTGTGAGCCAGTTGCACCTGTTCCTGAATTGGGAAGCTCTGCTCACAGTCACTCATGCCTTAGTCACCTCTTGAATGAATGACTACAATGCACTTTATATAGGACTGTCCTTAAAGAACATCCAGAAACCACAGTTGGTTCAAAATGCAGCGGCGCAGACAGATATGTTCCTTGATCAGCACATGTTGCACCTCTGCTCTGTGAGCTGCATTAGTTGCCAACACGCTTCCAGGTTCAATTCAAGTTGCTGGTAGTTACCTATAATGTTCTTCATGGCATGGTGCCAGATTATTTGAGCGTCTACCCATCCCATCCAATCTGACAGGAGTGGTATGTTACGGGTCCTGTCTATTAGTGCCATCTGGCAAAACCCAGGAAGAGAGCCTCTTCTGTCGTGGTATCCACTCTTTTTGGAATATCATCCCCCTTGATATCAAACCAGCACCAACCCTTTGGCCCTTCATAAGCCCTTGAAGATGTGGCTATGTCAGCAGTCATGTGGGTCAGAATATATGGCAGAGCCCATGAGATGGTTACAGGTAGTCCTCGACTTATGGCCATTTGTTTAGCGACCATCCAAAGTTATGCTGGCACTGGAAAAAGTGACTTGTGACTGGTCCTTGCACTTATGACCATCGCAGCATCCCTGCAGTCACATGATCAAAATTTGAGAGCTTGGCAATCAGCATGTATTTATGATGGTTGCAGCACCCTGGGGTCATGTGATTGCCATTTGTGTCCTTCCCAGCTGTTTTCTGACAAGCAAAATCAATGGGAAACCGTGTAATTCACTTAATGACCATGTGATAGTGTGTGTGTATGTATGTATGTATGTATGTATAAAAAAAAAAAATCCCCTCTCACCCCTATGGGTGGTATGTGTCTTCCTCAATCTCGGGTCCTCTACCAGAGGCCTGGGAGTTTGAGGGTTCTGTGCAGTATCTTAGCTGTTCCTAGCACTGCACTCTTCTGCACAGAGAGCTCTGATGTTGTTCCTGGGATCTGTTGGAGCCATTCTCCCAGCTTAGGAGTCACGGCCCCGAGTGCTCCTACCACCACTGGGACCACTTTTGCCTTGACTTTCCACATCCTCTCGATTTCCTCCTTCAGGCCCTGGTACCTCTCCAGCTTCTCATGGTCCTTCTTCCTGATGTTGCTGTCACTTGGCACTGCTACATCTATCACTACCACTGTCTTCTGGTCTTTGTCTACTACCACGATGTCTGGTTGATTAGCCAGTATCTGCCTGTCCATTTGGATCTGGAAGTCCCACAGGATCTTAGCCCTGTTATTCTCCACGACCTTCTGTGGAATCTCCCATCTGGACTTGGGGGGGTCTAGCCCATACGCTGTGCAGATGTTCCTGTACACAATGCCAGCTACTTGGTTGTGCAGTTCAGTGTATGCTGTTCCTGCCTGCATCTTACACCCTGCCACTATGTGTTGGACTGTCTCTGAGCCTCTTTGCACAATCTGCACCTTGGGTCCTGTCTAGTGTGGTAGACCCCTGCTTCTATGGATCTGGTGCTTAGTGCCTGTTCTTGTGCTGCTATGATTAGTGCCTCAGTGCTGTCTTTTAGTCCAGCCCTTTCCAACCACTGATAGGATTTCCCAATGTCAGCCACCTCAGCTATCTGTCAATGGTACATCCCATGCAGGGGCTTGTCTTGCCATGGCACTTCCTCTGCTTGAACCTCCTGCCTTGTCTGCTGCTGCCTGAGGCATTCTTTCAGCAGCTCATCTTTGGGCGCCATCTTACTGATGTACTCCTGGATACTTCGGGTTTCATCCAGGACAGTGGCTTTGACACTCATCAGGCCCCGCCCGCCCTCTTTGCGGCTGGTGTACAGTCTCTGAGTGTTGGACTTGGGGTGGAAACCTCCATACATTGTGAGGAGCTTCCGGGTCTTCACATCAGCAGCCTCCATGTCTTCCTTTGGCCAGCTCACTGTACCAGCAGGGTATCTGATGACTGGCAGGGCATACATGTTGATGGCATGGATCTTGTTCTTCCCATTGAGCTGGCTCTTCAGGACCTGTCTTATCCTTTGGTGGTACTTGGATGTTGCTGTCTTCCTTGCCTCCTCCTCATGGTTCCCGTGTGACTGTGGGACACCAAGGTATTTATAGCTGGTCTCTATGTCTGCTATGTGGCCCACTGGTAATTCCACTCCATCGATCTTAACTACCTTCCCTCTCTTTACTATCATCCTGCCACACTTCTCCAGTCCGAATGACATCCCAATGTCCTCGCTGTAGATCTGTGTCAGGTGGATCAGTGAGTCGATGTCTCGTTCACTCTCAGCATACAGCTTGATGTCATCCATGTAGAGGAGGTGGCTGATGGTGATTCCACTCTTGAACTTGTACCCATATCCAGACCTTGTGATTATCTGGCTGAGGGGGTTTAAGCCTATGCAGAACAGCAGTGGGGACAGTGCATCAACTTGGTATATGCCGCACTTGATGGCCACTTGTGCGAGCTGTCTTGAGTTCACTTCCAGTGTTGTCTTCCACAGTCCCATTGAGTGCTTGAGGAAGGTCCTTAGTGTCCTGTTGACTTTGTATAGTGCCAGGCATTCACAGATCCATGTGTGCGGCATTGAGTCATAGGCTTTCCTGTAGTCAATCCAGGCTGTGCTCAGATTGGTATGCATAGACCTTGAGTCTTGGGCGACTGCCCTATCTATGAGTAACTGGTGTTTTGAGCCTCTGGTGTTGTTCCCAATGCCCTTCTGAGCTGTGCCCATGTACTGGCCCATATGGTCATGTAGCTTGGCAGCTATGATGCCTGATAGAAGTTTCCATGTTGTGGGGAGGCAGGTTATTGGCCGGTAGTTGGATGGTGCTGTTCCTTTGTGAGGGTCTTTCATGATCAGCACTGTCCTTCCTTGTGTTAGCCAGTCTGGGTGGGAGCCTGCTGCTAGCAGTTGGTTTATCTGTGCTGCTAGGCGTTCATGCACTGCTGTTAGTTTCTTTAGCCAGTAGGTGTGGATCATGTCTGGGCCAGGTGCTGTCCAGCTTTTCATGTTCTTGACCTGCTGTTGGATGTCTGCTACTGTGATGGTGACTGGTTCCTGTTCTGGGAGATTGCTGTGGTCTGCTTTCAGGTCCTGCAGCCACTTTGCACTGGTGTTATGTGTTTTCTCTTTCTCTCATATGTTCTTCCAGTACTGTTCAGTTTCCACTGCTGGTGGCTCAGCTGCTACTCTGTGGTTGCACTGCAGTTGGGAGTACACTTTTGATGGTTCTTTGGAGAACAGGGCATTTATCTTCTTGGCCTCTGCTTCTCTAGTGTATCTCCTTAGCCTGGTAGCCAGTGCTGTGAGCCTTTGTTTAGCAGTCTCTAGGGCTTCAGATGGAGTCAGGCCCGTGTATTTTTTCAGTAGCCGAGTCTTATCCTTAATCTCCACACGTTTCTGTAGTTCCACCAGCTGACTCACTTCTCTCCGAGTTGCCTTGATCTTAGCCTCCAATCTCATTTTCCAGGGTGGGTATGTACTGCTGTTCTTCTTGATTGTGTGGCCAAGCATTTCCAGGATTACAGCGGCTGTAGCATATACCAATTCATTGGTTTCAGTTATGGTGGTAGTAGGGATTGTCTGGAGGGCTCTGTTGGCATCTTCTACCATACTATCTGATGGTACTTCTCCACTGAGCCTTGGTAATCGGACTCGAGGGTTGACTGTAGCTAGTTTATCCATGATCTTATGCCTCATATCAGCTGCTGTGCTCTGTAATGGAAGGGGTGGCAGTGACATTCCAGTTTCAGGTGTTGGCTGCACATCTGCTTGTTCTTCCAGGTCTGCTTGAGTCCGGGTTGTAATGTGGAGTTGGTCTATCTCAAGTTGTGAGAGCAGCTTCCTCTTCACTATGTTGAAGCGCTGGGTAACTAGTTGTTTCTCAGTTAGTGTTGATGTAGGCCTTCTGTCTATCCATAGTTCCCTCATACGTTTCATTAGGTCTGCTGTTGTAGTAGCATTCCATCATTTCCAAGTTCTCTTGTCTCGTCCATGTATGGTTTGTAGGTAGGTAGGTAGGTAGGTAGGTAGATATATAGATAGAGATAGAGATAGAGATAGATAGAGATAGATATATAGATATATGGAAGAAAATGAGTTAGGATTGGGGTTGACAATACTGCATCCATGGCAGCAAGGCATGTATATTACCATAAATTAAATTGCTGACTCACAAGATAAAAATAGCTGAAATTTTGTGGAACTGCTAAATCTTGTAAGATCTCTATATCTTTCTGTATTCTTGGCTGGGTTTCAAATGGAAATGCATGACTTCTAGTGAACATATTCATCTCTCCTCTCTGTTTTTAAATCTATCTGTTGCTTGTAACATGGTGTACAAAATATTGCTAAAGTGTCCACTGCTGGAGGTTACTGATGGAGGCAGAATATAATTTAGAATCTGCTGTAGAGAAACCTAGAGTTAGCCTTCTGAAATTGGAGGCAGATTTTGACATGGAAATTTCTATGATTTTGAGATTCCACATTTTCAGAATTGTTTTCAACATCTGATGAACATTGGATTAATATATATATATATATACACACATGAAATTTGTTCATGCACATTTCCATGAGGCAGCAAATTAGACTGGGTTGATAAGAGCTAGTGTGCAGAAAAGTCACAGTCCAAAGCAGACTTCAGCGTGCTTAAGTTTCCTGGCACATGGCAAGTGTGTTTAATTCTATATTGGGATTTATCCTCTCTGTCATGTGGGCAGTGCATTCTTGGGGACTTTCCCCGTTGCTGAGTTGGAGTGGCCTTCACCCATCCCTAAGTCAGCAGAAAACTAGCCAGCATGAAACGCCATGTCCCCACTGCTGATCACCACCCCGCATCTGTTTCTTCTGTTTCAAGTCACTGCGGTTGCTTGACTTCCCTCCAAGGTAATAGGTGACAAAGCCTAAAAAATTTAATGCACCTTCAGGCTACCCTTGGATGATATCATAATAAAAGGGAAAACATTAACATGGGAACAGCTAAGGGCAACATAAGTTTCTCTCACTCATGGGCTGAAGATGAGATAAAGAAAATGTCATAAGGACCCAGCAGGAAAAATGTACAGTCCACATGTTTATTGCCTGGTTAGGTAGAAGTGGAAAAGAGCCCTTTGAGCCAAACCAGAAATATGTTGTAGAAGGTGCTCAACCCCATTATAATTATTTCAGTCAAGAAGATAGTTTGATGGTACTGTGCTGCGCAAGAAACCATATATGGAAATTGGCAATACATAATTAAGGGTGAAGATCATATGATCCTCATGGCTGCCACAGGATTCCACCCTATCTGGTATCTGGTTACACCTAAAGATCAAGTTCCAATAGCACAATGTGAGGATTAATTATTAAACTCCCTGGCAGTGTGTTCTTCTTTTTCAAAGTGAACCAGCATCTGTGTTGTATCCTGTACTTCTAGAAAAGTATCTTCCAGCTACAATCATAGAGCTGGATCCGTAGGTGTTCCTTAGGACTGCATATCTTCTCAAACATCTCAATTTCTGGAGAAGTGATTCTTCGGTCCTCTTAAAATATTTGCGATATGGAGCAATCCTACAGATCGACAATCACTATCTATAAGGTGAGGCTTGGTTTTCTTTGTACCCTGGATTGTAACAGCCTCTCTTGATTGGCCAAGGGAGACATGTGGTTTAAGAAGATTTTCCTTAATAATGGATTCTGCAGGAGGTAAAAAGGAAGTAGAAAGGAGTTGTTAAAAGATAAATGGAGAAAAAATGTTTGATTATTAAAATCTGTGATCTAGATTGCTTGACAATATAGCTTTTGAGTGCTATAGTTTTAAAAACTTGAATTGACAGTTGTTAATCTCTGTTTTAAGTTGTAATATATTTAGAATAACTGAAGATCTTAATTCTTTGAATACCAATCTGTTTTAAGACAAATTTAACAGTATTGAAATAGTTTATTCACATTACATGCAGCAATTGGGTTTGTGCCCAGATAGTTTGTTCTACATTCTTGGATCATGCAGCCATTCATAGTGGTAGAGACATACATTGCAGCATTGATTCCTTAAAGGCCAGGTTCATACATCATGCTGAGACAGTCTGTATTTTGTTTGTTTTGGCTTAGAATATTATGAGAACTCCACTAATTGTGGTTTATTCAAGAAAGCTAACAAGCCATGGCATTGTCCAGTGTGCGCATCTAGAAAAAGAATGAGCCATCTTTCCAGTTTTTTTAGGTGGCAGAGGCAGAATTTGGTCTCCTGCTTTCACTTTAACACAGGCCTCAAATTAATGCCGAGAATCCTGAATCAAGTGACCTGCATACTATCTGTGGATGGTGAAAAATATAGGTCAATGTATCTGAAGGGCTTTGGGTTGGGAAAGACTATTCTAGAGGAATTGGCTGAAGTCCTCAGTAGCTCAAGAACAACCTTTTCTAACTTGGCTCATCAAGATGGGTTGGCTTATGCTGCCTGATAGTTCTATGAATTACAGCCCAGCCCCTCTGGATGGAGATGCCTGTTGAGGAAGGCTGTTTTTGATCTTCAAGCCTGAAGAGAATTGGGAAGTGAGGGAAATGGTTGCAAAAGTCAAGGAGATGTTTTGAAATGGGCAATACTTAGAAAATTAGCAGGTTGTTGCCAACTGGGACTGTAATAAAACTTCGGAAGACATCTGGTTTAATCTCATGCCCAGTGACATTTGGCCTAGCTAAGCTGAAAAACATTAGAAGCCAAGATATTCAGTTTAGAAGAAATGAGAAGGTAATCCAATATGCAGGGAAAACTGCTAGATGAAATTGAAACTATACTTGGCTGCACAGCACGCACAAAGGTTGAAATCTTTTGCACACTTACCCAAGAGCAAGCTCATTGATTTGCAATGGGATTTACATCTAAGTAAACCTAGTGAGGCAGTTTTTGTGCAACATGTTGGCTCATGGTTAACTCTGCCCAAACATACTAGTACTTTCCTTATTGTTAGCAGAGAATGCTGCATATGGAGAGGCATAACTGAGGCTGATAACCTAAGTTACATCTTCTAGAGAAAGTGTACAAAAGTGTTATGTACAAGCTTCAATTGATGAAAGCCATGCTGGGCAGCAGAGGTCAATAGCTATGGGTTCTTCTGGTAATGACCACAGCATATGGAAGATTGCAACTTGGAATGTAAGAAGAATAAATGTTGAAGTGCACAATGAAATGAAATGAAATGAAATGAAATGAAATGAAATGAAATGAAATGAAAATATGTTGTAAATTTGAAACTAAGAGAAAGGACAAGGATGTGATTAATTTAAATGAAGGTGATCTGAGGTTGTGGAATGGAACTGATGAATACATACAGGGAAACAGAAGGTGTAGTTTTGATTAAGAATGAAAGGGCCCAAATTTATGTCAGAAAGTATGAATTTGTATTTTCTAGTTTGTTTTGGTAGACATGATAATTCCTCAGATTATGTTTAATTAGATCCAGTTGTTTCTGTCACTGAGCTAGAATAGCTCACTGCTTCATTGTTCCTGATTGTTTTTTCCTATCAGCAAATTCAATTTTTTCCATTTAAAAAAATTAGGGGAAATTAATTAAATAATTATTTTTAAATAATTAAAATTATTAAAAATTATTAGTATTAGGAAAACCATCATTAAATTTTAACAACCATCACCACTGAGTTTTTGGTACCATAATTACCTCCCAACATGTGGCTCTAGGCTAAGGCCAAGTAGGCACCGACTAAGGGGCACCAAATTTTAGGGGGTGCCAAAATTGAAAAGACTTTCAAAACCACAATAAAAAAGTGAAAAGCATTAATGACACACTCTGTGAGCTAGCATGCCTGCTCAAGGGTTAAACATACTTTCACAGAATTGTTGTGTGTTGATATAATTAAAATTACTTACTGTGTAAATAGGATTAATGTGAAAATGTTCGAGAAAAGAAAAAAAATGGTCAGGGCTGAAAATCGTAAGTGTAAAGCTCAAAAACTCAAAGAAAAAAAGAAATAAGAGGGTGCCTTTTTGAAATTCCTAACAAAATTGAAAGATAAGCCAAACTGTAGAAGGCATCATAATATGACTTTGCTTAGGGTGCCAAAATATCTAGAGCCAGCCCTGCCTCCCACTGTATTCTTGATAAGGAGGCTTATTTTGGAATTTTGTCCAGCTGTTTATTAGTGCTTTTAAGAAATCTTTAGCTTTTACAGGTAGTCCTTGTTTAGCAACTGCCTCGTTTAGCGACTGTTCGTAGTTACGATGGTGATGAAAAAGTAACTTTGTGACCAGTCCTCACATTTACGACCTTCGCAGGTCTGTAAAGCAAAGGAAAACTGAAGTAATATTGTGAAATTGTGATGTTTCACTTAGTGATCGCTTCACTTAATGACCAAGTTGCAAGTCCCAATTGTGGTTGCTAAACAAGGACTACCTGTACTATATGCCAGCTTTGAATCTTGCTCAAAGTTCACATACACAAAAAGAATATTGCAGCACTCCATACTTTTGCGTGGACTTGAAAAATCACCAAAATCTACACTCAGTACATGTTGAGTATATAAGGGCCCGTGGAGCACATACTTTACATGCAGAATACCCCAGGATTACTTCTTCAACATGACCCTTTCCAGAAGTGTAGGGATAGTAATTTTTAGACTCTCCAGGCAGCATGGGAATTATCCTAACACACTTGAACATTGTAAGTCTCACAAAGGTTTACTGGACCAGATGACATATGGCCTGCTGTGATATAAGAATGTTTCTTACGTGTGACAGAATGGAGCAGCTGAACACTATCTGCCATCCTCTCACATCCTAGGCACAAATTATACTTGGAAGGTGATAAACTTGTCTGGGACAGCTTTGTGTTATCTGCTCCAAGTTTTTTTTTTTTTTGCGCATATGTAGAGCTCTCATGTGTGGGGGTGAGAAAGGAATTTGGCTAATTCCTTGGCTAAGGAATTTGCAGGAAGACAAATTGTTGGAGCTGGAAAAACAGAATAGAAGATGATGGTTGGCAAACTAAACTGTATTTAGGCAGTTCTGGCTGCTGAAGAATAGCCTGATCCAGGATGGACCAAAGACATCAAAGAGTTCCTGGATGAAGGGAAGATTATCAAAGTTGGAGAAAGATGGTATGAAATGGGATCATATTAACTCAATGAACAATCCCCAAGGGAAAAAAGATCAATATTCTACGAGCCATGGAAGATAGCTAGCTAAGCATAATTAATGACCTTGATTAACTCTAAGGGGGAGATATAGTGTTATATCTACCCTCATTTTGCTCACACTGGGTACCAACATAACACCACCTTATATTGGCTGGCATCAATTTTCTTCCAAATCTGGGCCAGTAACTGCGGTCGAGGTATTTGCAGCACAACATACTTTTAAACCTTATGGATGGCTACCTTGATTAGTTGTCTAGAATATAGAAAATAATGCCTGAGCTACCAACAGTGTTTTCTTTAAAGAGACCCAGATGTTGTATGTATGTTTGTTTTTATTCTTCCTTCACCTGGATGGATAACAGAACATCCTGGAACAGTTTAATCCAGCTTTGGAGAAGTTGATATATCTGGGTAACAAGTATCTGCGGGCTTTTCATGGTAAGTGACAATGCTAGCTGTCTTCCTGCTTGCTTACAGTCTGAAGCCTTCTTTCTGACCCTGTAGTGCATCCACCCTGCTGATATTACAGAGGTCCTTGAACACCTGGCTGTCCTCCTGGGCCTGGAGTAGGGTGGTTTGATAACCCAAAAGTTCTTTTTTGGTGGTATATATTGTTCTCTCTTCTGCACTTGCATGATCTATTTCATTATTTTTTATTGTTTCTTGCTTTTAAAATATAACCCACCCATAGTCATATGGAGTTGGGCAGCCATAACGTAACGTAACGTAACGTAACATAACATAACATAACAACTGCATCAGCATGTCCTCAGTTCTGTAGAATTTCATATATGCACGAGAGAGGAGGTGATCTTTCTCACCATGCATGGATAGAAAAGAATATCTGAGCAGGCAAATGCATCTGTATAATCAGATGCACCATAATTAGTACAGTGTATAACGTGTATAACAATTGCACACCTTTGCATGCTCTACTTGTGGACAACATGAAACTAATGGAGTTTTCAAGCACTCCTGACTCTGTTCTTTGCCCAACACAAACGTCAAAAGGTTTGCAGAGAGGCAGTCTGGGAGCTGACCTAAATCTTTGGCAAGGGAAAACCCAAGGAGAGAATTACTGAAAAATGCTTTAATAATAATTGAAGAATAATTCTGAGTAAAATGAATTTTAAAAAGAGAAAGGGAATTCCCAGCCAAAAATGCATTCTAATTTTCTTCCTTTAAAAAAAATTCTGCAGCATTATCTGAGGCCGCAGATGTATATTTTACAGCAATTCGAAAGATTGGAGAACAAGCTCTTCAGAGTTCTACTTCACCAGTTTTGGGTAAGACTTCTATCCAATCTCTCTTCTATTTGGCAATTTTATATGCCCCCCCCCCCAACGATGGCACAACACTTGTCAAGAGAAGTGTTTTTACGCCTGTAAAATTGCTGCATGCCCCTTTTGTACTTTTTGCGTGAAACAGGGAAAAAATGAAACTATGATATATGGGTTTGATGATTAGAAAAAATGAACATTATGTTGTAATCGCAGAGTAAGAGGTTAATTTAAATGTATACCTATAACTGTTGTAAAAGAAAATTGGAAGTCATTTCTTTATATGTCCTCCTTTCTTTTCTGCACTTTTGGCTTTGTTCTCTCTTTCTCTACTTTTATGTCTTTTTCTCATCTTAAATATTAGTTTTTGTTAGTTTTTATCTTTCTTGCTTGAGATTTAATAAAGTTATTATAAAAAAAATATACAATTGCTGCTTGCCAGCTTTCTTCAATTTTGTATTGTGCTAGATCGCAGCTCCCATTGTTTCCAGCCAGCATGAACATACCTTTCAGAATTATGGAAATTATAATCCAGCACACTTGGAATCAGTCTAAAGATAGATTATCAGGTTGGGAAAACACTACAAGGCACCAAATATTAATCTAATTTTCCTATTACTGTATTTACTAAAAAGAAGACTTGTGGGTTCCCCTCCCCCCCAATTCATCTTTAAAACTGGAAGGTTGTGTTAGATTCACTGAGAATATGACAATGGAGGCTGATTATTTATTTTTTTTATCTAGTTTTCCTTTTTTAAGAAAAGCCATCTTAAGTTAAGGGTTGTCTTCCTTTCAGGTATATGCAGTAGTGCACAATATTTTTAGTCCTGCTGGTTAATATATAGATCGAGGTGTAGGCATCTTGAAAAAATACAGTAACTAGAGGTCAGTATGGATTTGTTGAGAAAAAAATCTTGCTATATTAATTTCGTCTCATGTTTTGATCAAGAAATGTTCTTAATAGATTGTGGGAATGCATAATATATCTTGACTTCACCAAAGCATTGAATAGAGTACCCTGTGATATACTGATTACCAAGCTTGTTAAGTGTGAGCTGGATGGCATGACAATAAAGTGGATATGTATCTGGCTCAAAGAGTGCTCACCGGTGGCTCCTTATTAAAGAGAGGTATCAAGTGATATGCCCCAAGAAGCTATCCTGGATCCTTGCTTTCAATATTTTAATAAATGGTTTGGATGAGGAGGTGGAGGGAACGCTTTGTAAATGCCACAAGATTGGATGGGATAGCTGATACTTAGAAGAGAAAAATAAAATTCAGCATGATTTTGATAGACTGAAGAAATGAAATGAAGGTAAGGAATTAAATGTAAGAGAGATGTGGTTGCAAAGAAGACAAATGCCGTTTTTGACTATCTCAACAGAAACATTATTTCCCACTTTAAGAACAATTCAGAGAAACTGGAACAGGTTCAGGGAAGGGCAAGGCCATCCCATGAAGAGAGACTGAATGACCTATTAGGTATATTTAGTCTTTGAGAAAAGGCAAATTCTGTGATATTGCAAAAGGACTCTGATTTGCCCCTCCAGTTATACAATGGTGGCATAATAAGGTCTTCCTCTCATGGGACACAAGAGCTACTATGTGTATTTATCTGCTCGTTGCCCATAATCAATGAAACCGTAATAGCTGGACTTTTGTTCCAGTATTAGATAACACTTTGCATGAGATGATACATGATTGTCACCTAGTGATAACAATAATTTATATTACTGTATAATATAGGAGGCTAAATTTACTACGTTTATTAATCATTCCACTGGGGATTTTTAGAGTGCAAAGTTCTTTTGTGAGTTTATATCTAGCCATTGATCCATCCTCTCTAACAACATACTCATGTTTTAAACTGATATGATTCAATCTATGCAAGAACTTTGTAGATGAGCTAGAATGTGAACTTGTATATCCTGATTCAATACATCGATCAGTTTATTTCCTCCTCTGTGCCAGTTCATGCATGTTCATTTATAAAGCTAGTCTGACTCATTTCTGCTTTTATGTGCAAGTTTTTAAAGTCCCTTTAAAAAAAAAAAAAAAAAGTCAACTTAATTGTCTGACAAATTACATACAAAAAAAAAGTCAGCTTAATTGTCTGACAAATTACATACATATTATATTTTATTTCTTAGTTTTCATTCATTTTTAAATATTTTTCTTAAAATCTGGGTTTTAAAAATGCATTTGGATATGTGTTTTGGGTTGTGAACTGCATTATGAAATTTGGAGAAGTATGAAATCTAAGTAATAATTTACCTCCAGTCTGTACTCCAGGTAATGTAGATCAGATAAGTGTCCATTAGAAATCATGTAGAATTTTCAAGTATTGTTATTTCACGTTCAATAGTTCAAGCTTCTCCATTTGATGCCTTCCAAATGTGCTGGAACTGTGGCCTCCAATTTCCACTTGAGAATTCTGGGATTTACAATCTTACAGCCAGTGCTGCAAAACTGGTTGATCCAAAGGTTCCTAATAGCAGAAAAACAGTTAAAAAGCTATTTCTGAAAGTGATTAGAAAAGGAAGTATGCAAACCCAGTGTCCTTTCAAAGGCACTGACTGCAGTTTGAGCAAAAAGATGGTTATTCCCTTGTCTCCAAGAGCTCTAAACCTGCAGGAGACCACTATCTTGCGGTCTCCTCACAAGAAGCAAGTGTATGAAACATTTGTGGGCGATCTCAAATTCTCTCCTTGTCTGGAGAGGGATTATGAAGAGTTGGTCTACTCGCTGGCTCTTCATTCCGACGTGGTCATCAGTTCTGCTTTTGGCACAGCCATCTTCAGTTTGTCATTTCTTCCCCAGAAGTCAATAATATCACTTTTCCAATTCCTTAATATAATTCTTTTCGCCAACCCCCATGCTCGATACAACCACAATTCTTGATAAACAGTAAAATTCCAAAGCTTTGGGTATATAATTCAACATTATATTAACATCTTTAACATTTAAACATTTAGTATCTTTTTGGGATAGTGTATTAATGTATATTAGTAGAATTATAGGAAAATCTTTCCTCCCTTATGGACTTTTTGCGTAAAACAGAAGAAAATGAACTTATGATTTATGGTTTTGATGATTAGACAGGACAGATTATAGAAAGAAGAGAATTATGTTGTAACCATACAGTAAAAGGTAAATTTATAACTGCTGTAAAGAATATTGGGCGCAACTTCTTTATATCTTCTTTATTTCTTTTCTATTTTTCTTTTACTTTTTTTCCCTTTCTTGCACTTATAGCTTTCTCTTTTCTTTTTTCTTTTTCTTTTTCTTACATTATTTTAGTTTGTATTAGTTTTTATCTTTCTTTTTAAAAATCTTTAATAATAATTATATATATGAAAATCTTTAAATGTTACAAGTTGAATGTACATTGCAAAATAGGGAAGTGTAATTTTAAACAGCATCAAAAGATGCATAATTTCCAAATCACCTTGAGTACTGTGTCCATTCTAACACCACCCAAATTTAGAAAGGATTCAGAGAGCCTGAAACAAGTTCAAAGAAGGGCAAAAAGGAAGATCAGGGGCAAGAACCTAAATCATATGAGGAGGGAATGATGGTCCCAGCTTGTTCTGAGTGACCTGAGGTTGGCAGGGTATTGCACATCCAACTTCAAAAGGCTTTGGAGGAACTGGGAAATGGAAACAATGCCATGTAGAAGGGCCCTAGTGCATCCCACCTTTTGATTGGAAGATAGCTTATAGCATCATGATGAATATCCATTAATATCTAATGTAAGTTTGGGAAAAGACTTGTTTATAATCAGCATCTTTCTTCCAAAATCAGCAAAGAGTCGTATCATACTTTAAAATAATCAGTTTTAATCCCGTGCTAAATCTTCATGCCCCCCTTAGTAGGTTCTACCTCCTATGCATCTCTAGCAAGTAACCTTCAGGTTGGCTGCATGCCACCTTTCTGTGCATCAGCTTTCTACAGCTTGGCACCCCCGAATGTATTTGGAGGGACTACATCTCCTAGAATTCCCAGCCAGTGCCAGAAGAAAAATAATTAAATATGGTTTTTCTTTTCCTCCTTGAAGGTGAAATTTTGATGCAGATGTCTGACACCCAAATCCATCTTAACCGCAGCTTGGAAGTAGTTGTAAGTAGCTTGGATATATCTCTAATAACAGGAAGATGCAGGAGAGAACTGTGACAAAAAGTTCTGACAGTTATTGTTTTTAACATATTTTTCTGATGTCCTAACCAATAACAGAAAAAAAAAGGATTTATTTTCTCTTGGTTGCTTGCTAGTCAAATTTTACTTATAGGAAGGCATGGGGGAGGGGGAAGCACGCAGAGGCATTTGTGCAAAGTTACGTAAGGTATCTGAATCACAGCTTGATTATGTATCTCCATCCTGTATACATACAGTAACTTCTCTCAACCTGGTTCCCTCCAGATATGTTGCATTTCAGCTCACATAATCCCCATCTAGCATGACTAATGGCCAAAGGTCAACAATTTATTAATAAAGTTTATTTTTTTAAAAAAAGAGGAAATAATATTGGGTGTGAAAGGTTGAGCCTTATCTTCTTTTTATTATTTTATAAACCAGTCTAGCAGCCTTTCATGATAAAGAGTGGAAAATAAATGCTTTACATTCCTAACTAAATACATTTATGCTTTTTAATTTGCACAGAGCTTTGAGAGAGGTCACAACATGGCGTATGTAGAGATTCTCAGCCAACATTGCCTGAATACAAAACTACACTCATATTCACATTTCCATCCAATATACCTCTAACATCCCTACGAATATTCTTTATTCATTTGTCCATAAATACATTCAGTAACCAAGGAGAATGCACACATCCTTGTCTTACTCATCACTCAGTGTTGTACTAATGAGTGTTCCCTCAGTTCAGTTTCATCCCAAATCATTTCATCACTGTATTCTTAATTCTATTCCCTTTGCTGGAGGCTCCTTTTTTAGTCCTTTTCACCCATTTCTATAACATTTTAAAATTATTTCCATCAAAATCACTCTGCTTATTCTGTGCCTGTTTTAACTGTAACTGTCCCTTGCTATCTTCCCTACATTCTTTGCAACTATTTTTATCTCTTTCTCATTCTGTAGCAATCATTCCCTTAATTGCATTTTTTTAAATTTTACACAACCTCACTTCATCATTTCACCAAACATCCTTCTATACTTCCTACTAGCATAGCTCCAGACTCTTCTGTGGCCTTCTGTAACATAATTCTTTTCACTCTATTATAAGCAGCTTCCACATCATATTTTCTTACCTCCACTTTTCATTCAATCTGTTGGGAGATTAATTTATTTTCTGCTACTATTTAATACATGACTTGTACTTTCTCTTTTTGCAAACATTCTACTTTCCCTTTCATTTCTTTCACTTTTCTTCTATGTCCATTTTTGCCCAACATCTGCTCTTGGCAGTACTAAATAATGGCCCATCCCACATTCAGAACCTCTCACCTTGCATCCTTCACTAATTCCTCCCATGTATCATCATAAACAATCAAATCAGTCATGCTCTTGGATTTATTGCTTTGTTAATATGTATGCATGAATAGATTTATGTTTAAGCCACATATTCAAAACAGATCTATTCACTGAACAATTGCATTCTCATTCATTTCTGTGTCTTCAAATGGACTCTCTCAACTCGTTCCCAACCTAATTAATCTAACTTAATATTTTCCCCCTGGATGGCATTCATTCAAAATTTTGCAGTTTTCACCAAAATCGATCCCTCATTGTTCCATTATCATAATTCACATTATCATAATTGTAACATTTAAGAATCATCAGCCTATATGTTACTATTTCATATGCACCCACAATAGTCTACATCAGTGTTTCTCAATCTCAGCAACTTTCAGATGTGTGGACTTCAACTTCCAGAATTCCCCAGTCAGCTGGCTGGGGAATTTTGGGAGTTGAAGTCCACACATCTGAAAGTTGCTGAGATTGAGAAACACTGGTCTAGACGATACCAAGTCATAGTTTCTGCCATGCAGCTGTTTCATTTGTAATTAAACCTAACCCTTCACTTTACTGGAGATATTCACCAGCTCAGCTCCACAAGATCAGACTACCATCATTCAAATCTATTGCATCCTTCAACCTTTTCTTAATTTTACAAACACACACCTATTTTTCTCCCATTTCATTCATTACATTATGCTGTTTACCATTTACTACTTTTACATTCCAAGTTCCAATCTTCCATATGCCTTGGCCATTATCAAAGATAGTGAACTCTGCCAACCATTACGGCATTGGTCAATCAAAGATTTCACCTAGGCTTTTTTGGTAAGATAGAGGTGTCACCTAGGTTACTAGCCCTAGTCATACCTATGCTACATGCCACTTTTCCTGCTAATAGTTAAGTTTTGACACGTTTTGGCCAAGGCATGATCAAGGCACAACCAGTTTTACCTTAAGTTCGGTTTTACATTATTCTATACAAGCTAGTATCTCTAATCTAGAGGCTTCCTTGAAAGCCAACATACTCTACTGTAACGCACAAGAAAAATTGGGTGAATAATTTCTCCATATTTCTCCAAGTGAAGAAAAAAACTCTCTAACCATAAATCAAGAGCAGGAGTTTCCCTTTGTAGTAACAGCAGCAGTTACTGAAAAAGGCCCATGAGAATTCCCCCTCCCCCATACCTTCCCTTGGGATTTAACTGGAAAGTAGGAAGCCAGAGAGGTTGCAGGCAACTTAGGAGATGATTGTTCAAGAAACCCAGAACATTCACATACAACACTGCTGATTTTTGTAAGCAGCATTAATCATCAGTTGATTTTCAGTGCACTATATATGCTACTTGATCATAATTGCAGATGTGGCCTCCTATGTGTTGACTAATAATGGGAACTCAGGAAGTTGGACAGAAAGATGCTTGCTACATGACTCTGTTTAAGGAGCTGGAGATGCCTGATATAATAGATAAAGTGTGTCCTCTACTACAGAATGATGATCTCATCCCCATTTAATGCCCAGGTAAACTAGATGAGTAAGACATGATTTCTGACAATGCCTTCTTTTTTTGAATAGGCAGAGACCTTCCATGTAGATTTGTTGCAGCACATGGAGAAAAACACCAAGCTGGATGTACAGTTCCTTAATGTAAGAGTCAGACTGATCCTGGCCTGTTTCTTCTTATCTTCCTCTTCTTATTCTCTACTTGGCCACCACTGCAGATACTGTGTCCCTTGCATTATTCTTGTCTTTTACAAGCTGCTCCATATACCTATGGCTGGGCTGGACAAACAAGTTATTGTTCATGAACCACATAGGGCATGCTCATCTGCACACATAATGACTGGTGTTTGACATTAGATGCCCAGACAACCTAACCAGCCTTTATAGCTAGCACCATATTTATGCTACTTGTGCACATAATGATTGCTGCCATTAATTAATGACTGTGTGCAGGGATCTGGGGTATTTTTTCTTCTTGAGTCCAGAGTAAATATTTTATTTGTTTATTTTAAACATGTTCACTTGTAGGATAGTCGCCAACGATATGAGAAGGAATACCGGCGCAGAGTAGCCAGCATAGATAAATGCATGATGGATCTTCGGAGAATGGAGAAGAGTCGAGATAAGAATGCCTGGGAGATGAAGGTGGGAAGCAGGCTGGCTGTGTCTGGTGGGAAGCTGAGGAAGACTAGAGTTGAGGGTCCAGCTGTGTCAAAAAACAGTGGAGTAATTCCAGAATGTTGGATTACTACGGAGAGATTTTGGTTTAAATCCCTACATCCATAAAGTGCCCTGGATGGATATATCCCTATAGGAAACTTTAGTGACTCCAAATTTCTTAGCCAAATTTGTTTCCTGAGGGTTTTTTTTTTCTTGGTTCATTCTTTTAAAAAAATTAAAAGAAAGGATCTTCTTAATTGCCCTGAGTTTTTTGGAGAAACGGTAGGATGCAAATGTATATTAATATGTATCTATATCTGTCTCCAATTTCCCATAGGGATGGTTCTTACAAATATTTATACCAGAGGGATCCACAGGAGGGGTCCAAAAAATCAAGATGGCAGCTGCAACTGTATTATCATTTTTGCGTGTACGTTACTCGCAGTCGCCATCTTGACTTTGGACACCTCCACGGTGGATACTACTCTTGCAGGCTGTTCCCTATGAGGCAAAACATCAGGCAATGTAACGGACTGTGAGAATAACCTTGGGAGACAGGAGGAAGAGCCATAGCCTAGACAATGGTCTGATAAACAAAATCTGAATCCAAAGGAGGGATGGGGTAGAGAAAGCGTCTCAGAAGGGACCCTCCCTAGTTCTCTGGAAAGCAAAAGCAAGGGAGGGAAAAGTGCTTTCAGACTTGCAAAATTTGTAGGGTAACAGTAACAGAATTTTGCAAGTCTGAAAGCACTTTTCCCTCCCTTGCTTTTGCTTTCCAGAGAACTAGGGAGGGTCCCTTCTGAGGTAGTGTTAGTACTCATGGTTTTGGTTTCCTGTCTGTCTGGACTACCTCAAAGGGCTGACATGCTGCTTCTTGATTTGTGTAACTTTTATTCCCAGTGGTTGCAAGGTATTTTCCAAAGCTCATTCTTGTAGGCCGAAAATGGAATTTGAGAACCAGTTGGGAGACCATGAGTTCTTGTCCTGCCTTAGACACAAAGCCTGCTGGGTGATCTTGGGTCAGTCACTCTCTCCCAGCCCTAGGAAGGAGGCAATGGCAAACCACTTCTGAAAAACCTGGCCAAGAAAACTGCAGGGACTAGTCTAGGCAGTCACCAGGAGTCAAGACTGACTCGAAGGCACCAAAAAAAAAAAAAAATGGAATTAACCTTACATTGCAATGATTCAGTGACTGCTGTGTAGGCCCAGCCAACTGTAAAGACTCCAAACACCTGGGATCTGGAAGTGACATTCCCTATTTGGCATGTTGACAGGGATCTTTTCTCCCCACCTGCTCTCTCTTCCCTTGACTCCAGGATAACATGATGCGCTTGCATACCGAGATGCAAGTTTTCATCACTGAGAGCCAACAGGCTGCTGAACTGGAGGAGAAACGCCGCTATCGCTTCCTGGCTGAGAAGCACCAGTTACTCTCCAATACCCTTCTCCAGTTCTACACCAAAGTAAGGAGCAGTGGAGGCAGATACAACATGGGGAAGAGGCGGAGTCAACTGTGTGCACTGGCATAGCTTGGTTTCGATGGGAGCATTTATAGCCTGCCTTTCTGCCCCTAGGGCACGTGAGACTGCAACAGAGGCGTTGCATGGGGATCAAAAAAGTCAAGATGACCGTAACCATGTCATCAATATGCACCCCCTTTTAACATCACCCTGCTCCTCCCTGGGAAACCTCTGCACACTTTAAAACAGTATTTCTCAATCTCAGCAACTCTAAGATGTGTGGACTTCAACTCCCAGAATTCCCCAGCCAGCCATGCTGGCTGCGGAATTCTGGGAGTTGAAGTCCACACATCTTAAAGTTGCTGAGGCTGAGAAATACTGTTTTAAAGGAACAAGCTTGCGTTTCAAATGTGTTCTTTTGGCCTGAGTCTGGGTTTGTTTTTGTTTTCATTTTAGAAAACATATTTCTGAATCTTTTAAATCTTCTACAGCTTTTTACAATTATATTCAGCATGAAATCTCTTTTCTTAGCCTGGCTAAAACTGTGTGATGTATGTCTCTTCCCTTTCTTCACACCCTGTAATGTTCTAAATTAATTTGCTTCTGTAGGCTCGGACCCTCATCCTGAACAAGGCACCACTGTGGAAAGAGGAATTGGAGGCCTCCCACAATCCTGTGCAGAATGTGCTCAACACCCCAGTCAGCCAGAGACACCCATCTGGCCACCTCACTCCTACTCACTTTGACAAAGTAAGAGAAAGTGGAGCAACACAGGAGCTCTGGGTAGGGAGGAGGCTTCAAATGAATGACCTTTGGGGTGGAATTAGCACGGACTGGAGTTAACACCACACCACAACAATTTGGATAATTCCCAAAGCTCTGTATATGCATCTGCTTTTTGTGAATCTACTTTCGCTCCAATTCTCTTCACCTACTGCAGATCAGAGGCACCTGAATCTGTTTTTATCCATATGCCAGCAAGTCTGCAGTTCATAGACAGCACCTTCATCCAATTCACACTCAGTTCAATTTAGCCAACAGAGGACAGAGCCTCTGTTGAATCAGCCAACTGGAGACTCAGCCAACCGGTGCTCATTCTCCCTACCTCAAACATGATGCTTGTCAAATTTATCCTCCCTACTTTCTGTGTAATGATAAACAACAAAAAGTCAGACCAAAGCTTAAGGAAAGGCAAAAAGAGCTTCAAGCACTCATCTCTCCTGCAGTCCGTGAATTTGCCCCCATGCGTTTGGGTGCATATATTTTGTGAGTGCGGTTGGGCAGATTGCTTTGGGAACCTATGTCTGCTTCACTTCCTGCTGGCTTTTCATCACTGCCAGCAAAAGGCGCACGGTGGCTTTCATATTACTACAACACCACTTCAAGGCTTATTCCCGGGCTTGGTTGGGACTGAGAGAAACATGAACTGTGAAGTGGAGGAGAAGATGGTGAGCCCAGTCAGAAATCAGGTGCCTTCAGATACTAGAAGTATGCATGTTCACATATGGTGGAAGTGAGAGGCGGTTGAAAGAAGTGCTGAGGAACCAGAATCTTTGAGGATTAACTAATCTTTTGCATCGGGAGACATGCACTGGTTGGAGACTTAAAAAGTAGGATATAGCCCTTGAAGCCTTCATTGATCTTATGTGTGGTTTTATTGGCATATTTTAAAAAGCTGTTGGAAAGATGAAGATATCAAGCCAAATGATTGCTGGGCTAATCTAAATGCTTTGAATGTTTTAGATACAGAAAATAGAAAAGGTGGCTTGGGGAAAGCATGAAATATGAAAGCATGATACATTATGGTTGGTGCTCTCAGAGGAGGGGACTATGGATGAATCTCTTGTGCAGTTTGTTTCCAGCAAGGAGGAAACAAGCTTTAAAAGTCCATTTATGCTCTCCTGAAGTATCTACACCTAGTGCGTAGACTCTGTAGCCTTCCAGATTTTGTTAGATTACTGCTTTTTTTCAGCTTCATCCAATATGGTCAGTGGTTAAGAATAATACTGTAGAAGTGCATGGTAACTCCACAGCATCTGAAAAACTAAAATCTACTAAGCCTAAATTATTTTTGTAGGATATTAGATACAAAGCAAACACATTTTATATATCTATATCTATATCTATATCTATATCTATAGCTATCTAGCTATCTATCTGTGTGTGTGTGTGTGAGAGAGAGAGAGAGAGAGAGAGAGAGAGAGAGAGAGAGAGAAATGAGGTTTTTCCTGCTTTTCAGTATCTTTTTAACCACATAGATTGTTGCACAGGAACTCAGTTGACAGGAGACAGAAATATAAAGAAGTTAATTAGGCAAGTGTTATATGCATATTGCTCTGATCGCATACACATTTTAAGTTCATTTATAGTTTTTTCATTGGGATGTGGTGGGAGGAGAGATATATAATGCATACACAGAAATGCTGTTGATGCTCCTGGGCTTCACGACAGGTCTTTGTTCTTTCCCAAATACATATAATTTATAAATGTAGCTTTTAGACAAACAAATGGATTACCTTTCTGCACACATAGCCCTGTTTATTATTAACTAGTAAGTTTACTATTGTACAAGCTCATTTTACTTAGATGATATTTAGACTACCAGGTATCAACTGTTTCTACAGCAATAAAGGGGTGAGCAAAACCATTTTGTAGTTTGTCACTTGGTGACACTGGATTTAGCCATATCCTAGTAGAGTCAGGAGTTTCCTGTACTGAGAGAAACAATAATGTTCATATCCTGTTTCCTGATTGGTCCACCTTCTAAATCTTACTTACTATATATGACTGTGCATCCTGATTTTCTATCTTGTCATTTGTCTAAGATTGTAGAATTGTTAGGAAAAAATGTAGGGAATTTATTTTCCCAGCACTAATGGAAAAGTGGGAACATTTGCAAGCATAAGGGAAACGGTGGGCCTGAACCTCCTAGCCCAGACTGACAGAAGATATGGCAATCATGTGTGTAAGAACATCTCAATTGCTGCAATGGGACTTGTCTTCTAGAACCCTTCTCTGGAAGGGCTCACTCCTGCTCTTCTCCTTTTGGTACAGCTCCAGAGGCTTCCAAATGATTTTGGTCCACTTATGGCAGGACAGAGCTCCAGCCTCTTCTCCCAGGAGACTCTACAGATGTTGCCATCCTCTCAGCCAGAAACGAAAAGGAAACCAATGCCAAGAACTCCTTCCATTGGTAAGATTGTAAAGGAATAATGTAGGGACAGATTAAGAATCTCTGCTAAGACACATTTGCTAGAGATGCCTGTGATAAGTGAAACACGCATGTATATGTTTATTCTGGGCAGTGCTAGAATTTGGGATGAACCCTGAAAAAGCCATCTTCAGCCCCCCAGGGAGTCGTGATGTATCTCTTGGGTCAGTCAGGGTGTCACAATGTAAATTACCTTACAGCATTATTGTGAGAATCAAATAAAGCAATTTGGGGTTATGTAAAAATGAATATAAATAAAGCAATTATGACAAATGAATTGTACTTACAGAGAGAGTAAGGAAGGCAGATCCAAAACAGTTTTGCCCCAGGTGGCACACTTTGTGAATCAGTCACTATGGAGTTTGGCTCACTTTGGTAACGACAGTGGGATCTTGCAGTGGCAGAATAACCTGATAAAGAGGTTTGGTCTCTTGTTGTAAATTACAGGCTCAGCTTCCCCTGGCCTTTCTCGCTCCAGCTCCTTTGGAGAGCAAGCAGCACGAAGGACAGATGCTGCTGGTAAAGAGAGAAACAGCAGCAGTCTACACAGAGTGCAAGCAATTGTGTCTCATGTTGCGGGTTCAAACCAGACACTTTTGCAATTCAGCGTTGGAGACGTGGTCACTGTGCTGATACCAGAAGCTCAGAATGGTTGGCTGTACGGCAAGTTGGAAGGTACATCGATGTAAGTCTGCTCAGATCTATTTCTGTCAAATGGGGTTGGACGGCAGACAGTGGGCCCTGCAAACTTTGATGCGGCTCCCAGATCTTCTCACAAGGTTGCCACCGCACAGTGTTTGGTAATGGGACAGAAGGGTGAAATTATTAAAGGCATTTACATTGTTTATGCTTTATTTAAACAATTTGTGTTTTTGTATGGAAAACAATGATGACTCAAATGATGTAAAAAAAATCCTGGAAATTTATATGATTAAAAAATTCCAAAAGCTTTGCTCAAAAATTGTCCCTCATGCCCTCTGTCAAGAAAAGACTAATTCAAAATTTTGTTTTAGAAAACATGTATGTAACACAGGTATAGATTTGTCATTTCACCACTGTATAGTAATGTAATACATAAAGAAGAGGAATATCAGCTTTATTTATGTAATTCAGTTTTAATTAAATGTAAATTTACATCTCATTTGTCCTGGTTCCACATAAAAAGTGACTTCTGCCCTGTGTTTTTGATTTCAGGAGTGGCTGGTTTCCTGAAGCTTTTGTAAAGTCTTTTCAGGAGTCAACCTCCAGGTAATACAAGCCTGAATTGTATCAGTGGTGAAGTTTAAGAGACACACTAAGTAAAGAAAACTTGGCTAATGAGCATGAACGTATAGCCATCATATCTCCTATCATGAGCTGCTGTATCACTTCAATCTGAAGTTGCCACAATGTTGAGTTGGCACAAAATGGAATTTGTAACTAAGCCCATTTCAGATGCCAGCCTGTGCAAAGTAACATTCACTCCAGATTGAGACAAGACAGTAAGCCTCAAATTGTGGCTAAAATGTAGTGTGGGACAGGAGATAAACTGGAAAGGATTTGACCAACATAGAGTATTATGGAACCTCAGCCTAATATTGGAAATGTCCAGGTTCAAATCTCCCCTCAGTCCTAAAACTCATTTCCAACTGCCAATTACTGCATATTAACTTAACTTACTCTACAAAACTTTTGCAATGATACAATAAGGGAGTGGGGGAAGGGAAATATGTATTTCACAATTAAGTGGCAGGATTTTTGGAGGTCAAGACCAAATAAAATAGCATGTTTACTCATTTCTCCCCTTTCTTGCTTAGAGGTTTCCCCCTGAAGAGCAGTCATAGTGTGGACAATCTTCTAGATCAGTCTACTACTTCAGTGCCAGATGATTATTGGCAGAAATCCAGCAGGCCTCACTCTCCAGTCCCTTCTCCAGCTTTGGTGCGAGCAGGCAGCCTTCAGCACAGCAAAGCTAATGCTACAAGTCCCAGCATGGACTCCAAGGTAAAGGTTTATACTAATGAGTAGGTATTTGAGGAACTTATTCACAGATCAGTAGATTTGGATTGATGATAGCTTGCATCCTCAACTTGGCCTTCCAAATGGGTTCAGGAATGCATCCTGGTTGGAAACCCTGGCAGTTTTGGCCCCCGACACCAGGTTGGAGAAGCATATTCTATAGAGATCTTTCTAACGTTGCTTGGTTGAAGAGCTGGCTCGTGTTCAGGTCATATGATTTTCTATCTTTACTGAAAATGTGCTAGAACCAATTTAGCTGCAGCTGCACTGTAAGTAAGGTATCCATCACATGATTAGCCCTCTTTATTGGGACCACAAAAGTATGGAAAGAAAAGCCAATCTGGGCAACATTTTTGAATTGGGCTAAGTAGAAGCGGGTGTTTTAGCAACCATTGTATTGTAAGAATTAGTTTCCTACTGTTTTCTTCTCCCTCCAGCAGCAAACAGCTCTGCAGGTAGCTTGGTGATGATTATGGGGCTGAGTAGGGCAGGTATTGTGAGCAAGAATGTTCTCCCACACTGGGGACAAACAGCTTGTGACAGGAAACGTTTTCACTGGCCTTTCCTTGTGCTCTCCTACAGGAAGAAGCTGGTGGATAAGGCAGCCAGAACATTTCCTGAGCATCCCATATTAGCCTTCTTATTAGAGATCTTTAAATGTACAAGTAGAAATTAGGCCACGTATCAGGGAATGCCGATGCACGTTTAATAGAGTTTGGTGTGTAAAAATAGTTATTCATCTATTGTATGTGGCATGCCAGACTGTCCTGGAGTGAAAGTGGGGCAATAATGTAAGCATCCAGTTCAGGATAAGGTAATTCCAGAATGTCAGGCACAGCAAGTTATGCTTGATCATACCCCAAAGGCTGTAGAGTGGTATTACACCATATCCTTTTTTTAAATATGATTTTTATGGAAACTTAAAAAAAAAAGAAAATAAAAGCTAATACAAACTAATATAAGGTAAGGAAGAAAAAAGGAAAAGAAAGAAATCAAAGAGAAAGCAAGAAGTGCAAGAAAAGAAAAAAAAGTTGAAGAAAAATAGAAAAGAAAGAAAAAAGATACAAAGAAGGGCCTTCCAATATTCTTCCCAGCAGTTATAAGTACATTTATATTTTAACCTCTCTCTCTAAAGTTACATCATAATACTCTTCTTTCTATAACCTATCCTGTCTAATCATCAAAGCCGTAAATCACACGTTCATTTTTTTTTTCATTTTGTATGCAAAAAGTCCATAAGAAGTTTCCAGTCACCAATACATGTAGATAGTGTCCTTTCTCTAATCAAAGAAATTAATTTATCCATCTCAGCAAAATTTGTCAGTTTCACCAACCATTCCTCCATAGTGGGTAGTGTTGAATTTTTCCATCTCTGGTATTACACCATCTCCTCAATTGTATGCCTGCCACTAAACTCCTGGACCAGGCTTGGGAGAGATACTGCTATGGGTATATGATATCCAATTAGATTATGGACCCCACAAATTGAGGCAAAGAGAGTAACTGCCCTAAAGTAATATTTTTTAATATGAGCTCTTTATTGGGCCCATTGCACTGAGGACAATTAATATGGGCATTTATTGAAAACACAATTAGTACTTGCAGGGAGAACCGCCCCCTCCTCCCCAAATCCTGCAAGAATAGCAGGCCTGCAAGAAATGGGAAGGGGGATTCCCATTCATTACTCCTTGCTGTGGCCCAAAGTGAAAATTACTTCCTTAAAGCTGCTATTTGCATTAAGGGACAGGTCTTGCATGTTGCGTTCACAAAATTACACCTAGTTTGACCTCAAATGGTTAAGGAGTTTCCCTTTTCATACTCAGTGAACTCTGTTTGTCATAGTGTCACCAGATAGCCATGGTCTCCCACAACTTCTCCAATTTCTCCTGATACATTAATTTATAGTCCCCGCTCTGAGGAAGTTTCCAATTTGACTTCTTTGGAGCTGCTGTTCTCCTTCCTTTTTTTGTGTAGAAGCATAGTAAACCACCCTCCCTTGCTTTTCTCCAGTCCCCCCTCATCCATATCAGTTTTGATCCCCTGCTCTCCTATCCCACCAGGAGAGTCTCAGTCACTTTTCTTTCACTTCTCAGGGTCCCTTCAGTTCTCTCCTCTTCTCCATGACATCCCAGCCTGATTTCTGGTGGCTCCGGGGCAGCAGCTCTTTCTGCTAACAGCAGGACCCTTGAGTGGTGAACGTGGACTGGGATGGTGGTGATGGGAACAGGCCAGCTGACGGAGACGTCTTCCTTGACTTTCTTTCTGGGTTGAGCACTTTGGGATACCTCTTCCAAAGGGGTTTGATTTATACAAGAACGCTAGTGTTATGGTGGTCCCAGCCTCCAGAAATGAAAGGCAGTGTTGTGGTTGACTGTTTGCTGTGGACTGAGAATTAGGCCATGTTCACACGGATGGTTTTGAACAATGTACTTAAATGCTCTTTAACTCTGACATGAGGAAAGCAACATTTAAATTATAAATTTTACACTCCATTGTTGCTGTAAGCCACAGACAGTAGAAAGTATGTCTGTGGTCTAGAGATATTGCAGGAAGCATTCTCATCCTTTTGCCTTCGAGAAAATAGATAGCTTATGACTGGTTCCACTGCCTCTGACTTTGTAAATGGGCAACCCTACTCCACCTAGGACATGATCTTAAAATGCCCCCAAAAGTTTGGGGACTCACCTTTTCCTTTAAAAGAGGAGTTTGCATTGCCCACATTGGGAACTTTTCTACAAGACTAGCAAGTGCTGTAGAAAAGGCAGGCAGTTTTTCTTGGGGTCACAAGAGAGGGCCAGATCTGACCTAGCATGGCTGAGTCCTGGTCATCCTTCACACCTGCTGTTTAGAATTAAACATTGATCCATGGATCTGAAGTCATACATTTAGAACCATGTGCAGTTTGATCCCATGGATATGCTCATCTGCTCATTAGAAGATTTCTGTGATTTCTTCAAATAACTTTATCTAGCTTGTATGATGGGAGGAGCACACCAGAGTTTTCTATTACCATGTTAACATGTGTGAACAGTCCAGATAGAAGGCCTGCTCTCTTAAAAATGAAAAGGTCATCTTTCCTGCAAATTAAAGCAAATACATTTTAAAAGTGTGCAGGTTCTAAAAAAAGGATTTATATTGCTTTATTCAGCTTTTTAGCCAAGGTATATCCATTAAAAGCCATGTTAGCAGCGAAGCTGGGAAACACTGCAGCTGTAAGAACCTGGATTCCTGTCACTCCTTTGAGTGAACAAGGAGCAATTTGATTGAAGCTGCCCAGTCTTCTGGAGTGGGCAGCCATAATAAATTTTAATAATAATAATAATAATAATAATAATAATAATAATAATAATAAAAAAAATTATAGATCCATACTTGTAAAGAATAAAAACTATTACAGTACACACAACTGTACATTGCATAACATTGAAATAAACCCAAGAACATCAGTGCAGACATTGGAATAGCCATTACCAAAGTATCTAATGCTGTTCATGTGAACATAACCTTGGATGTGGTGAGTGTTATTGAAGTGTGTTTAGGCATCTCAACAAAGTGAAACAAGAAGGAAGTTGTTCACAGAACCAAATCTCTCCATGTGAAAAGCCAATATTTCTGGCTCACCTGTGTGGTATGTGAAACCATCATTAAGCTAGTCTGTCATTTTAAAAATACTGAGCCTGTGTGAAGTTTGCAGACAGTCCAGAAATTCCTACCTTACTGTGTCCCATCCTTTTGTCCAGATGTCTTTCAAAGGGAAAGGGTCCTTGATGCCCTTGTAAGAACAACTGTTTTTTTTGTTTGTTTTTGCACATGATCAGCCAGATGCACACAACATAAGAACATGGATTGGGCAGGGGCATGTATGTGCAAGTAATTTGCATTATTTCCTTCTCCCATAGTGGGGAAATTTTTATTCCTCTGGGACCTGCACCAGCTTGGGGCAGGATATGATCCATTGCTTCTTCTTCTCAGGGTAGCAAGACATGAAGACAATTGAGAATAATCTTCAAAACTGTTTTTCAGGAACTGAGGAATGGAAGCTGTGATGATGTGGAAGTGGCCTTAGAAAATTCAAAGAGCAGCTTCCTTTCCCTTTAAAAAAAGCTCTACATCTTTCCAAAACTGAGAAAAGTCATCTTTCTACCTGAGAAAGGTGGCTGGTCCTACACTGGGGTTTAGCTGGACTGAGGATGCATTTCTGGACTATATGTATAGTATGGAAGGAAGCAGCAGTGGGTGTTCATTTCCCAGATAGCAGGGAATGATGATGGCTTGAGCAAAGTGCGTGATGAAATCACTCATTCCCGCCAGTCCGGGGGCAGAGTCATATTATAGGTCCCTTGAGCCAAAAATAGACTGGCCTCCTAGAAAAGCGGTTCTGGAGTTGTATGTGTGTATGTATTTGCTGTGTTCATTCCCTCTTCCTTTTCTCTCTTCTGAAAATTTATTAGGGAATTTCCTCCCAGCCTTACCATACTTTTGATTTATTGCAGAAGCCAGCAAGGTGGGATCATCCTCCAGAACTTTTCCCCAGGTACATTTTTTCTACTTTTGAGCCTGGATCAAAACTGTCCATTTTTTCTTGAGTCATCTCTTCGCAGGATACACTAAAGGCCATCTTTCTAGAGACAGTTTTCACAATTTTTATGCCTGTTTGATAATGGCATATCATGCAAGTGGCTAAAAAAAGTCTGCCTTCGTTATTGCAGATGCAATCACTTTAAAATAAGCCAGGATTTAGATCATTCTAAATGATCATTCATTTAGATTATTAATGTTGGTTTAATATCCTGGTTTGTTCCAAGAAAGGGAGGCATGGAGAGGCTGAGTAGACAATCAAAAGGCTTGTTCCGCTCACCCAAACTGCATCACTGTCCATTTAATGAAAATCATAGATCCATTCTGCAATGTTAATTTTTAAGAACTATTCCCAGTGCTTGACAATTTGGAACACATTTGAAAGTGAAGTAGCAGATGGGGTTATGATCCAAGCCAAGGTGCATAGGCCCTGAAGGCACCAAGAGGCAAAAAAATAAAATTAAAAATTAAAATTCCCACATGTGTTTCTCTCCACATCTACCAACAACGTTGTATTAAGAATAAGTGAAATATCTAACGGACTCTAAAGTTTCAGAGTGCAAAAATCTGGATGGCCATTAGATTGAAGCCAACTCTTTTCTGTAACTCTTTGCTGCCACCTAGTGGCTACCTAGATCTTTGGTAGCTGGAAGTGTCCATACAGGTAATTTGCTGCCTGAAATAGCTGCTTTAACCTACCTAATGAGATTGCTGGCTCTGTCCCAGCCATATAATACCACCAACATGTCACAATTATTTTGCCACAGGATCCAAATCCTTCATGGAACCCCCCTCCCTGTATCATCCTGTTCATCCTGTTCTACTGAAGATCGCCTCCAAGTTCCTTCTATAATGAAAGTGCCCTGCAAAACAACATCTAGCCCCATGTTCCACTTAGAGAGACCTCTTTAAAAATAAGTGCCCTAGGCACACCTTTCAGTCTTTTGGGACTGGGTTAAGACTTTTTTTAAAAATCCAGTTTCCTTAAATCAGGCTAAATGACTTAGCCTGCTGTATATTTTTATCTTCTGTCCTATTAAGGCTATGGTTTTGAAGATCACTTTAATACATTTAAATAAATGTATTGAAAGTACAAAAGTATGACAAGTATGACAAGTATGAATTTACTGTATTTATTCACTGTCTTGGCTGCTGGATGAAGGGTACTGTACCATAGCTATAGGGTTGCCTTTTAAAAGATTTATATCTTGGGTTTTACACTCCATGGTAGGAATAGGCAAGATCAAATGTACCATTGTTTTGTATATGTGTGCTATAATTTTATATTGTTGGGTGTTTTAAAAATGGCCACAGTCACTTTCCCCTGTTTCCCAAACAATTGTCGTTCATTGTATGGATTGATGCCTGCTTGGTAAGAACATAGTTTGATGGTAGATCATTCTCTAGTCTAAGAGCTTTGGGGTGTTAAAAAGAGAGATGTTTAAATATACATCAGGAGAACTGGGACCTGTTATCCGCATTTCACAGCCACCTGGCTATAAATGCCACAGGAGTCTCCAGGAAGGCTGGGTCACTCATACATTTCTTACACTTCAGTGCGGTGTTTTTCAAACTTGGCAACTTGAAGTTGTGACACATCTTTAGTGGTATCCTGGATAAAGGTCACAGACTAAAGTTATTTGTGAACAGCTTGCATTATCCCCTCGTTTTACGATGGTTCCAATGATTGAATTTGTTTCATTTTCTTTTCATCCATTTAGAGGTACCAACCCATTTGCCACTGTCAAGCTGCGCCCAACGGTGACCAATGATCGATCAGCACCTATCATCCGATGAAAATAATCTACAAATTTGCGTGGGTGGGTGGTGGCTCCAGGAACTGAAGAGGACACTCTTTCTTATTTCTGGGTATTATTTCTCCCAAAGTGGGCTCAGCTGAGCAGAGAACAGCTGTTGCCTCTTATTTCCTCCACTTGCTATGTCACAATGGTTATTTTATCAAGTCACAATGGCAGGCATGGACAATCCAAGACCTGTTGCTCATCTTTTCTCCCTTCTCCTTCTCCTTCTCTCCAAAAATCACTCAACTCAAATTCAGTAACAAATTGCCGAGCAACAAAGGAACTCTTTTCTGCCATTAGAGGGAGCATGTGGGAGTGACACTGGAAATGATGTGTCATCCATCTTCTCAAACTCAGATCTGCCCCAATATAGATCACAGCCATCTCCCCAAATAAAAATAAGAAGCTGTAGTTCCAGGTGCAGAAAGGTTGATATCTCTGCCTACAACCTGATGTTTTATATCTCTGCATTAAGTAAACTTTTTTCTCATTTCTAATGCATAGCCTGCCATTCAGTTTGCCCAGGTTCTGCTCTGTTGTCTAGGATTATCTGTGAGCAATTAAATATTTCCCAGCCCCACCACACATTCCTTGTCTGTGGAGTCCCTGGTGCTCTCTGAGCTTGGTTGTTTGCTTGCAGACATTTCATTACCTGACTAGGTAACATCATCAGTGCCAGTGAGTGTGGGGTTTGCTCTCTGTTTATATACAGTAGCTTGCCCTGCCAGTCTTGGTGGAGGTGTCGTTTTTCTTCTTGGTAGTTCCTTAATTAGGGTATTGTTTTCTGCTTGATTGTTGTCTGGTGTTAATCCCTGCTTATTTGGGTGTCAGCTGCTGGAGAGGATGTGTTCTGGTCTTTTTGTTTCCTTCTTAGCTTTTTTATTGTCTCTTGAATGGTGTGTAAATGTGGTTTATCTCTGTATTTCTATTGATGACTGATTTGTCTGAATGCCAAGCTTTCAGGAATTCCCTACCTAGCATTTTTGGATTTAGCTTGGTCTTGGATGCTCACAGTTTCCCAGCTGAAACTATGGTTGAGTTTGTCCATGTGTTGTGAGATTAAGGAGTTTTCATCATGTCTTCTGACTGCTAGTTGGTGTTCATGGGTGTGCTCTGCTAGTCTTCTGCCTGTCAGTCTTACACAGTGGCTGTTACAGTCCTTACACTCTAGGTTGTAGATGACTCCTGTTCTTTCTTCTTGGGCTGCTGGGTCTTTTGGTTTACTTAAGATGTTTTGGAGGGCTCTAGTTGGTTTATATGCTACAGTGATACCATGTGGTTGTAATAGTCTGTTGGTTGTTTCTCAGATGTTTCTGATGTATGGTAGTATAATCCTTTTCATAGCTTGTGCTGGTTGTGCTATAGCGGGCTGAGTGGTCAGGCACTTTTTGATAAAGTTGCGTGGGTATCCATTTTGTTGGAAGATGTTGAATAGGCAGTCTCTTTCCTTTTTCTGGTGTTCTGGGTTGCTGCAGTGCATTTGTACTTGTCTGAATAATGTTCTTACACAGCTCCTCTTGCGGGAGGTTGGGTTGTTACTTTGGTAATGGAGCACTTGGTTAGTGTGAGGTTTTTTTCAATAGACTTGCATTTCTAATTTGCTGTCATTTCCTCTGCTGATGAGGATATCCAGGAAGGGTAGTGTGTTGTTGTTTTCTTCTTCAAAACAAACAACCAAGCTCAGAGAGCACCAAGGACTCCACAGTTCAACCCTGAGCTACATATATTCTCTTCTATTGGGAAATTCCTTGTCTTTCTACAGATTGTAATCACAAGAGTGTGGTGAATCCATAATTAATATAACCTGCAACATAGTTTTATGATCACATGATTCATTATGCAGGAGAACTATGGTTGGACATTAGGGCATTTTAAATGTTATTTAAATTCAACTTGTTGGGTAGAGGGATTGATATGGAGCACCAGAGAAAATTGAGAAGTAAAATAATTTCAGTGATGAAATGATGCAGATATTATCTTCCATATGTTTAGATTATCCACATGGGGGAAAATCAAGTTCTACAGATCATTTTTTTTTTTCCTTTGGTGGAGTCAATCTTTATGGGAGAGAAAATTTATACTGGGAAAATGAAGATTAAACTTGTCCTTCTCCAGAGACATTGATCAAATTACATTCTGATTCTTGCAGCTGTTTTTAGATAAAAATAAAAACAGAGGGAGATCAATCATATAATGCTTGCATACTATAACATTTGGCTTTCAGATGGAGAACAAAATAATATTTCAGTTCCAGACACATTCCGTTAGATTCTGTCCCATTTTACAGCATGATTTTGTCCAGTTGTTTTATTGGGGTGTGGACATGTTGTATGACAGTGGTATTTTCCAATTTGGGAAGAGTAAAATACCCTTTTTTAATGCTTAAGGCTTTAAAAATAATTTGGAGACTATACATGCAATTCTTGCCTACCCTGTAGATTTTCCTTTAAAAAGTGTGATAAATAATAAGACATTCTGTACCTCCAGCAAAGCAATCATGACTAAAATTTACAGCCTGGTCTAGCTGCTGTGGTTAAAAGATTACCTGTCTCACTGAAGAAAATCCAGATGTCTATATGCATTATGAATTCATGCAGCATGCAGTTGTTAGTAGGATATACATCACATATAGGATACATTAGACCAAAAGCTGATATTACTTTTTGCTTTCTACTTGGTGGAAACTCTTGTTTGTTGCTGTGTAATGTGCAAAAGGGTTCTCAGAATGATTAGACAGGGAGAAGCTGTCCTCTTACCTACTGATGAACCCCCTTGGGGAAGAACAGGTACTATATAGGTAAAATCTAGGACTTAAGAGAATCCAAGTACATTGTGGCTATAGATAAAATTGCCTGTTTAAATGGTTTTATTCTGAAAAAAATGTTCATGTTTTCTCAGTGGTGACAAATCAGCTACCCAACAATCTATATGGGAACAGTATTGCCACTATGAAAGTGTTAGTGTGTGCAAATTTTTTTCTGTTTCGTGCAATCTCTACAGTTTAAAGTATTATTGTTGAAGATGATATGTAGCCATCCATCCATCCATCCATCCATCCATCCACATGCCATAATCAAGAATTGGACTTGTTTTGATAAGAACTAGGAATAATTCTGGAATTATTATTAGAGTTTTTTTTCAGTTTGTGTCTGTAAATATCAACGAAAGAGGTTTTTTAAAGTAAAAATAAATGGATATAGTTTTTAAAAATCATATCTGACACTTGTTGCTGAATACCTAATTCATACATAGGAGACACAGGATGACAGGAGAAATATAGGAGGCACGGTCTAGATCAATGCACCCTAGCCCTTCTTTTCTCTACCTCTATTATTTTGGGTTGTATGTTTTTTCAAGACAAATTAAGCCATGCTGATAGAATTAGTTCAGTCTTTCCCAATCCAGCACCCTCCCAAATTTGATACTGCAACTTGTATTTGCAAATCCCCTTAAGGATTAGCACAAGGGGAAATAACTGAGGGCATTTGATACCACCACAGTTTCCACTCCCCAACCCATTAGACCAATTTTACAAAGCAACCCACTTGCCCCAATGCAGCACTTCCTCCAGCTGAACAGTGAGTGAATAGCCAATAATCTTCCTGTTGATGCCCCACCCCTCTGTTCCAACTTCCTCTGCTTGCTGGTCGTCTTGTTGCAGCAAGGCAAATGGTCATGGGCCACCCTGAACCCATTGCAAGGATTACAAAGGCAGTGTGTCAGCTCCAGGGAGTGGGAGGAGAGCCAAGGAGCTGGGAAGCATGGGTTGGTGAGAGTTTCAGGCAACGAGAAATTGGCTCACACCCAAGGGCCAAGGAGTTCTACTATCTCCAGTGCAAAATAGAAGTTTTGTTGTTGTAATTTTGCTCAGTGAAGCTGAAGGAACCTGGCTTGGCTGCTCAACCAGGGTGCTAGTGTGGGAATCCAATGGCTGTTAGATCTTTAAGATCACTTAAAGCCCCATGTGGAAGGATCCTGGCAAGATGTTGCAGAGGACGAATCCTTTCTGGGAGTGTGTCCTTCTAGTCAGTGCTGTGGACCTCCTGTCTATATGTTGCCGAGAGAACCCTGTTCCTTGTTAAGGCTGGAAACAATTTTATTTGGTTTATGTTTTTAAAGATACCTAGAGAGCCAAACTGTACAAACACACGGGATAAAAATCTATTTGCTAAACCAGTACCTACATCTTACTAATGATTTTCATTTTGTCATAATTTAATCTTGGATTTCTGATTCAAGTTTTTGCATGCTTGTGTGAATGTAACCAACCCTGCACCCTCCACACACACGAGGAAAGGTTGCTGTGGTACAAGGTTTGTCAGAATATGAAAAATGGGAGTACTTTTCCATGGAAGAACTCAGTTGAAAATTCCACCTGATGTTAGCAAGGTGATATCTGAACAACATTTAATTAGCCATAATAATTTTAATGCCATAATGGAATGTTGGTATTTCTTTCAGAAAGAGGCGCCATATTCTCACCATTGACCGAGCAGAGCGGACTTCCAGGTTCCTTGTCTGGTGTTCAGTCTAATGGCCACCAGGTGGCAGCACCGGCTAGCAGCCAAAGGGGCTTGCAGGTGATCAACTGTTTCCAAATCTCATGCCTGAGCCCCATTGCTGGAGTGAATGAGTTGGCAATTGTATAATTCAGCCCCTAGAATATGGCCCTGAGTCGGTTCAGGCTCTTGAGCGGTTGGCCTTTCTCTGCCATTCAGTTAAAGTGCTACTCGCCCACGCCTCTCTCTGAAGCAATGCTCACATCATATTTGCTCTCTCCCTTGCTAATTCTTGTCCTGCTTCTGTTACATCGATCCCGAATCATTGCCAAGTACTATTGTCATGACTGGTGTGAGTGTGCCACTGGTTATAGGCAAGTGAAGAGATGAGTTTTCTCCTCCAGTTTTGCTGCATCTTCCGTATGTCACCCATCAGCAGGGAAAGATCCACTGTCACTGGAAATAGGAGAACCTGATGTTAGGACTCTGCCTGGACTTCCCTAGGCTCAAACGCCCCATTGGGTATCTCCCAAGTTAAAATAATGTGAAATAAAGAAAGATATGGGAAGTCATTATGGCAGAAATAGCTTCAGAGTAGAGAGAGACAGACACACACACACACATTCTGCTGCTCCGGTCTGTTGTTTCATCGCTCTGGACTTAAAAAATGTTTCAGCCCCTTTGGCTAGGTAACAGTTCTCACATATTTTTATTTTCCTTACTCTCTACAGTGCCACATTGAGGCCACATTTTTTTAAAAAAAGGTAAATGGACTGATGGAGGATCTCTCTTCCAAGTGCTCTTATGATAGGATGGCCTTAGTGCTTTGACTTAAAATGGAAATATGTGTCCCTGCATGGAGCAAAATATTGATCTCATCTACGTATATAGATGTATGTCCCTAAACTGTAAGCTTAGTCTTTCATAACCATCCCTTCAGATCAGTAGCCTTCCTAATCCTCAGAAAAAATAGTTTTCCTACCTAGGTTAACTTCCATTATTTACTCTCACCCATCCAAAATCCTGCTGTAGAATTTCCACTGTTCTCTATTAATTGCAAGCAGAGAAGGGGAAATGCTTGTTGGGAATTTCTCCCAACAAATTCATAGGTACTAAAAATGAAGCATGTGAGACAAGATGGAGCTTTGAAGTAGAGCACAAGAGACCGTCCAGTCCCATTGTCTGAAACTGCCCCTCCAGAAAAGATCAGAATCACCAGAACATCATCCTTCAAGTTCTAGCTGGAGGAACAGCTCAGAAGTATTCTATGACTGAAGGGACTGAAAATTGCTAAAAGGTCCAGGAGCATCAGCTAATGTGTATTTTCCCATTCTTCCATTATATTGGGACCACAATTTCCAGATTGATAGTCCAGATGGGGAATACTCTTAACGTATTTGCAATATGCTAGATTGGAAAAGACTGCAAGAGGGTCACCAAAGCTATTTTGATCTGAAAAGCTGGTTGGAAACTGGAGAGCAGTGAATCTAAATTTTATTATCCAATATTTCAGAAATCACCACTTTCTCAAATGATGATGCTCAAAAATGCTGTATTAGACACAGTGAGAAAATTAACCCAAATAATAAAGACCAGACTTGATTGGCAGCTGCTATTTTCTTCAAAGGAAATTGGATGAATGGATAGACAGACAGACAGACGGCCTTTACCTCCCTTTGCCCTCACTCTTGTCACACAAGCCTGTCCCTTGTCCATCCACCTGTATGGAGTTTGGTTTCTACTTCAGTTGTGCTGGGCAAAACACCTGTCAGTCACCTTTTAAACCTAGTTTAATTGAAAATATCCCTGGCCTTCATGGTCAGGGGTTGCTTGTTTTGATCAGGAAAGCTTGTTTTGCCTTCCCTAGAAAAGCCTGCATCTCAAGGCCTCATGTGGGCCTCCACATAAATGCCGCATTGTTTCAGGAGCTTGCATAGGTGGGAGGGAAGAGGGGAAGTAGAGAGAGACCTGTTGTGGCTCTTTTAGCCGATTAGCCTTATTAAGAGAAATTAAGCCCAGTCTGCAGGCTTGGAGAATCTCTCCAGGCTCCCTTCCCTACCTGCGCTCTTATTCCTTTTCTATGACAGGAATGTATAGATAAAGGAAGGGGGTGAAGGTGAGAATGAAGTTAAGAAGCTTAGCAGCTTAAAAGCCAAGACCTTTCACTTCTGGGAGGGTAGGCATTAAAAGTCCCTGGATCACCGGTGCCAGGAGTGCCAGTATGGATTTTTCTACAGTGATCTAACCTCACTCCCACTTACTTTTCCATTTACTTTTCCCTTTTAATATTGTCCCATAGAATCCTTTCACAATTATTTGCTTTAGGGATACAGTTTTCCCTCCTGTAGGGACAGCTGATTATTTGATTGATTGATTGATTCTGTGCCATCAAGTTGGTGACAACTGTTAGCGACCACATAGATTTTCTCCTTGGTGATCTGTCCCTAACCTTCCAATAGTGTACCCACTACAGCTGTAACTGAGTCCATCCACCGTGATGCTGTTCATCCTTTTCTCTTTCCTTCCACCTTTCCCAGTATTAGAGCCTTCTCCAGAGAGCTAGGTCTTTGCATAATGTGTCTGAAGTAGGATACTTTGAGCCTCATCATTTGTGCCTTGAGTGAGAAAGAGTTGATCTGTTTGATGATTCATTTGTTTGTTTTCTTGGCTGTCCACAATATTCTCAGGAATCTTCTTCAACACCAACATTCAAAAGCCTCAATATCTTCCTATCCTACTTCTTCAAAGTCTGGCTTTTGCTTCCACAGAATGCTGGCTGGGGAATTCTGGGAGTTGAAGTCAACACATCTTAAAATTGCCAAGATTGAGAAACACTGGGATAGATTAATGTGCCTGCATGAGACACAAGCTAAGAGAAAACAAACTGGGGAGGACTGGGGGCAGAACAGGACCGCCCCTCTGCCCCAGTCAGAACAGCCTCTTCTCTGATATTGTTTTTGGAAAGAGATGAAGATTTTCCTCTTTCACCGGGCTTAAGGAACGCAGGTGGTTGCACAGGATACCACTGCACTTTGGGCCTGGTCATTGCTGTTTTGCTGAGCCTTTCTTACGTTTTATGGCTTTTAGGTTGATTTTATGGTTCTTATGCTTGGAGGCTTTGTTTATGCTAATTGTTTTGAGCTGCCCAGGGTCTACGATTGGGGTGCCGTGTTGAAAATAAATAATCATGCCTCTCCTAAGAAAAGGAAACAGGGAAAAATGATTCTCAGACTTAGCAGTCCTCAAAAGTCAAGCATGACTATTGTGCCTGAGGCTAAATTAAAAAAAAAAAAGAAACCTTAAATTTATGACCCATTTTATAAATTTCTCATGACCTCCTTTCATTAATGGCATCTTTAAGTGCATTTGCTTTTCTTCTAGCATAGCAAGGTGAATGTGAAATGAATGAAATAATGTGAAAGAGTTTAAATTACCTGCTGGCAGAACCATTACTTTACTTATCTTTGCTTTAACCTTTAGTTAAATAGGGAAAATCAGACCAAAATTGTTTGGAACTACTGTTTTACTTATATTTAAGTTCTTCTAATTAAAGAGTGAGAGAAAATCAATCCAGGTCTAAAATGGTTTGGAAGTGGAGTTGAGCATTGGAGTGATGATCTGATGCTTCCTGTAAATCAGGTAACAGATATGAGCTCCTTTGGTGTTTCAACAGAGCTCTGAATTTGAGTTTCACATCCTGCTCATATTTCCATTTCTCTTACCCTGGGTTTGTAGCTGGCTGTTTCCTCTCAGTGCCATGCTATTTTATTGTATCTTATTAGCAGCACTAGTACAGCTTCATTATATTTTGTTAGTTTATCCTAGTCTGAACTCAAACCAATCCCCCTCCTCAAGTCTTCTAGAGCAGAGGAACAGGATCCTTAACAAGTCTTTGGGCCTTCTGCTGCTTCCTCTTTTGGGGGAGAAAGCAAATTCCTCAGGGGATTCTGGCCCAGTTATACAAGATCTGTTCGTTCCCGTTGACTGGGAAAGCCTCTTAAAAATAATGAAGTAGTTTCTTTCTGCTAAAGAAACTCCTGGTTCTTTAGCAATTTTACAGAATAAGCAGCTGCTGACCCACATCCATGCCCTTTAAACAGCTTGGTCCTTGAGCTGCAGGGCAATCTGGAGGAGCCTGGCTAGAAGCCACTGTAGATTATCACTGCTGTTGGCCATTGAGACCTTGAGAGCCTAGGCTGAAGAAAAGCTTTTGCTGGCTAGGAAACTGTAAACAGAAGGCTTCTTCCAAGAGTTATATGGATATTGTCGTGGAGTGAGCCCCTTAAAGAATCGTCCCTTCCTTCCTCAAATTATACCTGGCAGAAAGAGGTGCTTCTCAAAGACTTTTTTTCCCTGGAAAGGAAAGGCACAGAGTATCCAGGTCTGTATATTTATATGGGCAACATTGTTTTATTTCATTGTATTTACTTAACTGTTGTCTTGTTAATTTCAATTTGTTGACTGATTATGTACCATCAAGCTGGTGTCAACTCTTAGTGACCTCACAGGTAGATTTTGTCCATGGTGATCTGTCCCTAACCTGGTCTTTCAGATCGTCCAGCGGTGCACTCACAGCCACTCTAATGGAGTCCATTCACCATGCTGAGCAATGGAAGATGTCCAACCTGTTTTCCTTAAGGACAAATACTGATCTGATACCTTAGTAAGCTGATCAATATGTGTCAGTAGAGATCAAGTTCATTTGCCCTAAAAGCTTTTAAATTGAGTTGCTGTTGCTTTATTAAACTTAGAAAAAGAAAATAATTTAATAATAACTACCCCAAAATTGTTTTTTACACACTGTCTGCTGCGTGGCTTCAGGTGCACAGCTTTCTAATTTCCTTGGGAGTGTGAATGAATAAGTCCCCTGGCTTGTCGATTCTTGTGTACAGAAATGCATACAGAAACGTGCTGCACTACTAACTCTGCAATATGCACATATCACATTCATTTATTGATCTGAGAATAAATTCTGTAACTCAGAGTCTATTCATTGTTAGGTCATGCCATCCTTTATCTATGCATATGTGCAAGCCAGCAGCAAAGAGAGGCACACAAAGTTCATGCACTCCCTAAAACTATAGGTTATGTGCCCATCAATCAGTCCTCTTGTGCTCAATTAAGTGAATCAATTAAGGTCACAATGAAGATGAGAATCCTCCTCTCCTACTTATTCAGGGATAATCTTTGTTCTTTGGTAAGAAAGGATTTTATATTTTAGAATTTTTAGAAGTGTTGCATGGATGCACATATATAGACCTAAAGAAATAATGGTGTGAAAACAGTTTATGGCATTCATTTTAATGCTATTGTGAGTGTCTGAATGTCGTCTTTCCTGCTGTGTATTTACTCCATCGGTCTGTTAATTATTACATTTCTCTTTTCCTTCATGGCTTACCTTTTGTTGCCTCTCCCTCTATTGACGTTCAGGCTGTAAGCTGCTTGGAACGAGGACGTACCTCCTAGGTTTTTTTTCTTCTTCCTAGCGTTTTCCTGCACGTGCAGGGTCCACTTTTTTTTCCTGGGTCAACTGAATGTTGATCCGTTGGTTGCAACAGGAATTGACTGACTGGCTTGTCACCTGAGCCTGAAATCGTGGGCTGAGAGCGACTGGCCCAAAGTTGCCCAGTCGGCTTTCGTGCCTAAGGTGGGACTAGATCTCACAGGCTTCTGGTTTCTAGCCTGGAGCATGAACCACTAGACCAAACTGGCTCTTGACTTGCCTTCTGGTTTATGTTTTACTATATATATTGTACATAAATATAAATACATAATAGGTTTAGCAGTGAAAAAATTCGGCGTGTTGAATTTGCAGTTATTGAAACTCTATGATTTACAACCTGAAAGAGAAGCAGGTGTGTATGTTTGTGTGCACGTGTATTTCTGTTTAGCAGCATCTTTAAAAAGATGATGTAGGGAAGCAACATAGCTCAGTAGTAGGACCTACACTGTTCCCAGGTAGTAAATGTTGAAAAAGATTATTGAGAAATAGATGGACAAATAGGTTGATGTTGTATAGTGAGATCAATTCTTTCAAATGCAAGGGCTAACGATCCAGTTACTGTACTGCATTATGCCAGCATATGGAGCAGTCTCCCACAGTCTTATTTTTATTTATGTTTAATTGGTTTTAATTGTTTTAGATTTGTTTTTAACTGTTTTTTTAATGTACACCCACCCAGAGTCAAGTCTGTGAGATGGGTGGCTATATAAAGTTGATTAATAAAATAATAAAATAGCAAGGCTAATAGAAGTCCAGTGCAGGCATCCAGAAAGGAAGACAACAACAACAACAACAACAACAAAAAGAACAGAGTCTAATGGCTGCTGCATTTGCTCTGCAGATACCGCATAGCACTGTTGAAAGAAGACTATGCTACGATAGGGTTTTGTCTTCAGGGTCAGCTGCAAAAGTATTGGAGCAACTTAATACTTAGAAGTGGCTGGGAATCAAGTTTGAAGCTCTGAACATCAAATGACAACAGAAAAGAAACCAAAGGTCATTTAAAATAGCTACTAATGGAGCCAGGCATATTTCTCAGGACCAACTTCCATGAGAGATAGGCCACCACTGAGAAGGTTCTATTTTTATTATTGCTAGTATTATTAATCTGATTTTTATTTGTATTTTTTTGGTTTCTTGGTCTTTATATAGACTGAACAGGAAAAAGAAAAAAGAAAACAATAGGAAAAAAAGAAAAAGCAAGCAAGCATGCAAAACAGCCAACAGCAAAACTATTACATATACAAGGGTTTCTTGTACTATAGTAATCTTGATAGTGGGCCAGCAAGGTTTGTGATGGTATCTTAACTAGAGGCAGAGGGGAAATTTTCCCAGTGGTTTCCTTATTTCTAGAATATGTGAACTGACCACAACAGATTATTTAAAGTACTGATGAGTAATCTGTGGCTCTTGTAAGAGTTTTCTTGTAAGCCTGTTATCACCAGAAAACAAGCAATCAAGTACAGTTGGCCAAGTGATCAGATGGAAAAATCACTCTAGGCCAGTGTTTCTCAACCCTGACAACTTTAAGATGTGTGGACTTCAATTCCCAGAATTCCCATGCCGGCTGGGGAATTCTGGGAGTTGAAGTCCACACATCTTAAAGTTGTCAGGGTTGAGAAACACTGCTCTAGCCTATCACTTTTAAGCCTCTGTACTTAGCACTGGAAACATGACACAAAGCCAGCATTCTGTGAGTTATACAGTCCATTGGCCCACTTGTTAGTCTTCATGCCTGAATAGAGGCAGGTATTCTCAAGAAAAGGTTCTGAAGCCTCCAAGAATTTTGGTTTGGGGCAATGATAGACATATAAAGCTCCCTCAGCTGGAGTTCTTTGGAACTTCATATTGATAACCAGAGCATGAACAGCAAAGGCTCAAGGTAAATATAGAATCATAGAATCATAGAATTTTGGAGTTGGAAGGGACCACATGGATCATCTAGTCCAACCCCCTGCAATATGCAGGAAACCAATTAAACCATCCCCGAGAGGTGACTGTCCAGCCTCTTCTTAAAAACCTCCAGAGATGGAGAACTCACAACCTCCGTAGGTAGACTGTTCCACTGTTGTACAGATCTAACCGTCAGGAAGTTTTTCCTTATATTTAAGTGAAATCTAGGTAGCTGCAGTTTGTACCCATTATTTCTGGTCCTAGTTTCTGTGGCCATGGAAAAGAGTTCCTGACCATCTTCCCTATGGCACCCCTTTATGTACCTGAACACTGCTATCATGTCTCCCCTCAGTCTTCTTTTCTCCATACTGAACAGCCCCAGTTCCTTCAGCCTGTCCTTATAGGACATGTCCCGAAGTCCCTGTATCATCTTTGTTGCTCTCCTCTGAACCTGTTCTAACCTGTCAATATCCTTCTGGAAATATGGTGCCCAGAATTGTACACAGTACTCCAGGTGTGGTCTCACTAGTGCAGAGTAGAGGGGAATAATGACTTCCTGCGTCTTTGATATAATGCTTTTCCTAATGCAGCCCAAAACTGCATTAGCCCTCCTAGCAGCTGTCTCACACTGCTGGCTCATGTTCAGCTTGTTGTCTATGACCACACCCAGGTCTTTCTCCGATGTAGAGCTTCCAAGCCATGAGTCCCCCATCCTGTATGTGTGCCCTACATTTTTCCTCCCCAAATGTACTACCTTACATTTCTCCCTGTTGAAGGACATCTTGTTCCTTTCAGCCCAGTCTTCCAACCTGTCCAGGTTAGATTGCAATGTCATTCTTTCATCCTGGGTGTTTGCCAGACCTTCCAATTTTGTGTCATCTGCAAATTTGATGAGTAGCCCATCAACCCCATTATCCAGATCATTAATAAAAATGTTGAATAATACCGGCCCCAAGACCGATCCCTGTGGGACGCCACTGGTTACTGCTCTCCAACTCGATGTTGACCCATCAATGCTGACTCTCTGTGTGCGGTTAGATAGCCAATTGTGGACCCACCTTACTGTAGGGCCATCCAAACCAATCTTTAACAGCTTGTCAATGAGAATGCCATGTGGAACCTTGTCAAAAGCTTTGCTGAAATCAAGGTAAATTATATCCACTGCATTCCCCTTGTCCACTAAAGTCGTTACCTTGTCAAAGAAGGAGACGAGATTTGTTTGGCATGACCTGTTTTTGACAAAGCCATGCTGGCTCTTAGCCATCACAGCATTGTCTTCCAGATGCTTACAAATGGTCCGCTTTATTATCTGCTCTAACATCTTTCCAGGTATTGATGTTAGGCTCACTGGTCGATAATTATTGGGGTCCTCTTTTTTCCCTTCTTGAAGAGGGGGACCACATTTGCTCTTCTCCAGTCCTCTGGTACCTCCCCCGTTCTCCACGACTCCTCAAAGATAATTGACAGAGGTCCCGCCAGCTCATCCGCCAGTTCCTTCAGTATTCTAGGGTGTATTTCATCAGGACCTGGGGACTTGAAGGCATTCAAATTAGTTAGAAGTTCCTTTACCTCATGCTTACTGACCTGTACCCTCCCCTGTTGTGTTTGTTCCCAGCCTATGCTACTCTGATCACTATTTCCTTTGGATGTAAAGACAGAGGCGAAATAGGAGTTGAGTTCCTCTGCCTTCTCCTGGTCATCCGTTAAGATTTCCCCATTTGGAGTGCGCAGTGAGCCCACCGCCTCCTTTGTCTTTCTCTTTCTGTTAACATACTTGAAGAAGCCCTTCTTGCTGGATTTTGCCTCTCTTGCTAGCCTTAGCTCATTTTCAGCCTTTGCCTTCCTGACCTCGTTCCTACATTTCTGAGCTATAGCTTTGTAGTCTGCCTTGGTGATTAGCCCTTCCTTCCATTTCCAGTAAGCATCCTTCTTTAGTCTCAACTCCTGTGTGATCTGCCTATTCAACCACATTGGCTTCTTCAGCTGTCTTCTAGTTTTCCTCCTCATCGGTATTGTTTGAGACTGCGCTATCCTTAATTTCCTTTTCAAGAAGTCCCAGCCAGCAACAACACCTTTGCCTTTAAGGTTCTCTTTCCATGGTATCATCCTTACTATTTCCCTTAGTTTATTAAAATCAGCCTTCCTAAAATCCATGGTTTCTCTTTGACTGACTTTTACCAAACTTTTTGTTAAAATCGAGAACTCAAGGAGCGCATGGTCACTAGCACCCAAGGTTCCTACCACTTTAATGTCTTCAATCAACTCCTCCCTGTTAGTGAGGATCAAGTCCAAGATAGCAGATCCCCTAGTGCCTACCTCAACCTTTTGAAGGAGAAAATTATCTCCCACACAAGTTAAGAATTTATCTGACTTCTTATGTATGGCCGAATTAGTCTTCCAACAAATGTCTGGGTAGTTAAAATCCCCCCAACACCACCACTTCATGTTTTTCTGAGGCTTCAGTTATCTGCTTTAATAAATCTTCATCTACTTCTTCTGACTGGTTTGGTGGCCTGTAGCAGACTCCTATCAATATATCCCTTCTGCTAGCTTGCCCTTTGATCTTAACCCAGATACTTTCAACACTCCTATTACCATCAGTCCAATGGACCTCAGTAGAAGTAAGTTCATTCCTAATATACAACGCTACACAACCTCCTCTCTTGTGTTGCCAGTTTCTTTGAAACAAGGTATAACCATCAAGCCCAATGTTCCACTGGTGGGATTCATCCCACCAGGTTTCTGTGATCCCTATTATGTCATACTTCCCAGTCTGACTCATGACATCCAGCTCCTCCTGCTTATTGCCCATACTTTGTGCATTAGTGTAAAGACATGTAAGGCAGTGTGTTTGACTCCCTGTGTTCTGGCCCCCTTTTCCTCCATCCCTGCGCTGTCCTCTCGGCATCCTACCTTCTGTGTTCATGTGCTTTCCCTTGGGTGCCTCTACATCCTGCGCATTGATCCCAGGCTCATTCCCAGTTATTGGGGTCACCTCATTTTTTGGGCTATCTTCTCCCTCCCCCATAGGAATCAGTTTAAAGCCCTTCGGATAAGGTTTGCAAGGCGCCTTCCAAACAGGTTCTTCCCAGTTCTTGTGAGGTGTAACCCATCGCTTGCCAGGAGTCCCTCATCACGGAAACACATCCCATGATCTAGGAATCCAAACCGTTCCCGTTGGCACCATCTCCGCAGCCAGTTGTTCATCTCCAGAATTCTTCTCTCTCTTCCTGGGCCTCATCCTTCAACAGGAAGGAGGGAAGAGAACACCACCTGTGCCCCTAGCTCCCTCACCCTCTTGCCCAGCGCTTCATAGTCCCTCACAGTGTCTTCAAGACTGCGTCTGGCCGTGTCGTTTGTTCCCACATGGATCAATAGGAGCGGGTAACTGTCAGTGGGCTTAAAGAGTCTTGGAAGCCTTTCTGCCACATCCCGAACCTTAGCCCCTGGAAGGCAGCACACTTCTCTTGCTTGCTGGTCAGGCCGACAGATTGCTGCTTCGGTTCCCCTCAGAAGGGAGTCCCCGATCACCACCACCCGTCGCTTCCTCCTCATCTGGCTGGAGACAGGCTTCCTTTGCTTATTTGAGACTACAGAGTCCTTTTCCTCGTTCACTGTGGCTTGTGGAAGCCGCTCTTCATCCAGGGGTCCAGTGATGTCTTCAGTGGGGAGACTCTTAAATCTGTTTCGTAGCTCCAAGGAAGGAGAGATCTTCTTGACACGCTTAGTCCTGTGAGTAACATTGTTCCATTCCTTTCTCTGCTCTGCCTGGTTTTCTTCTGTCTTCTGGGGATTGGTTTGGTACCGTTGTCCCTCTTCAGTTGCTTCTTGTGCCCGATCCAGGAACTCCTCACCTTCCCTGATGAGTTGGAGGGTGGACAGGTTTGCTTCTAGCTCCTTTACCTTCTCTTCCAGGAGCGCAATCAGCCTACACTTGCAGCATGTGTAGTTCCTGTCCTCTTCTGGGAGGAAAACAAACATGGCACATCCCCTGCAGGTCACTAGAGTAGTTCCCGCCATCTCCATGTTCCTCTCTGTGTTGTCTCTTCCTCAGTCTTCTGCCTCTTCCACACTCTTTCCAAGGTCTTGTTTCCTGTTCTTGTTTGCTCAGTCAATCAGACAGACAGAGTACTTAGAGTTCTTATAGGTTGCGCGCCGTTAGGCGCGCGTGTCGCTGATTAGCTGCTGCCTGCTCTTCCTCTCCTCCAAGCCTGTCTAACTGCCCTGGCCTGGGTTCTTTTAAAAGCCCCCTTGCCCCGCCTCAATTAGTCAGCAAGCCTCAGGTCACCAACTGCCAACAGGATTACCTCTGGTCGCTGATTCTTGTTGAATATCTTTGAATTCAAGCCAGGACCCATTAATTGGACATGCTGTTACCTTGGTGATAGTGGCAGTGAAATCTTGGACGTCTGCTCTGTTCAATTTACATGACCTTTTACTAATAAGGTCACTTGCATCTGCACATGCTATGGCACAGATGGACATGGTCAGAACACCGTTTGGAGGCCGAAGCCTGTCATTAGCTCAGTGGATCTTTACCATCTATGATGATTAAGATTAGCCAGGGCTGAACTTTTAGTCTGGACCTCTGAGATGACCAATGCATTTTCAAGGATGAGTATGAATTTTACTGTCCTGAGGAAGACATTTGTAGAGACTAATTCAATCTTTCCCAATATTTGGTTTAAAAAGTGAAATTTTAAAAATGAAAATTACCCCAATGCTCTGGGGTAAACAACAATGTCCATGCTCTGCTTTTTTAAAGAATGACACCATCAATTAGTAATACTAATACCCAACTTATCTGGAGGGCACCAGGTTGGAAAATACTGTTCTAAATTTAAGGGGCAAGAAATGATGCAGATGATCAGAAAGGAAGGGTGAAGGGTGAAGCCCAAAGCAACTGATGGTCTGTTGGCTGTCTCTGCTCCTGTGACCATTCTTGTTTTGTCTTGGCTACAGTCTGTGCTTTGCTTGCTTTCAGGTTCCTTCTCCTGTTTGGGCAATGGGCAGAGATGTGGAGCAAGGGCAACTGCCTGAGAAAATGAAGCCTCCTGATGGTGGCTGGGGCTGGATCATATTACTGGGCTGCTTCATCATCACTGGCTTTTCTTATGCTTTTCCAAAGGCAGTGAGCATTTATTTCAAGGACCTGATGCATGATTTCCATGTGGGATATAGTGACACCGCTTGGATCTCATCCATCATGCTGGCTATGCTGTATGGAACAGGTAAGAATTCCACAGATCCAGAAATGAAGCTATTTCCACATCTTTAGAACAAAATGTATACAACCACACTAATGCCACCAAACATTTAGCTATTTATTGGGAACAGCTATGCAAAAGTCAACCCTCTCCATCTCTCTCCCCTCATTCCCATTCACAGGCCACTGCTACCACTACTTTAAGTTTTGCAGAGGCTGTGGTATCCACTGAGTTCTTTAAAAGCCTTCAATCCCAATATTTGGGGGGGGGGGGGTGTTAAGGAAGAAAACCCCTAGACCCACCAACATGCAAATAAGTGAATGATTTTTTTTTTTAAGGTTGAAAAGTTTATCTCTATTCATTCTATTCAGGGCACACACACAAACAGTAAACCCCACAAGCTAAAAATAGCTTTCCCGACCCTGCCCTAGATCATGAGTCATGTTATGTTTTTAGCAACCACCCCAAGGGCTTCCTTGCATTTTTGAAAAGTCAAGCACAGAAGGCCTTATTCCAGGCCAAACATTAAAGCAGCAAGACAACCTGCAGCCTTTGGCTTAACTGACTGCGAGCCTCACCCAATTAAAAAAATCCTTTATGAGCACTACATTCAGATCTATACCAAAAATAGATTGTCCTTTCTGTGTAAGGAGAAAGAAAATGAAAAGGAAGACTATGTCAGCAAAATAGAGTGAGAAAGAAAAGGGGGTGACACAAGAAGAGTTTAGGCGGCTGTACCCACCGTCACACGCAGTGCAGCTCCCACCAGTTCTTCCTGTTGGAATTCAGCCCATGACAACCAAAACTGATATTCTTTTTCACACTTTAAGTACACCCAAAGACAGGATAAGATACCATCCACCATTCCAGGAGGCTCTGTAGCAAACTAGACACTTTGCAGCTCTTTCAAATCTCTTACTTTTTAATATTTTTAGCATAATCCTACATTTTAAAGTTTGCAATTTTTCAGTCTTCCTGAATTGGGTGACCTCCAGTGATGCCAGTCTACAATGCCCAGACAGCAGGTACATTAGCCTACAGCCCATCTAGCAGCACCTGGTTAGGGAAAACTCTTATCCACAATCATTGCTAACTCATGAAAGCAACAATCTAATACCAGTTCCACAGCTAGAACTCCTGAAGCGATGTCATTTTTTTCTGCATACGCAAAGCTTACATTTCTCAATCTCCACAGAAGACTTGTAAGTAGTGATGGCAAAGGTGCCTTCACCTACTCACAGTTCCAAGCCAGCTTAAGATCATTTGCCATTTGGCATCAGGAAGTTGCTGCGGCTGTGCACCCATTTTATATCATTCTGGCCCTGCCTCTTTTCTGATTTCCTGGATTCCCTGCAGGACCTGTGAGCAGCATTATGGTGAACCAGTTTGGATGTCGGCCTGTGATGCTTGCGGGGGGGCTCCTGGCTTCCTCTGGAATGATTCTGGCCTCCTTCACCACCAACATTATTGAACTGTATTTGTCTGCTGGAGTGCTGACAGGTTAGCATTTGCAACATGGGAAAAAGCTTTGTTGTGCAAGTCTACTTCACAAAATGATAGGTGACATGAAATTGCTGAGGCATTGTCAGGATGATGTTTAAAAATGCCCATGATACAAAAGTAGTATTAAGCCCCTTTCCTGTTCTTTGTACCTGTGTGAGTGTTGCTCTGATGTATGCTATAAAACGTGGCTTTAATATTTACACTTCAAATTCTGTGTTTGAGTGAAGCTCATATATGCTCCTGCTGATTGTAAGTGGTACTATCTAAAGTAGAAATTGCTGCAAAGAAGTGATGAAAGCAGGCATGGGGGACCTATGGCTCCCTAGATATTTCTGATATACAGCTGTCAGAAGGCCCACTTAGCACGGCCAATGAGAAGTGATTCTGGGAATTGTAGTTCAGCAACATACAATGAGCCATAGTTTTTTAATCCCTTGTGTTAAAGGGCAACTTGCATAGATTAAGTTAGATTAAATAGCATATTTTTGGTGGGGGCAGGGAGCTTCACTTCAAATACAGGGACCTTGAAACTTTTGCATCTGTTGAAAGCTGATGTCTTTCCATCAACTGCTAACTCCCTTTGCAATTTTTTCAGGGTTAGGAATGGCTCTCAATTTCCAGCCTTCTTTGATTATGTTAGGATCCTACTTTGACAAGCGTAGACCACTAGCCAATGGGCTAGCTGCAGCTGGAAGCCCAGTCTTCCTTTCAGCCCTATCTCCACTGGGTCAAGTCTTGCTGGAAAAGTTTGGCTGGCGAGGGGGATTCCTCATCATGGGGGGCCTCCTCCTAAATTGCTGCACATGTGGAGCACTCATGAGGCCCTTGGCAATTGGCATTAAGAAGACAAGGGAAAAAGTCATGGACACATATGAAACTAAAGAGATGTTGCCAATGGGGGGAAGAGCAGAAGAGGTAGCCAGCACCATGGACAATGCTAAGAAATCCAAGAAACCCAAGAAGAAAAAGGCCAAGAAAATGAAAAAGTTATTAAATTTTTCTATCCTCAAAAGCCGGGGTTTTATCATTTACACCATTGCCAAGTTCATAATGGTTTTGGGCCTCTTTGTGCCCCCAATCCTACTGGTCAACTATGCTAAAGACATAGGAGTGCCTGACAAAGAGGCAGCATTTCTCTTGTCCATCATTGGCTTCATAGATATCTTTGCCCGTCCATCCTGTGGGATGCTTGCTGGGCTGAAGTGGATACGGCCCCATGTAACCTACTTGTTCAGTTTTGCCATGCTCTTCAATGGCCTGACTGATATCTTTAGTGCCAGGGCCAACACCTATACATCGCTCGTCATCTTCTGTGTTTTCTTTGGTATTTCCTATGGAATGGTGGGAGCTCTGCAGTTTGAAGTGCTCATGACTATCATTGGATCACAGAAATTCTCCAGTGCAATTGGGCTTAGCTTGCTCATTGAGGCCCTTGCTGTACTCATTGGACCACCCTCGGCAGGTAAGTCTTACCACTTCTCTTTCGTAGAGTTTCTTTTGAAGTAGGGCATATCAAGGCTTAGTCCTATGTATTTATTTTATTTCTCACATTTATATAGCCACTCATCTCACAATAAAGGTGAGATTACAATAAAAAAACTTTGACTCTAGGTGGCTTACAATAAAAAAATCATAAAATCCAAATGTTAAAAATATCAGCAATATTATTATTAACAAGATAGTGGAAAGAACTGATGTTAAAAACAATGCAGCCGTCTCATCAACTCACCATTGCCTTGAGATCCCCAGACCTGCTGGCACAGCCATGTTTTAAGGGACCTCTGGAAGGATGTCAAGAGTGGGGCCAATCATACCTCGGGAGGGACGATGTTCCACGGGGTGGGTGCTATGGCAGAAAAGGCCTGCCTCCTGGGTCCCACCAGATGAAACTTTTGCAGGCGGGACCCGCAGCATACCTCTTCTGCCGGACCTGATGGGATGGGCAGATGTAATCAGGTGGAGGTGGTTCCTCAGATAACCTGGCCCCATGCTATGAAGTGCTTTAAAGGTCAAAGCCAGCACCTTGAATTAGACCTGGAAGCAAACTGGCAACCAATGCAGCTTGTGGAGCAGAGGTGTAACGTGTACCATTCTAGGGGCACACATAACTGCCTACACCACTGCATTTTGCACCAGCTGAAGCTTTTGGATACTTTTCAAGGGCAGCCCCATGTAGAATGCATTACAGTAGTCCATTTGGGAGGTGACCAGGGCATGCATGACTGTGAGCAGAGCCTTCCGGTCCAGGAACAGGTGCAACTGGCACACAGCATGAAGCTGGGTAAAAGCCCTCCTAGCCACAACTGCCACCTGCTCTTTGATTTACCTTGTCATGCTCAGTCTTTAAGGTGATCATAAATGAGTGATGTTGAATGCGTGTGGAATGTCCATACCATTAAGTAACCACCAGGAGCCTTAGTATACCTGTGGTTAGAAGGCAAATATTTGGGGCTTATTTTTTAATATTGTCTATTTCACCAGTTGACATGCTGCTGGGAATGAAGAGGATTATTGCCTAATATACCTAAAAGGCACCAGGTTGGAAAGCTGAGTTAGATCCTAGGAACTTGATGCTGGAACTTAGAAATGAAACCTGTGAATCTGAGCATATTCACAAATCAGTCCAAGTTAAATTCTGGCTAACTAAAGCAGAGTGGGCAATCTGCATTCCTCCAGCTCCTGTTGGACTGCAACTCTCATTAGCTATTAAGTTTGTCCAGGTTAATGTTCATGGATACTTGAGTTCAACATTTTGAAGTATCCCATATAATTCATCTCCACATTACAGAAATGACATAGTGATTCTATCTCTTCTATAGTGATTCCAGTGGAGCCACAGTCAGTAATTCTGTGACTGAACAGGGGGATGTATGAAAAGGTATATATGTGCATGTTTAAGTTCTATATTTCTAAAACAGCAAACTTCCAATTAACACAAGCTGCAAGTTCAAGCGTCTTATATGACATCCATATGAAACTGTTGGAATCCATTATAATGCAACTATGCTATGCTTGGTTTCAAAACTGCAGGACGACTGGTGGATGCACTCAAGAAATATGAGATTATATTCTATCTGGCTGGCTCAGAAATTGTGTTGTCTGCTCTCTTCCTGGCTGTTGCTTCATACTGCTGCCTGAGCATGGAGAAAGAAACTACCTCTCAGCCAGAAAATCCTTCTGTAGTTGGAGGTAACAGTGAAATGGAAGAAGCAGAAGCAGTTCTACAGGAAGCAAAGGATAGCCTTGACAATGACCAACATCTGACCCACAGCACTGACAGTGTTGAGGTGACCGAGTGAATCATATTGCAAAATACAAAAATGTTGGACAGCCAAAAGGGGAGAATATAGCTCTGGTCCCAGATGGTTGCCGTATTGATCACATAGAGAAAAGAGAGTTTTAGCAATGTAGAGATCCATCTGGGGTAAACAGGGACACAGTGACATCAGCACATGGGGTCTGATTTGCTTAAGAGGATATGAAAAGTATAAATCCTTGAACGGTATGAGGGCAGGGAGAGAATCCTGAGGAGGTTTTTTTTAAAAAAAAAAAAACATATAGTCAGAATGGTACTGTAAACAAAGTTATATGGAATCCAGACCATAGTATACCTCTCCCATGGATAAAGAATTGCATAATTCTCTTTGATATTACATGGGTTTGCACTCATGCATAGATCAACACTGACATTAAATAATCTTAGCGACTGCTAATTCAACGTAACATCTATCCATCTACCTCTACAGTTCTAGGGCTTAGCAAAACAAAACCATGTGATTATTCTAGCTTGTACATGTGTTAACTTGTAATATCAAAGAGGTAGGATGGAAGGATCCTCATAGCTAGGATTGAAGAAGGAACAGTGTTACAGGCTGGCAAGCAGTATGTTTCATTTGAAAAGTGCGACCAGATATCACATCCTCATTTACTGATAGTAAGGAGATGCTTGCGTTTCTCTTGGTCAGTGTCAGCAGCTTTTATCCCTTCTAAATTAGCATTAGGTGACAGATGTGTTGGCCAGACTGTAAATTTTAGAATATGCCTGTTCAATAAACATGACAGGAAACTAGAAACAATTTTTAGCTATGCCTTGAATAGGAGATAGTCTAATGGTGCTACTGAAATTACAGTTTTTGTATGCCTAGTGCAAATATATCAGTTATGCTGTGGCTCAACACTCAAACCAAACTCGTAAACCGTGAGTGCCTATCTTTTGTGGGAAAGATCTGCTACTAGAAGCTAAGAAACAATCATCATCGTCATCATCTAGGTCCTCATTGGACTGTATTCAGCTGTATGACCTAGGACCTGGGGGCAGAGGTTTAAAGCCAAAGTAAACGTACAAATTTATTACTCACAATTTGTCAACAGAGATCATAGGACTTGTATCCTAATATATTTTTAAAGTAGTAAAACTATAAGCATATGTGACTAGTATGTGACTGAAAGTCAAATTATGCCATAAATATTTATCTTATTAACAGGCCAAGTTTTTGTATGTGGTTAGCTTCCATTCTGCTGGAAAAATTAGTCTTGGGAGCTTTAAAAGCCTAAACACACCCAGAAGGATCCAATTAAAAAAAACACCTTATCTAATCCACATGTTGCTCACATATTAAACCTATAAGTTATTTATACATATACATATATGTATACAGTCTCAGCTGACTTAGATTAAGAGCCATGGACTGGCTAGGCTGAGATTTCTGTGGCTTTTGGGATGTGAATTTGGAAGACAACAACAGATTTTTTTTAAGGTTTATTGTTTTTTATAGTTTGGATTTTATAGATGCTTTTAATGTGTTATTGCAGGCATTGTAGGACAGCCGTGTTAGTCTATGTTTGCAAGAAATCAGGGGCATTGCCGTCTGGTAGCACCTTTTCCAACTAACAAATTATTAAAAGGCCTAAGTTTTTGTGAGCTGCAGCTGAGTTCATCAGATGCACAGAATGGCAAGACTGATGTAGGATTTCAATTCAGACAAGGCGGGGGGGAGGGGGGGAGACAGGTTGGTTGGTAGAGGTCTCCCCCTCCTTTCCTCCACCCCTCCCAGACACCCCCACCCCCCTATCTCTTCATTTCCTTCCTAATCCCTTTAACATTTCCCTGAGGGGGAATGTAGGAAGGAAGGAAGGAAGCATGCAGGAAGGAAATGAAGAGATGGGGGTAGCATAGCACTGAATATTTTGAAGTCCAGTAACATTGTTCTGCTCAAGCAGAAATAGTTACGTGACCAAGGAGTTACCACGTGAGTTTATGACTACCCATAACATTAATCTAAATCCAACTGTAAGTATTTCCATATATTCTGAACAGTCAATATTATCCTTCTCCAATTTGCTGTCCTTCAGATTATAGCAATGCCAGTGCTGGCTGGAGGAGGATAGGAGCTGTAGCCCAACAGATTAGGAGTACATTAGGCTGCACACACTTGATAATGACATAACTCCAGAAAGCAACTTTCACATTCAAGCAAGGCAATGGGCATGGAAACTTTATATTTCCACTCCGTTGGCCAGTCTTTTCTGTAACAATTCTGCACGGAAAGCAGGCAGCCTATTTTGCAGGTGTAGAACTGCACTGAACCTACAAACACCATGTTGGATGTGGACCAAGGAGAGAAATTCACTTGGGAAAGTTGTTGCAGCTGCTCTTTGATCAGGCAGGCCCAGGATATGCCACCATAGCTATCTAAAGCCTTATCCAATATTGAAACATCCAACGAGGGTGCCTATCAGATACAACTCTTATTTTCTCATTCCTAGCACAACTGAGGGGTTCTGGGAACTCTACTGCAGTAGCTCTAGAAAGCTCTAGAAAAGTTGCTGATCAGGATGATAAGGGAAAGTCCACCTGGGTTTGTCAGTTTTGTGGTTTTGGTTTTCAGTTTTGGAGCATTTCCTTTTTGGAGCCAAATGACTCCTGCAGTCTGGAAGGAATTTGAGTCTTCTGCCATTCATACTTTTTACTTATGGTGTAAACCAAAAGATTAAGGAGACACAAACCTAATGCTTAAGTCAGAAGGAAAAAGAGCAGAAAGTTCATATTTTTATTAGTCATTCCATTTGACACATAAAATCCCACTAAGATCATCCTGACCCTAGCTTGGCTTTCTTTTGGTCATTCACAGAGAAAGAGACAACAGGAAGCAAAAACAAAAGCCGCAGGGAAACGTGTTTCTCGTAATGCTCTCAAGTAGTTTTCTTACCAGCTGGCACAAACTACACCAATTTAAGGAGGAACAAAAGCCGTTTTTTCTCAAAGGCAATGCTTTACAATCAGACTATTTTGTTTAAAAACTCAATGAGATTTTGAGCAGCTTTCTTCAACTTTGTGCTATACTAGTTGTGGGTGATGGGACTTGCAGCTGGAGGGCAGGAACCTGTGGAGACTGAGATATAGGATGGGGAGATTTCTTCACAGAATATTAGTGGCAGTGTCAAATTTGCACACCGTTTATTAGCCATTATGTAATATGTCATATTAATGTTATTTCTGATAGATTGTCCCCATTGGCATAAATGTTATTTTGGACAATTTTTCTTCTTTTTTATTTTATTTCTGGCTTATTTTTGTAATTTTGAGTGTTTTTAGATCATGTCTGAATATTGTGCTTATTCAATGAAATATAAAAGAGAAAAGGAATATTAGTGAATCCCCCCACTTCCTTTGACAGTTTATCGTTCACATTTCTAAAGCTGCTGAATTGATGACTCGAATGAGAGGGGGCAGGGGCACCAGGGGGATGCTCATAATAGTCCCTCTGTCCACAAAAGCAGCATTCAAAAGGGGAAAAATGTGTAGGTGTAATGAAAGTGCATTGTATGAATTAAGAACTTAATGCTTAAAATGGTTGTCTTATTGTTAACCTCAATAATCTTATGCCTCCCTTTTAAGTTACCATTTCCTCCTTCCTGGTACAAAGTTTCAAATTTCACAACTTGTTAATTACTGGATAAGGCTTGGTTTTAAAAAAGTTCATGCAACACAGCACCTATGCAAGAGAGCATATAAGGCTGGCTGAGTGGTCCTCAAAGAGTGTATTTGGTTACAGCCAATCATGACTCATTCCATATGAAGACCAGTGGGGCTGAGAATACAAAGAGAATGATAGTTCCATATGGAACTTGATGCTATGGTTAAAATGTCCTTGCTTTTATTTCTAGCACCCACTGGTCTTCATCCTGATTGATGTTACTAAGGATAACTCTGTCATTCAGACAGATTATCTTGGCCAATTCTCTTTAAATTATCATTCTAAGGCTGACCTTTCTGATTTCACCTGGTTTACCTTGCTTCTCCTTTTGTTTAATAAGGGCCATGACAATGCAGAGCAGTCAACACCCTTAATGTTATATTCACCTGCTAGCAGCAATATCATTCAAGATTAAAAATGACAGAAAAGTGATAGAAAAAGAAAACCCTAAGAAATCAAATATTCAGCCATTTTTACATAAGGATACTAGGCTACTGAAGGAGAGAGAGAGAGAGGAAGAGAAAGAGCTGTACATTTAATCATAGTCCATCTGCACAGGAAGCCATGTTGGGTTGATGGTTGAAGGCTACTTTCAAGTAGTCATTTCAATCCCACCAGCTCTTGATGAGGTCAGTGAGATTTTGAGAAAAGCACATTCAAAGGGACAAGGATGGAACATTTTTTGCATGATTTTGCATACATCATACCCAAATGCCCCTATTCAATACAGAATCTTGATTCCCTAGTTGGGCTTGTACAAACAGAAGAGTCACTGTGGACAAGCTGTCTAGAGAAATAGAATTTATCAGTCTCTGCAGGGATTTTGCACCTTGCTAAGTTCAGATGTTCAGGCATCATCAATGAGTTTCTCTCCATTTTCCTCCTCTCTTTTATTGCATTCTCTACTTCCACCACCTTCCTCTTCCTCCTCATCCTCTGCCCCATCTGTGAAGACATCCTTTTGGCCGTAACTCAACGTAGTACGTGCTAGGTCCACTTCAATTGGGAAAACATCTGCATCCCTCAGCACAGCATAACAATCATCATAGTACTTGGAAAGTGTGGACACAAAACGCTGGAGCTGGAACACAATGTCTTGCACTGCAAAGGAGGGAAGTCATTGGATGAAGTGGAACAAAAATACACATTTTTGGAAACATACTCATGGAAAACTATTGCCCGTTAATCCATACAGGACTGTATTATGAGAAATCCAGAATGCCTGAGTTCAGCCAGGTAATCTTAAAAAGTAATTTTAGATTAGAATAGAATCAAGTAGGAGAGACCTCAGGTGAAGAAGTCATGACAGAAAAAAGCTTCAAGACTATATTATCTCATTCTTTTAATTTAGTCTTGTTAGGCATAATTAAATGTAGGCTATATTATGGAAGTTCTCTGAGAACTCCTTCCCCTCATCCTTCAATTCAAGCATTCTACCTTTTTACTCTTCAATTCTTTTTAAACTCTAAAGACTTACTCTACTTAAACTCTAAAAAGGATTCCCCTACTGGTATCTCAAAGATGCCTTGCTAACCATTCACTAAGGATATGTTTTCATGAAGCAGCCTTCATCTCACCCCCAGCCACTAGCCTAGGCTGCTAACTGCATATTTATCTGATCCAAGATCAAAGTGGTGTTTTCCATTTCTTCCCCACAAAAGTCTTACTTCATGCACAATATTTAGTATTTTAGTGGCAACCATGATGATGATGGAGCAGGGTCTGTAATCTGCCCAGACTCCCACTGACTGTATAATGCCTGAATGGTACTTCATAAAGTGAGACTGCTATAGGTATCTAAAAAAAAGTTCCCCAAATGACATGCAGCTCACACAGTACAACAGAAACAAAAGTAGCAACCCCCTATTCTAACATGACCCCATATTACAGAAAGCTATTGGTGGATGTGTTTTCCAGTAGCAGGAAATCCACCAAACACTTTCCTTAATTTGTTTCACATTAAAACTGTAAGGATGACACCACTTGCTGACCTTGTTATTGAGATAGATTAGACCTCAGCTGTTGGGACAGAGCAAATTATTCCAGCATATTTTTGTGCCACATCAGACTGGAGGATAGTATGTTAAAGCAACTGTCTGGATAAATCCTAAGATACTTTGTAAAGGTTTTTAAGCCCTCCACCCCCACACATACTGCATACAATCTTATTCTTAATCTTTAGCTTGATCTCAGAGAATATACTGCAGTACAAAAGCATTTTTCATCAGTCACAGACTCTCCCCAGTATCCCTCTTTTCCCATACCCTCACATGTTTCACAAAGATATCTGGATACCCACAGCCTATAACCTAAGGTGTGTTTGTCTTCCTATGCAACACAACATTCAAGTACTTTACAAATGGCTAAGCTGATAGTTTTGTCAAAAAAGTTCTCTTTTCATCCAGTACTCTTTTTTCTATGGAGCTTGATTCTTTCTCTTGATAGTTTTCATCTACAGATGTAGGCCACTCAACTTTTTTGGAGGTCATTTGGAAACAAGGCTTTGGATCTAAAGAAAAGGCAACTACACTTACCATGTTTCTGATCTAGCAGCTCCATCTTTTCCAGCACATCCTTCCTCATTTTGGCAAAACGTGAACGTGCCTCCTGGCGGCAGCGCAGGATTAAACGATATTCATAGTTCCCAGTTCCAACCCGGTAGAGAGGTTCTCCCATGGCCTACCAAAAATACTGTGTTACTATAGCAACCAATGGGGTAGATGTGCAATATATCATATATGTACTAAAGCTTCTTTCATGTATCCCAGCAAACTCTGAGCTCCTCACATGATGATACTGCATCTTTACTTGGCCAACAGCCAGACATTAAAGATAGCTTCTGAGGCAGCTTTTGCTAAAGAAGGAGCAGATGCTTAGGACCCTGAGGGTAAGCAAACCAACACTTCAGACGATACTCATCACAAGGTCATCACATGGTAAATGAGGTCAAGGAACAAATCAGGATGACAGTCAGTTTTTCCATACCAAATTAATTGTGAATCTATTCCATAATTTTAGAAGCTTTAGTACAAATCAGTATTGACAGAAAATGTACAGCACTCCCTGGAGCCATTTGCTTGAAATTTTAATCTTTAATCTTAATCTTGAAACTTTAATCTTTGTAATATGCATTAGCTATAATTTTGTTCAAATTCTTGCCATACACTTTTTCAAGAAAGAAGAAAAGTCTGCTATGAGCTTGATCCTCAAAATTCCAACTTCCAGCTTTTCTTTTGCTCAAACAAAAATAATGGCACACCAGATGCTTACCAAATGATTTGGCCTTTCCATCTATGCCTGAGAAAGGATGATGTGCTGGAGGATATAGTCATCATTAGGGGAAACAAAGCCACAAAATACATCTCTGTATTGAGTCCACTAGGTATATTACCTACCCAGCTTCTACACAGTGGCAATCAAATGTCTGACCTCTTCAGCTGGACTCATTAATGCTTATACAATCTATGCTTGTGGGATGCAAGTGAGTCAATCTCATGTTACGGCACTCAAAATTCCAGCCAGACCCAACACTTCTGGAAGGCATCAAGATGGGAAGGCTGCCCTGCAGGGGGTGCCAGATGGAAATGATGGCTGACATCAAACAATTAATTACCAATCTCAATTTGAAATAAGTTATAATCTTAATTCTTAAGCACCTTTAAGAGTCAGGGAAAAGAGACATCAATAAGGTTCATTAAGTAAGACTTGGCAACACAATGCAAGATCCAACACTGAACACTTTGATGAGAATGGACACGGGAGACTTCCCTGAATTGAAATCTTTGAAAACAGGCAAGCATCTGAGTGTGTCTATAAACAAATCTGGGATCTCAGTGGAAATCTGACTGCATATGAGAGCCTCTGTACTTACAATGCAGCTGTATTCTTCATCATCCATCTCTTTCACCTTAAGACAGTATGACTGAAAGGGAACAAACAGTGCACCGTGTTACCAGTTATAGAATGATAGCTAACCAGCCAGCTATAACAAAAACAAAAATAAAATGACTGTAGTCCATCCCATTAAATGCAATCAGTGTTATCCTGAATTGTTAGACGTATTATATACACATATAAAATTAAAAAAGGAAGCAGAAAAGTTTGATGTTTGATCTGTTTAAATTCAGGCGAAGCATGGAGTAAAGAAAGACTGAAATTCTCTTGCAAAGAATATGTATTTTAAGCCCCGTGCTTTTCTAAAAGGAATAATTAAAACAAAAAGAACAGCTCACCAAATACTCAAACTTGACATCCAAATACTTCTTGATAGTTAGCCTGGTATCAGGAATTGCTTTGTTCAGGTAGGTGTTCAAGTCAGTCAACATCTGTAAGGAAATGCTGAGAGTGAAAAGTGAAGATAAAACAAAATAAAACAGACAAGCTTTTGCACATGAGAAGGCTAGTCATCTCAAATTAACTAGTATATGATTTGTGGACATTTCTATCAGCTCTCAGAGTAGAGTCAAGCCATTTAATGCACAATAGATCAACCTTCTCATTATATGGACCTGATGACAGTCATATTTCTGAGCCAATCTGATAGACACTTTGAATACTAGTGCTGCTGCTGTTCCAGTCCAAAACAATACTATTTCTACCCTGCCATTTCCATATGCTGTCCTGTCACAACTCAAGGCAAGGCAGGCTAATGAACCTTATCTCAAGTTTGACATGTGAAAGTGTCTCGTCCTTAATTCTCGCCTAGCTGGGAACGGACTGAGGAAGCCAAATAAAGAAGTCATCTGGAAAGCCCCACAGATTAATAAGCAAAGAGTTGCAGATCACTGAACTAATGTAGTCAGATGAAACCACCTCACATTCTTATGCCTTTTATCAAACACTGTTTGCCCCTCCATTTTTGACATCCCCAGAAACAGTAAACCTTTAGCACTGCATCTAATTTTGTGTGAGTTAATAAGCAGAGAGAAAGAGGAGGGGGAATATATATAAGATAGCACAAAGAGCTAGAACACTATGCAAGACTACAAACACTGTTTGCTTTTGGCCCTGTCATCACTCTGTCACTACCACAATCTGCAGCCTACAACTATTTTTTTCCCATGAGCCATTCAGAAGGAAAAGGTTCCCATCTATTACTTTGGGAGCTGACAGTGCTGCACTGGAACTCTGTACCTCAGACACAGTGGTATAAAATTTGTCAACTCTCAAATGGATGTGTTAGCTACCTAGATTATCATACTAAAATGATAAACATAATTTTTAACTAAGTATGTGTGTAAGAAACTCCATGTAATTTTTTTATATAAAGAATTATTATTTTGAGCATAATAGACAAAACACATATTCTTACTGGTTTAATAGTTTTTAAAAGATGGATTCCAAATTTCTCAATACTGCGATGAGCATCAGCAAACTTCACAAATGCTTCACTTGCTGCTGGCTGAGGTTCTCGTACACCGATAACCGAAAAAACATCACCAAATGCTGGTCATCATCCAGCAAAAACATGCAATAGAAACTGGAGTCAAAATCACAGATGTATTTTCTGGTATATTATATTATTACTCAATAATTTTTCACCACTTCAGACAATGACTGATACCATGAGGATTATAGAACTTGAAAATGACATGTCAGGAGGACACCAGAATGCAAACAGCAGACTTAGACTTTATGCTGTCCCACTTTAAATCTTATTCTAGCCAGTAAGCCAGAAGATACTTCTCTAATAGTTTGCCCTAGATAATGGCTCACATATACCTGATACTAGCCGCGGATGCAACCCCACGGACATTCTAGCCCAAATTTTGAGAACCAGTGGCCATATCTGGAATTTGGAAAGAATATTATGGCCATTCTCACAAATTTGTAAAATTATTTAATTATTAAATTGATATGCTGCCCATCTCCCCCAAAGGGTGACTGCCATGATGGGTATGGCCAGTCATAAACCTGAGATTGCTCCCCACAATACTCTCTGTTTCTTTAGTTTCCTTCTGTTTTTCTTCTAGGTAACTGAGTGTACTTCCAAAAGACCACTGCAGACTCCTATCATTATTTTTTTTTTTTACACTTTCTATAAGTGCCTCTCAGACATGTGCAGGATGCAGAAGAATCTTGGAAATATAGATTATGTTTACTTGGCTTTTCATTTTGTACCATGCTAGCTTCCAATTTAATTTAATTTAATTTAATTTAATTACAATGAACAACAACAAAAAAAGGTGAAGCACACACTGGCATCTCCAATATCCCCTACGTTATCTTTAAAGAGGATACGGCCATAATTGGAAATGTTCTATTTGTTTACCTCTGTGAGTCTGAGACAGTTCAAAGAAGGCTCTGAGAAGACACTTGGTATGTTCTGTCATCCCTAGGCAAAGGTGAAGGACAAGCATACTAGTAATTCAATAAGTTCTCATTTATGTAGGAGCTTCTGCTACTTTTCAGTCTACATTTTAACACTAAAGCATATGTTTGGTAAAAGAAAACAAAGTCAAAATATGGCTGGGGACAAGTCAACATTGATACATTCTCATTCTGAGACTGCCTGCAGAAGTAACTGAGTGGCAAAATTGTGCTGACCAAATGCGAATGTCATTCTTTGCTCTTCACTGGTCATGTTTTATGCACAAATACACAAGTGAGAGAGCTTCTGGGAACAGTTTGTTCCCCACAACTGAGGTATTCTTAGTAAACCACCCAAAAGCACCAACTCTTTGGATGCCCATCTGATGTAGGACAAAGAAATTTGCTTGTGGTTCTAGGGAAGGAATTCTATATACAGACCAAATAACTTGCCAGTGAGACTGAAAATAAATCATTCTGCAGATTTCACTGATGGTAAACCATGTTATCAGTATATTAAACAAACAATAGTGCTTCAAGATGCTTTTGTACAGTAAACAGGATAGAAGCAAGCGAATGGGTAGTTCCACCAGTCACATATAATCAGGGTCCACTTGTAGCTCCCAGATATTCTCTACTTCTCTCTGCTACTGCTTGTTTCCTACTACTAGGAAACAGCTGAGAAACATTCACGCTAAAGTTCCTAAACTGTTATTGCACTAATCTGCAAGATAGCAGAAGGGAGAGACGATACAATCTCAATACATATGAGGGGAGTTTTACTGTTTTTCAATTCTTGGGTGTTAACAGGGGTGGGGGAGACTTATACCATCTTCATAGCATCTTCAGCCACTGCTGATACGATATAAAGCCTATCCTGATTATTGTTATTTTGGCACAATGATGGTTGAAATGTTCTTGAAGATGCTGTAAGTCGCTAGTGGGGAAACTATCTAAGTCTGGGTGTTTGCATTAGAGGATGTTTATATTAAAAAGCCAGTGGGTGGAAGAAGGCCTTGTAGATGTGAAAGGAAAGAGACACAGTCCACATCTGCCCATCAAACATTCCAGATGCAAGTGGGTCTAACCTGCCACTGCATGTATGCCATTAAGGGCTGAAAGCCTGCACATGTATGTACAATGCACTTGTACAAATCAGTTGATCTCCCAAGAAGCCATCCTTGATATGAGCTGTGAGAAGGACAACATCTTTCCAGATTACAAAGAGAAAAAAGTATGATTACCTTTATATAGCTCTGCAGTCCTCTCCAGCTCTTCTAATCGCTTTACCAACCCATCTATAACAACAAAGATAAAGAGCAGGGGTTGATTACCACGGTGAATTATTTCAGGAACATAAAGTGTTATATCTGTTATTTCATGTCCTGCACTCTGGAATGATAGAGGACAGATCTTGACCTTCTTCTTTTTAGGTAGTTGCCATCGTATCTCCCTGTCTTCTCAAGGTTAAACAAGCCCAGCTTTTTCAATATCTTTTCATTGGCCTCAGTTTCTAATGCCCTGATTACCTTCATGTTGTGAACCTGTTTCAGTTTCTCTGAAAAGATTAGTGTCTGGAGCCAGACATAGTACTTGAGGTGGGATCTTGTAGGATCTCATAGTACTTGAGGTGGGACCGTACCATAATAAAGTGGAACACTTAGTTCCCATGATTTGGAATCTAATACTTCATTGATACAGCCTAAAAATGTTTTTACCTTTTTTGCAGCACCATCATATTGCTGATTCATATTAAATTTGCAATCAATCATTATGCCAAGATCTTTTACCAAGCCAGATATTCCTGTGCATTTGATATCTGATTCCTAAGTGAAGAATTTTGCATTTATCTCCTTTAAATTTCATTGTGTTATTTTTCAGTCCATTTCTCTAGACAACCAACTTCGTTTTGAATTTTGTTTGTTCAGATATTATCACACCCAATTTTCCATAAATCTGGTAAGTATTCTCTCCACCTCTTCATCCAGGTTCTTTAAAACCATACTGAAGAATAGAGGATATCCTCCACTTGAAAACCTCTTTTCAGTGTGATGAGGAACCACTGATGAGCACTCTAAGTATGATTTCCAAGCCAGCTGTGTATGCACTTAATTGTTGTGACAGCCAGCCTAAACTTAACTAGCCTGTTAAACAGAATGTTATAGGATACTTTATGGAATTGTATCAAAATTATTGTATCAAAATATATTACATTTACAATATTGCATGATTTATTAAGGATGTCTTCTGACATAAAGTGAGATATGGTTAGTCCAAGAAAACCTAATTCTTGACAAATCCATTCTGATTTCTGCAAATTACATTGCTTTCAAAGTGTTTTTGAACCATCATATTTATGATCTCCTCTAGAATATTCCAGGTATCAATGCAAGATTGTAGTTCTCTGGATTTCCTCACCCTCTCCTTTTTAAGGACAGGGAGATTTGCTTTCTTTTAGTGAATTGGCTCTTCATCTCTTCTCCAGGATTTCTCAGAGAATGCATCAAGTTTCAGTGAGACAATCAACTATTTCTACAGTGCTCTAGAATGCAATTTACCTGGTCGCATAGATTTAATCTCAAAGTAAAAAGGTATTTCTTGACCATCTCAATATCCAAATTCTTTCTCAGATCCCTTTCTATGGGTTGGATGACATAATGGGACTGGTAAAAAGTTTAAGCCCCATGTTGCCCAGGGATGTCATTTCTCCTGGCAGAGCCATGCTTTTATTCACTTGACACAGATATATGGAGAGGGTGGAAAGTCTGAGCGAGATAACAGAGTTCATCATGCGACCCACAGATAAGCCTGGCAAACCAGCTTACATTTCTGAGCTGCACTATAAGGAATGGCTACTGCCCCTGTCTGGGGGGCTAGGACTAAGATATAGTAGTCTGCCTGAGGAACACCCTAAAGAGGTGAGGCTTTGGTATTTAACAATTATACTACAGTGGCTCTCAACTCCACAGTTATGAGCCAAGTATAGACATCTCCAACTGGACAAGATTCAGTTTCAGGAGAATGTACACTTTGTACTTATGTGGGAATGCTTAATCCTTGATGACCCTTAGCTCAGCTAGCACAATGGCCAAACTGCTTCTTGTGTATTACTTACCATTGCAGAGGATAGCTCGGCTCAGCCCTAGGGCATCTGCTGTCCCTGAGCTCATGTTCTCTACCAGGCGGTGCTTCACTTTCTTTAGCACTGCATTCCAGGAAAGAGATATACAATCCATAATCAGCATTTTCCAACACACAGCGCAATGCCTGCATTTCACAAAATCAGGCTAATAAAAAAAATCTTAAAGAGAGTCAAAGTCTTTCATACCAATGTCTAAGGTTTTCCCCTGCTTTGGATCTGCCTGGAGTTTGTTGTAATGAATTGTCACCTCTCCCTAGAAGACGAAAACCAAATATCATTGGTTTGTAATCAAGAGAAAGGGACTACTATTTGCAAAAAGCAGAAATCGACACTTTACATTCCAGCAATCCTTGAAGCCTCTCACCTTCACCACCTGTATCATTTTGGCTACTTCTACTTTGGTTTTTCCTTTGACTGACTTCCCATTCACACCTGTGATTTCATCACCAGCTGCCAACGTTCCATCAAGAGCTGCAGGAGTATTATCAAATACCTGAGGAGGAATACATGATGATGATGAAAGGAAGGAAAAAAAGCCAAAGAGAAAGTACCAGAGTATCCACGCACAATTGCTAATTTTCTTGCCACATTTGTTATTTATAAGAAGCCTTAATTCTCAGAAATATCATTGATAGCACCTTCATGATAACCTTGCTGCATATATGTACCGTGTATGCAGAAGCCATGGAAAAGCTAATATTTTCTTGGTTGAAAAATGCCATTCTAGAGGAGATTTACTTGATATCTATTCATCTATAATAAAAGCTGATAGCTGATCTGAAGTGTTTTTAAGTCCAGAGATTTCAAACCAGTTAAATGTTTTTCACTTTTCACAGTTCACTAACTATTTGGGATGCTTCCCATATCACACTTCATTAGGCATGGAAAGAAATTTTACTGCCACTTGTTCATAGTGTAACCTTTTGAAGCCAGAATACAATCATAACTATGTCTGAATTCTCCCCCTACCCCCCATGTTTAACATCCATGGCAGGATTTCATTTACATTTTGAGATGACATATATAAGATTCAGTAAATTAAAAGTATCCTTCTTTTCCAGGCCACGAACTTAGCTTTTTAAGAAAAAGTGAAATGAACTAGACCAGATCAGAAAATACATGCAGTTCAGTTGCTTAATTAGTCACATGCGACACATAGACTGACAGCCCATTAAAAAATAAATTATTTATTATGCCATAAGCCTTCATGTACTGTAGTCCACTTTTCTTTGTTACTGTTACTATTGTTGTTGCTATTGCTATAGACTACAAAGGCTGGATCTTCAGAAAATGTTCTCATAATCAAAACTCTGCTCTCGGGATGTTGCCACTGATTTGCACCAATTTCCTCTACCCCAAAGCCACTAAACAACTATTTTGGGAGACTGGAGGACCCTCTGGCACAATAAACGAGGTGGCAGCAATTGGTAGTTTCTGCTGGATTGCAACCATTCATGGAATACACACTTCAGGCAGAACTTAATATTGCTGTGGTTTTTTTTGCAACAGTGTTACTGTCTGAGTTCCAGTGTGTTTGACCGAGCACAGTGCAAACCTGTAAGGTTAAACCATACCATCATGCAATTTTTATTATTATTTTCTTCCTGAAAATATGTTTCTCTTCCGTAACACTAACCTGGACAATATACAGGCAGGGACAATACTGGGCTCCTCCACCTATACTGATCCCAATCAGATTTTGAGAGTCTTTCTTCAAGGTCACTGTTCCAGGTACCGTAGGAATCCCCCTAAAACAAACAGAGATAAAAACGCAAACATGAAACACCTGCCAATTGCAGTGAACCGTTCCTGCTTTCACCACCAAAGAGATATAGATATGAGAAACCAAGACTATGTCAGATGTTCATTTCCTAAATATCAAGGTTCAGACTAAAAAGACAAATGCAACAGAATGAAATACATATAAACTATATCTTTGTTTATCGTGATTAAAACATGCAAATTATTTGTGGAAGCATAGCAGGTATCAAAACACCTTGCATGAATAAACTGTGGTCTCTTGATGGTATTTTTAGCCTCAAATTACCAGCCTTAATATACAAACCATTTGTCAGCACTTCCAGATTTGTCAGCTGTAAATTTACAAAGTTCAACTTCTTTCATTCCATTGTCTTCCAAGCTGTAGCACAAATCACTGCTTCACTTTATGATTTTACTTCTAGGGCTTACGCTCTTTTTAAAAATAAAAACTGACTGTTTTTCTTATGGGCAATAAAATTTGGCACTTTCAGACATGTATCACAACCTACTCCTGTAATTTTGGCAGTACAGTATATATCTATATCCTTAATGCAATTTATTATTTTTTCACCAAGTCCTCTTCAAATCTGTTGGATTCTGAATTCACAATCTATGTAATAAGACTGCCAGGAGAATATAAATTCAATCAGGTAAAAGCTGAAAAAGAGCAGTCACAGAATAATAACAGAAATTAATGGGGATTGTATCTGTAATTGCCTAGTTTACATGTTTCTTTTCAGCCACTTAACCCAGGAAATACTGAAGCTGCCAGAATGGATTGCAAAAAAGTTGATTGGACAAATAAGGTCAACATTGAATTAGCACTAAATCATTCTACACCTTGAAGTGGGATTTCTTCTTTTATTATACCGGCAGTGAGAGTGAAATCACAGAAGAATGTTAATGATAGGTTATCATTCTAATATATGTCTCCCGTCTCCAGTTCAATTACTCATTCTGCTACTCTTGTAAAAGTAGAAATAAATAAGTAACACAACCTTATTAACTCCATCATTATTAACTCCATCTGACAAAGAGATAAAGCAGCCAAATAACAAAGACACTGATTGCTTTGAAGCCAGGATTGTAAATAAACAATGTAATAATCCCTCTTTCAGAAAACTGATTTCTGTACATGCATTAAAAGAAAGAAGAAAGCTATGGTAGAAGTGGAGCTTGAAGTATGTATTTAAACTTCTGAACTGTGGCCGCAAATTCCACTTTACTCACTTAAAAGAGGCATCTGAAGTAACAAAAGTTGATTATTTGCATTTGCTTACTTCAGCTAAGTGTTCCATTTGTTAGGTGGAATAGCTTCCCTACCATTCTTGACATGCTGTCCTAACATCACGTTTGTCCCACATATAGTCGTGTGAAAAAGTAAGTACACCCCATTGAAATTTTTGACTTTTTCAACATATTTCAGCATACAGATATTTGATCTTCATTTCAACAATACTGATAAAGGAGATATAACAAATATCATGCACCATTCACATTTTGTAGTCCACATTATATAATTTAAATAAACATAAATGCAAAATTTTCCATGTGGAAAAAGTAACTACACCCCTAGATTTATCACTACCTCCAAGATGTAATATTGATATGTCCACATATATTAAAAAGGAAAAACATGACATGGGGTATATTTACTTCTTCACATGACTGTACCTGCTACTGTCAGATTATCTCAAGATTATGGTGTAGCTGCTTGAAGCTCCCTCTTACTTACTGAGCATATTTGTAATTACTTATTTAAACAAAAGTAAGATTTATAGATTTCTAATATTTCATGTATGTACTAAATCAGAACTGATAGCCTCCCCCCCGCCCCCAAAAAATTGGCTCCATGGTTGAATCCAGACAATGCTGTTCACAAAGGCCCATAAGTGATTCAGAAGCAACACAAACACTGTGTGTGCAGGCATCCTTAGTTAAAAATTCTACAAATGTTTTAGTTTAGGGTTTTTTGCTTATTTTCTTGCTCATCATGCATTTCCTGATCTTTTTGATGTTCTACAGCCTTAACAGCGAAGGAAGCCACAGAACCCAACAGTTTTATCAAAATGATGAAAACAATCTCATACTGTTGTGACAACAGCTCCACCCCTTATAAACATGCATCATGACCTCACATTTATGGACCAAAGGGGCAGAGCTTGGATTTGCTTTTCCCTGCCCTTCCCTACAGAGGCCCATGCTTAGCAGTTACTGAGAGGAAGATGCATAAATTCAGTCCAAACAAGAAACTGCCTCTCCCTTACCCAGCTCCCAATATGTGTACTTGAGGTATATAGTCTTGCAAGATTTTGACTTGACGTTTATAAAATGCTCTTCCCCAATCCAAATCAGAGAAAAAAGTCACGTAAATGAATAAAGATCCAGAACTAAGGCATTTTGACTCAGCCCTAAATCTACTAGTATTTGGGTGTGTTTTGTTATTTTTTTTATTCTTGTTCCTTCTTTTTTTTCTCAGTCAAAAAATTATTGTTGTTGTGTGCTTTCTACACAATTCTAATTCCAGTTTCATTTCCCCCCGAAAGCAAATATAAAGATATACATATGTAAACTCATACACATTACTAGCAGAAAACATAGCGAAAAAGAAAAAAATATATAACTTACAGCTTGTCTTCCTCAATGTCATAGTCCAAGTCTGCAAACATTGTTCTAAATTATCAGTGGCTTTGTGAAGATTTTGATTTCTCCAGACTACCTAAACAAAAGAAAAAGGCCATCAATAGAGAGCACCAATCACCTCTTTTCATATGCTTACCAAAATCTTTATCTTTGTCTTTTCTAACTTCTATCTGCTGAACAGTAAGAAAAACTGTCTGCCTTCTCAGGTTATTATCATTAAACAATCTATGAAAGCTTATAATAAAATATGAAACATCTCACAAAACAATGTAAAGGCTTAGTTCCTAACTTTGAAACATTTACAGCTAAAAGAGTATAAATTATAACAAATGTTTGTAATAAACTAATTCATGGTGATTCAATTATTTGAAAATAGAAACAATGTGGCATGCATTAAGCATTTGGAATAATTTGTATTAGTCTCTCATTTTTATACATAGAGGTCTATACTCATGTAACTGAATGCATGGATATTGTGGACATGTTCATTGTTCAAGTGTGGGCAAGTCAATGTACTTTTTGCATCTATAGTATATCAAATATTTTTCATGAATAAAGCATCAGACTAAAAAGACCAACATTATTCTAAATCAGATTCACTGTTCTATCTAACTTTGTACTGTCTGTTCTGGCTGGCAGCAGTTCCCAGTCTCCAGCAGTCCTGATTTCCCAATCCTGCTTCTTGAACCTTTCAACTGGACACACTTCAAGTGGAGATGTCAAAGCTTAAGCCTGTTTTTTAGCTATCAGTATCACTTGTGCTAGCCACCCAACACATAACTCATGGGTAATAGCTGCAGCAATAGGTATTAGGTAAGTGCATTCTCAAAATGAATGTGATTTGTAATGAGGGAAATCTGCCACGAAAGTTCAAGCATTTGCTTTGACAACTGTTATCTCTTATCTTCCTATTTGCCATCTCTTGGAGGTGTCATTATGACCTGTAACTCAAAAAGTCTGCAAAATATTGTTTTTTTGTTTTTGTTTTTTACAAAGATAAAGGCCTAAAACAAAAAGCTTGGTGTCAATTGCTTTCAATATCCACTTGATATGTAAATACAAACTGGTGATAAAGCTTCTGAGACGTGTAAATAGTCACCTATTGCTTTCTGAAAAAAAAGACGATGACGAAACAGTCTGGTATAATATATATAATGTGGTGTAAAGGTTAAGGTGCTGGATTAGAGCTGTGGAGATCCTGGTTCAAGATCACCCTCAGCCACAGATGGTCACTGGATAACTTTGAGCCAGTTGCTCAATTTCAGCCTAACCTACTTCAGGGAGTTTTGTGGAGAAAAACTGGAAGAGGCAGTGCTATGTATCCTGTCCTGAGCTTCTGGATGAAAGGCAAAATATAAATCTAATAAATAATGGTTAGAATGTTGAGCTTTGAGGACTGAAAAAGTTGGACTTAGATAGCACTGGGCTGCAGAGTTGACTTGGGCTTAAAATCGCTTGCAGACAGCCATTTTCACAGGGTGGTTGTTGCAAGACACAGATGGATGAATGAAAGGAACCCAGACAGTCTTCTCCCTCTCCCCCCACCCCCACCCCCACCCCCCAATTGGTCAAAGCAGCAACGAAATATGCAACTCAGCAAGCTGGTCACATTTTCCCCATCCCCTCCAATCTTAGGCAAAGGAGTCACCTGTCCCTGAGGCAGGACTCTGGACCAGCAACGCTACCTGTTTTCAGTGGCAGGGCTGGGGAGAGGCTGGACTCCAACCCTCCCCGTCCACGAATGCCAAGATTTACCGACGAAGCCGGGCGAAGAGATTACTGGGATGCGCTGCTCCCAGTAGGGACCTCCCCTTCCCCCCAAAATCATCCCGCCCTCCCTGGCCCCCTCCCAGAGGAAGAAGGACAACCCCTCCCCAGAGAAGCGGAGCCATTCAGCCACTGCCTCACCGGAAGCCTCTGCCTCGAGCTCCGCGCCCACCTGCCCGTTTTCCCTTCCCGTCAGGGCAGCGGGATCCGGAGGGTCTCCCACGTCACCGCTAGATCTGCCCGGACACCTCCGTCCCCGCAGCGTGCATAGACCCGCCTCCTCCCACTCCGGGAGGCTTCGGGTTAGGGAAGGTACAAAAGGAGAATCACCTTAATAACGTCTCGCGATATTAAGCCTGGACGGCGCGATCTAGTGTTAGAAGAGAAGCGAGCCGCCTCGATACAGTAGTAAGATGCTCTCTTGACGTCACAAAGGCGGGGAGGGGGAGTGCGGGAAGAGGCCCCGTTTCGTTTAGTTAAGGTGGGCAGGTGACGAGCGGGGCGCAGCGTTTTCAGCAAAACGGCAGAAAGTCGTGGAAGTACTTTCAGAGCCGGCAGACTTGTCGTAGCAGAAGCTTTCACGGGTCGGGGTCTGTTTCAGAGGTATAAATTGGCAAGTTGCTTAAACACTTAAAGTATTGCCCCGTTGGCGCGTGGGGTTAGAGATCCCATTATTTCCAGCCAAAGGAAGATGGGAGCATGCTGGCTGGGGAATTCTGGGAGTTCAAGTCCACATGTCTTAAAGTTGCCAAGTTTGAGAAACGCTGGTCTAACACATTTGAAGACACCAGGTTGGAAAAAGCGTTAGCTAGAAGAGGATAGAAGGAATGAAATGGAAGAACAATAACAGACGAGCTATGCTAATACTGGGAAGCTAATTACCATCTGTAATAAGATAAAAGGCAAATGCATTATTTTCTCTGTTCAAGCTCACCACATTTAAGGCAGTTAAAAGCAAAGAGGACTTGAGGGCTAGCCATATGACCTCACTCTTTATCTCTTCCTCACTTGGTTTAAAAGGCTCAGAAGTTTGTTCATTAGGTTTAGTTCTAAATTAATAGAAGCAGAAACATACTTTGGATTTAGGATTTTTTTAAAAAATGGACCAGTCTAAATACTTCATGTGTACTAGCAAATGACAAGATTTAACTATGTAGCACTGCTGGAATTTATGTAATGACAATATAATAAAACAAGTATACAGTGCTCTCCTTCAAGCATGAGCTCTAGCTTGACAGACAAAACATTTTATAGATTTTTAGATTTTTACCTCTGCAAAAGAGTTCAAGTCTTAAAAGGAGGATTTGATTTAGCAAATCAAGAAAGAATCTTATTGCATCATGTGCCATTTTTTTCCAGCTGCTGTTAAATGTCTGAAAACCAAGAGTCTTCTGACCTGACTTTTGACATGAAGAAGAGAGACATTCTTTTATTTAAAAATGTGCCTGTGTGGGACATGACTTGGTTAACAATTGCTTCTCTTTCCCTTGCTGCTCTAGGTTTTAAGTGCACAGTTAAATGACATGAATGGGCATGCTGATCAAAGCATCTGACGTGAAGCCACCCATGTTGAATGGGTAGCATGTCATGCGTAGGAAAGAGTTTGATGTTCATATCTGTGAGACAAGCAATAGATTCTTCCAAATAATTGAATTATGGTGAGGGACCTATTATAAACAACAGTACTGTGAGAGAAAAACCACCATACATTAGAACTATATCTGCTTTGTATGCAGAGTTCCAAATTCAAGCCTTGATATCTTCTAGCTAAAAAAATCCAGTGGCAGGTGATGGGGAAGACCCCACCTGAAATCTGGGAGATGCCTTGGAGCTTCTGCAAATCAGAGTAGACTAAATGGATTAACCATTTCATCTGGAATGAAGTGTCATTAGGTACTTTGACTGGCTAGTTGGACATGCTTGCTACAGATGGTAATTAGTCTGAAGAGAGATGACTAGGTAAGGAAGACTGCATGCAGGGGATCAAAAGTTCCAGCTGAGCAACTCTCCAACTAAAAAGATCATGTGGCAGGGGATTGGGAAGGCCCCTTGCCTGAAGCCCTGAAGAATTGTAGAATGCCGTACTCAACATGGTGAATAAAATCTGCAGGAAATAGTTTACCATGTTTCCATCCCTGTTATTCTGGGAAACTCTTAAAAGACAAATTTGGCTGTTCCCTCAGATGCTGTCTTCACAACAATACCCCTCCTAAACACTGTATTTTCACATTGGGATGCAGTGTTATCGATCAGAATAAAGTTTCTCAACTTACTTCCCTCCAGAAATGTTGGGTTTAAACTCTAATAATCTCCAGGCAAAGGCTAATGAGATTGGGAATTATTGGAGCTCAAACCCGATCCAGCTGGAGGGTCCTTAACTGGGAAAATGTGGATGGATAGGAAGCAGATCCTCTTGACTGTGCTTCCTTCTGCCAACTGAGGGATTTTGTTTTTCCTAAACCCTTTCCCCAAAATAAGAGTGTCTGAGAGTGGAGATGGTAAGCTTTTCTTCATTGGACATTTTTAAGCAGAGACTGGATGCCTAACTCTCATAACGCTGCTGTTGCATTGTATATTAAACAGCGGATTGGAGTAGATTACCTTCAGAGTGTGAAAGCCTGTTGTGTCATGCTGAAGAGGAAGATTAGTTGTGGACATTTCACAGGAAAGTTTGTCTTCAGATGGTGATCTCAAGATATCAAGCTCTAAGATGTCAAAATAAAGTTGGAAATGCACAGTGTTAAATAACATCTGTAAAGTTTTAAAGGAATCTTCTAAATTACAGAGTAGATCATTAAAAAAAACCCCTCCCTTTCCAGTAAAGCAATTTAAATATTTTTTCAGACACTGTTTATGGATATGAAGGATTTAATGAATAATCAGAGTTCTCCAACCTACAAAAGCAAGTCTCTTCATTTCAACAGAAAAGGTCTATGAATATGAAGCAGATCTGTACCACCCAGTGAGATGAGCCATGTGTAGCTTAGTATGTAGATAAAGTTGTATCATGCATGATGCTTTCCTCACACATCCTGTGTTCTCCTGGGATTACTCTGTACTCTTTTATAGGAAGTGTACATAAAAATAATAAAAATATCCTGAAAACCTTATTAGTGAATGCTGTTATTAGGCCAGCTCAAGTTAGTAAAATAGTGTACATAGCTTTATTATGCTCCTGAACTCTTCATCAGATAAACGGTAAGCAGAGTAAAGGTGTGTGTAAGGAGAATAGCAGTAGGTCAACATTTAACTGCATTCTTAAAATATGGAAATAGGTTGCAGTCATTCAAATTCAGTTCAGGCAGGTGTCAAAATGACTTAGTTGTGCTTGTCCCAAGGACACTGTGAATGAAGAAGCAAAGATGGTTGATGGATTTAGTCTGGCCTATAAAAATGGGATGGAAGGAACAGCACTGAGAATACATAGCTGCAAATTGTGTGTCTTGATCTGGAGAGAAGAGTGTCATAGAATTAGTAGATACACACACAGTTGCTTCTCTATAACATCCAAACCCACCTCCATAAAACAAGACCATCTGTAAGAGGGAAACCTGTCCTGCAGGCCACCCTTAAGCTCTTAGGCATGGGCCCTAGAACTTTTTCAAAAGTTGCAGCTGATTTTTTTTCCAAAAACCAAATAGTTTATCCATTTTCAAACAGACATACATAAAATACAATAAAATAAAAGCAATTTACCATGCACAAAAGCAAAAGGAAAAAAGAACTTTATACATCAAGAAAATATATAAAAACAAGCAAACAAACAAAACCCCTAATTGCAACGATATCCCAAGTTCACCTGATTTTGTAAATCTTTTTTTAAAAAAAGGAAACCACCAAGCTTTCAATGTTGAGCAAGCCTGTTCAAAAAATTTTCCCAAAGGGAGAGAGAACATGACATTTTCTGATTAACCAAATATATAATTTTCTCAAAAACTGCTAAATCACATATCTGTGAAATCCAGGACTTTATATCTGGAAATATAGTATTTTTCCATCTAAGGATTATCCTTTCTGCTATTGTTAGAGCACTAAAAAACCATCTTTAGTCTGAACATGCTGAATCCCAAATAGTATTTAATTCAGTACAATATACACTTCTTTAAAATCAAAGTTTTCTCCATAATTATGTATTATGGAGAAACGTATTATGTAACATTACTCCAAAAAGGGTGTAAGGCAGAATGTGAACATGTAGCCATTCAGTTGCAGCTGAATTTTAATTTTCGTAATAGCATAAGAAAAAATGCTTTGGTATGTACAGTGTATAGGTAGTCCTCATTTACGAACCACAACTCTGTCACTAAGCAAGTGGAAAATCATGTGACCACGCCTGACTTACAACAGCAGATCATCAGTTCCAGTTGCGGTTGTTAAATGAATCACCGCAGGTCGTTTCATGACTTCAAATGACTTGTGACTTCCTGCCGACTTCCCCACTGAACTTTGCTTGTCAGGAGCCGGCTGTGAAGATCACAAATGGCAATCATGTGACCTCGGGATGCCGTGACCATTATAACTAAACTCCTGAATTGTGATCATGGGGACGCTGCTATGGCCACAACTTCAAGAACCAGTCCTTGTCTCGTTATTCGGTGCCATTGTAACTTCGAACAGTCGCTGAATGAGTTGTTGGTAAGCAAGCACTAGTTGTAATGTATTAAACATATATTTAATGTAATGTTTGCCATGGGCCCATCAACTTTTTGGAGCTCAGCCCCCATTATGCAAGTTAAAGAACTAAGTTGGATCTCAACTTGAAAACATCTGCACATCCCTGAATGTCTAAGTAAATGGCAAAAAATAGCACAAGAGCACCATCGTGTGGTTAAGTGTCAAGATTGCTTTTCATTCATCTGATTACAAGGAGGAAAATATAAAATGTAAATCATAGTCATGCATAATTATTTTTAATGTAGTAATTAATAGGATTATTGGTATGATTTTTTTTTCTATTTATCACTTTAATAAAGGTCAGAAAAGCAGGCATTGGGCTGTTCAGCCTGTAAGAGGTTCTACTGATGAGGTTCAAATGGCATCTCTACAGTAGATTAATTCCTATCTAATTTAGTCCTTATCAAGGAGGAAGTAAAACCTGCAGGTACTTCTGGTAACTTTTCAATTAAAAATTAAACTCCATATGTATTGTGAATCTTTTGACAGGTCATATCTGACATATTTTCAGTAGCAATACCTTGACTGGGCTTGGACGTTAGGCAGGGTCAGGCCTAGTTAGCAGTTGGATGGGACATAATCAGGAAATACCAGAATTAGGGGCTGAATTGGGAGGTTGAAAATCATACTGGAAGAAGATAATGGCAAACCACTTTATTACTATGAACATGAAAATTGTGTGGATATATCCATGAAGTCACTAGGGGTCAAGCTTGACTCAAGGGCATTCTCTTTTTTAATGTGAAAAGGCTTTTGTAAGAGTAACTGAAATTATACATTGATAAATGCTGACCACTATCAGTACAATTTATGCAAGTTATTAAGAATTACAGTATAGATCTAATAGATCAGCATAGGCGGTTCATCCTAGTCTCAACCCTTGAGGCTCATTCGTATAATTGGCATCCTCAGAAAAAAACTCAAATGTGTGAAATGGAGGTATCTGAATCAGCATATGATGAAAAACCAGAGAAATGGTGCAAATAGTTGGTGCTAGAGATGTGAATATCCCTCTAAATTGGCTATTTTGTTAGTGTCCCACTTGTTCACCTACTATTCCAATATATCTTTCTCTGTGTGTGAATTAAAAAAAAAATAGAAACTCATTTGCAATTTTCCATAATGGATCCAGTTTTGTATGCAAGTTTCCCAAATGAATGTAAATTCCGCACAGAACTTTTTACTAATATATGGAGCTATGTAGTATCCTTATTTATTTATAATATACAAACTAAAAAAGAAAGAATTGCCCCAGCACACCTTTAAATTGCAACTACCCCTAATGTAGTTTTGCAGTGGATTTCCCCTCAAGCAATCATTCTGGATAGCTTTATCTGAAAAATATAGTCCAATAATTGTTCTTGGACAGAAAATGACAAATGCTTGCAAACAACTGCCAGTTCCTATTCAGAGACCGTCCCCTGGGAAGATCCTGCCATTTAAATCTATGGAAGATTTCTTCTACATCTCAATTCAGTGCAGACATTGTGGGGAAGTTGTCTAGGCTCACTCAGCAGAATCAGCCAGAGGATTCCTAGATGCCGGTGAACTGCCTTTCCACATCAGAAGTAAAATAATATAAATTACCACTTAAAGTGTAGGAGGCTGTGAAAGCATTATACATAAAATTTAAAATTATCTAAGTCTGTTAGTGGTCTCAGACAGGTGTATCACCTGTCCCCAGAGTTTTCTACTTGGAAATGCCTCAGTCTTTCTGCATACAAAACCTATAGGCTACCATTGAATTATGGCCTTATTTGTTTCAGCTGCAACAGTCATCAAAACATACACGATTTTATGGCCTTGATATTTGTCTCAAATATTTGTGTGCTTGACTCCACTTTTTTATGTAACTTTTTCCGCACTGGATTTCTTTTCATTATTTATTTTCCTAGTCTATTGATGTCAATCATCATCATCATCATCATCATCATCTGCCTATCCCAGGTCCTTGGGAAGGACTTGATAGATGGATAAAAATGCCAAATCCAGTCTAAACATCTGGCTGACTGTGCGACCAACCATAATAATGAATTAACACTTAATTCTGTCTAAATTTGTTGTAGTGCTTCCAGTTTTGTACCTGGAAATTTGGGGTGCATGCAGTTCACTTCAAGGGTGTCCACTGGGTCAATATGGCAGCCATGACAGTGTGATCACACATAAAAATCAGGGAGATTTTTGATCACCCCATCATGGTTATCATCTTAATTTTTTTTTACCATGCCCTGTGGACACCCCTGGTTCACTTTTTCCTTCCAGTTACTGAAACTGCCACCAAACAGTTTATGCCAGTCTGATACTCTCCTAAAATTTGGAATTTTTAGTGTGTGATGTCAAATGATCTCTGGTCTGTGAATCCATAAGGAATGGTTGGACTCAGAACTTGGGGCAGAAGAACAATTTGAGAGCCAGCACTCCCTCAGGTATTTGTTTCCTAGGTATTTGTTAAGAGTCTTGTGACTCAAAGAACAATATTTGTGGCTTGACAATATTTGTGGCTCACAAAACTGATGAATCTGAAACAGCCAGCACTCACTTTTGTTCCTTATAAATCAATGTGTCATATTTTCAACCCCCAAATGTAAAAGGTTTCTTGTTAAAAGCAGCTGTTATTCACAATAATGTCACTCTTTTATTTAATTAACAGGGGGAATATGTAGCTGATTAAAAAAAAAAAAGAAATGATTTAGTCAAAAATTCCCCTCATAAAATAGGACCCCTACCCTGGGTTACCCCTTGCCACTTCCCGACTCTATTTCTGGTTAAAAATCCTGAGTTTAAGTAGGATGACCTCATGACCTGGCTGCCCCCAAGGGTCACTGATGAAAGCAGATGGAAGTTTCACAGTCAGGTCCCTTGTGTGTGAGCCTTTTGTTCAGGGGGGTGGAGTGCAATGGTTGGGGACAGTGCTGAATTGTTCAGAAGCATTGCTCTACCCATCATAATTTCCCTCTGTGGCTCCCACACCCATTTCATCCTTCATAGGAAGGAGGCAGCTTTTCTATCCATGCTAAGAAAGAAATTCCCTCTCTGTCCATGTAATTATAAATCATTTATCAAACTTGGGGTAGTTAGCTATGCCCCCAAGAAAGGTCCCATAAGCTAAAATTTCTGCAGCTTTGTCCACCACCTTGAGCTTCATAATAAGACTCCCCCTTTTTGTTCTCCCACGTCTGTCTCTGAAGGAAATGAATCAGTGTGTGTTCTCATGACCAGGCTATTGCCAACTGTGGCATAGCTATGAATAAACTGAAGAGGGAACCTATAAACCAGCTTACATCAAACCACAGGTTCCTTCTCTGTCTATTGTAACTGAAAATAATTATTGTGTGCAATGATTGCATAGCATGGCCACTGAAAAATCAATCATTGATGGATAGTTTGCAGACATGCCACTCAGAAAGAAGAGTCACCTGGTTGGTAATAATGTCTTCAAAGAGAGACTGGATAGACATGGACCACAGATACTTTAAGTCGGATTCCTGCAATGAACAAAAGGTTGAACTCAGTAATCTAAATCATCCCTTCCAGCTCTATGTTTCTATGAGAAGCTAAATGTAGAAAATGTTGATTTGTATTTAATGCCATGACAAAATGATACATTTATAATTTGATAATGTTTTGAAAAGAAAAAGGGAATAGCTGCTCAGTGTCTTCTGTCTGGAGTTACTTGTCTGAAAATATGCAATACCACAAAGCAGCTTCCTTGAGGAGCCAATCTCCCCATTCCCCAGGTAGCTGCCCATGTACATCAACAGAAAGGTGGAAGGAATCATCTTATTCCAACAAAATAATATGAGAGATTAAGAGCCTGCTGTGTTTTTTTTTTTTTTAAAGCCTTCCTGAATTAATTCTAAATGTGCTGAGATATGGAGGTACTTGCCATGATGACTGTCACCCTATTTACTCTCCTTCAAACCACATTGATTGATTTTTTTTTTTCTCTGAAGAAACTAAAATGATCTGCCTGTCTCATGTTTCTCCTCTGTTTGCTTTTCCCTACAGGTTACCGACTGCACACTTCTATTTCTACTCCACTGGCTATAGACTGTTAGTTGGTTCATAGAGAAATGGGAAGAGAAGGACTACTGGTATTTGCGTGCCAAGAACTGAATGAGTAGAAAGGCAGCCAGAGTCTAGAAGTGAACCTGCCCTTTTCCTGTTGCAGTGTCCTAATCGGTGGACGTTTCTCTGGAGACATTTCTCTGGAGACAGACTCAAAGACGAAATAGCACTTTAATTCAATAGTGGGGAAAGGTTACTATCTCTGTGCCAGTCAATTTTTCCCACTCCCAAATTTCTCTCCCTTGCCCCTCTAAGCCCTGTGGCCCATCTATTTATTATTTTGCACATCCCATACTCTCTATTTTCACCCTTTCCTTGTAGCCAGGGATCCCTTGCAGTGTCCTCTGCTCATTTCTTCTCTCCATATGCACGGTCCCATCCATTCTATTCTTCACCTTCCCCCATGGTTTTTTCTTGGGCTCCACCACTATCCATTTTCAACCTATCACCAGCCAGAGTGGAAAATGTCCACCGACCAGGATGCTGCAACAGGGAAAGGACAGGTTCATTCTGGACTCTGGCTGGCTTCTTTAGGCTGATTTGTCTGCTTCTCCTCCCACATCTCCCAAGGTAAAAAAAAAATTGAAATATACAAACATATGGGAACCCACCAAAGCAGAAACAGCCCCAGATAAGAGGGAGGGAGATTTTGCTGTAATTGTGCAATGTGTAGGATCCCTTAAAGGGGAAGAACTGAAACTGGCTAGCTGCTGAACAACCACCTCTCTTATTTCACAATGAGGAGGGAAGTGAGTGAAATTAACTAATAGAGAGGAAGGGATAAATAAACAACAAAAGCCTATTCAATATCACTCATTATTTTCTGGACATTGCAATGCAGAAAAATGGGGTTGCTGGATCTAAAGGTAAAGATACATTTCAAAATACTGTTAAAGTGGACTAGTGCAAATATACCTCCTCTTTTTCTCTAACTAAAGTAGCAGAGCAGCGCCATCTCTCTTCTTAGAAGTCTGGAGATATGTTGTCTCAAAAATAGGGATGGGCATGAAAGGAACTCAGGAAACAGTGCTCATGGTCAAAGGATGAGAGAGAAATGACTGTAGTGGATGCTAGTTATGACCAAAGGGAAGGGGGCACATCCACAGCTCCCAACACCTTGTCAGCTGACCTCGCCTCCAGGATAATGAGTGACAAAGCATTTTACACTTTTACACTTAATTTTACACACCTTAAAGCTGTCATTGGGTTATTTCAGCTTCAAGGAGGAAAGTTTACTTTAATATAGATATACCTAATAATGACTTAAGATCATTTCACTGATGGGCTTGGATGGAGATGATGGCAATGCAGGAGACTGGTGTTGTCAGGTCATTATTATGCCATGTTAAAATGCAAGTGGGGACAAGGACAGATAGTTTAGGGTGAGAAAGAAGAGAATATTGCACTATTTTCAGTATTTGTGCTAAATGATCTTCACAGATCTGGGAATGAATTGCCAGGAATATCACAAACCTATTCTGGCAAACTTTTTTTTCTTTTTTTTTTTTGCCACATTCTCATGACACAGCCTTCATCTCATCCTGAACCTATACATAAGGAAGAGTAAAGTCATCTGTAGCTGTTCCAGTGTTCAGTAGTATTTTCCCATTTAAGTAGGCAACAAACTGTGATTTTTCATTGAATGCAGTCTGATACATTTCATTGACTATCCTGATGAGCCCTAAAGAGTGGAATCACCCAACACATGTTGGTCACTTGAAGCTGATGCAGGCACATCCCACTCTTCCAGTACTTGAGCGCTGCCTTCCAGGACGAGTCTGTTTGAGCAGCAACAGAGTCTTGGTCTTTCAAATTAGGCTTTCCCACTGAATCCACCAGATCACCATGCTGGCTCAGAGACCTGGGATCAGCCTGGGCAGCAGTTGACTAACAGTGGTGGCAAGGGAAGTTGCACAATGAAACAGAAGAATGAGGCAGAGAGAGAAAAAGAAACTCTTCCTATGCCTGTCAGCTGTTGTTTAGGCTGTTTTTGAACCCAGGTTTAGCCCTCTTCTGAATAGCTTCTGAATGCACCTAAACAAAATACTTGGACAAAAACAGAGCAAAACCTGACAGATGGCTGAACTTGCCAGTCTACCCACTGATTAAAACTCATCTCCCCACGATCCCAGCCCCGTTACACTTTAAGGAGAGTGATTGGTGGATTTTTTCCCACCAGGTGGTGAAATTTGTTGGAGAGGATGGAAAGACAGCTGAGGGAATCCACCACCCTTAATGTGGCCTGTACACCATAAATCAGGACAGCTCCATTTGCCAGTATCCTGTCTGTGGCAAGATAAGCATTGCCAGTGGGAGTAGTAAACGTTATGCAATTATAGTTTTCTGCTGGCTCAAGAGCTGATGGATAGCATTTTAACTTGGCCATGGAGAAGAGCCCAAGCAAAACTAAATTTCTGGGGTGAGTTAACCGGAAGTGAGAGAAAGAGAATTGGGCTGAGTTAGTTAGCTCACAGAGACAATTGGAGAAGAGATTGGAGTGAATATTGGACATAGAGAAATTGTGTGTGTGTGTGGGGGGGGGGGGGGGGCGGTTGAACTGCTTGCAGACAGAGTTTGCTTTCTGTGAAACAGCTGTTTTGTGCTTTGTACAAATATTTAGCTGGAATGGAAAACTAGAATCAAATGAATTGGTTTGTGTTTGGGGATTTCAGTCCTACCTCTACCTTGTAATCTGGCTCTTAGAGTATAGTTACGCTTTAGCCTCCCCAGCTTCCAGCTTCCTTCTGTGATGGTTGATGCCAACCCTGCCCTGCCCAGCTGCCACTTGGGAATGGAAGAGTCCCCAGATTTTGGGTGATAGCACAAGCAAATCTTCTTTAAATGTGGTTCTATGGGTTGCCAAACACATCAAGGTTAAATGGTTATTTATGGTCCTGGTATGATCATGAATCACAGTTTGAACCAAGTAGAATGCCATGAGTTCCAACACAGCAAGGAATTCTTCTAGTTAGTTTAAAAAGCAGCAGTGGTATGTCCATCTTCTGGTAGCTGGAGTAAAGGAGGAACACAGGTAAGGCATAACCGGGAATTTTGTTGCTGCCTAATGTTAAACTAGGGTGGCTGGGCGGGCAGATAGACAGTTTGTTGTCTTAAAAACTCTCTGCAAATGAAGAGGTCAGACCATTGGCAAAAGTGGTCTGTCCCTGAGCAGATACTAGCAGGGAGACAGAAAGAAAGGGGCTCTGCTTCCATCTCCATCCCCACCAACATCTGCTTGCAGTTCTCTGCAGGTTATCCCCAAGGGTATGTGGCCCTCAACAGAAAAAGAATTCTCACTTCTAGTGGAATATTATTTCTGAGTGGGATAACTACAGAACTGTAATCTACTATGGGGAGCCTAAGCAAAGGAATACATATTAGTTTTGAAGAAACCATAATCTTCTGGAGTGTGGGGAAAGCCAGTCAGGATCATGGCAACTAAAACTGTGACTGATCTCTGGCACCCATACCCAGAAGCCAAGATTACCAGAAAAATAAATGGAAAAATGGAAAAATAAATGGGCAAAAATGGAAAGCTTTTAGATCTGGGAAGCCAAGAGTTTTTGCTGCATTCTCAGAGTGATAGCCTTTCACTTCCTCTTGGGTTTTATGACTCTTTCTGCCTTCCTTCCTGAGCTTTCCATCTTAATTAAATAGAAAAAATATAAAAGATAGCTTCTTTCCTGCACCCTCTTCTATAATGGGGAAGCTACTGCACTGAGGATATGGGTACAAAAGAGCAAAAGGTCAGAGCTTAATTGCTGTATTGTACTCTCAATTGAACAACAGAAAATTTGTCATAAGGTCACCTAACAGTTGCTGTACCAAAGGGCTATGGAGAAAGACATTCCCTTAATCAAGCATGGTTTACTAGGCAGCCATATTTGGGCTGCAGAAATCAAACCACCACTAGATGACAGCAAGGTTTTCTCTATCTCTTTGTTGCCATCTAGTGGTCTTCAGAAGTTTTACTACCCAGATATGCTAAGCAAGGGTAAGCAACCCATGAACCCACTGCTCTATGTTTGTGCCCCTCCAAATTGCAGGAGAAGTGAAGAGGTGAGTATAAGAGATTCTGTTTCTGATGTTGCAATTCCATGCTGCTTCAAGTGTTGCTTAGAGGAACATGTAGTTTCTAGTTGTACCCTAATGCCTAATAAGACTAGAAATGGTATTTTCATTATATCAAATGAGCATGAAGTCAGTACTCTTCAGTGCACTTACAACCATTGAAGCACATCATAGCCACCATCTTGGCTTCTCAACCATACCCTGCAGACATTCTTGCAAGCTGCTCTGAGCCTTACTGGACTGTGCACAGTTTCAAGAAATCTTGGACCTGCCATCAACAGCTTCATCAGGAGAACTCAAGTTCTAATATTTTGAGGGACAACATGCAAATCACAGAAGCAATGGCAAAGGATTGAGAAAAGCTGAGAGCTTTCCTCAGTTTGTGGCAACACATTTCTGAGATTTGCCAATCTCAGAAATCTCCCTATTTGCCACTTTCATCCCACAATGTCATCTTTGCCAGTTTTGTTTTTCTTGGGTTAATAAATCCAAAAGTTCTTTTGTCTTCTGAGTTTCTTAATATTTGTTTGTTTAGGAAGGCTGTTCACATTTCCTGAAGGCTCATATTATATTATTTGTGAAAGAAAAACTATCCCAAAGAACTTACAGGTAGAAAATCATGGTGGAAAGTGCTTTTTGAAATACAGTCGCATGCAATGTATAAATATTGTTGGGTAGTGCCAAATATGACTACATATGTCCTTCGCACAAATCAATCTTGTGCCATTTTGAGAAACTTTAAAATATTTTATTTACTCAAGCAGTGACTAATAGCCTTCTTGGTACACCATTGTATCACAGCTCTCACATAATTCTTCATAATTAAAAAAAAATCTAGTAATTGCTAGGCAACAGTTTGAAGTTTATCAAGAGCAATCTTTGCCATGTTAACCTTACTTTGCTTCTTGATCTGGCAACATCTTTAACAGATTAGAGAATGCTTTAGATGTAATATATTTTGATTTCAGCAAAGCATTTGACAAAGTATCCCAATGACATTTTGATTAGCAAGCTAGTTAAGTGTGAACTGAATCATTACATGACAATTGAGTGGATATACAGAGGGGCCTAAAAATCATATGCAAAGAGAGCTCATCAATGGTTCCTCATGAAGCCAGAAAGAGTTTCTTAGGTGGCTGCCACAGGCTTCCATTTTGATCCCTCAGTAATATTATTAACAACCTGGACAAAGAGGTGAAGAGAGGGCTTATCAGATTTGCAGACACAAAATTCTTCACTTGGGCAACAAAAATCAAATGCATTGGTATAGGTGTGTTGGAGGGGGGAATTACCCACCTGGGTAATATTACATACAAAAAATTATTGGAATAGTATTGGACTGCAAACTGAATATGAATCAGCAGGACGATGTAATTGAAAAAAGGCAAATGCAATTTTAAACTGTAAGGATAGATAGTTTCTACATCATAGGGAGCAATGGTTTCACTTTATTCAACCTTGGTAAGATTCCATCTTGAGTATTCTGCCCTGTTCTGGGCATCAGATTTTATGAAAGTTTCAAATAAATAGGAACAGTTAAAGAGAAGAGCAATAAGGATAATCAGGGGACTAATAACAAAATCCTATGAAGAGAGAATGAGGGAACTCAATATGCTTAGCCTTGAGAAGGGAAAATGAAAGGGGACATGATAGTGCTCTTCTAGTATCAGAACGGATGTCATACAGAAGGCCAAGATATGTTCCGAATAATCCCGGAGGGCAAGACATTGAATAAGGACATTTAAGTTACAGGAAGGCAAAATCCCACTGAATATTTGGAAAAAATCCCAACAGTAAGAGGTTTGACAGTGGGACCAATTACTGAGGGAAGTGACGGGTTCCCCTTCACTGGGTGTCTTCAAGCAAAAGCTGGACAGCCATCTGCCATGGAAGCTTTCATTTGGAACAGAGTATTGGACTCAGTGGTTTAGATGGCCCCTTCCAAATCTAGGAAGTAAAAAACAGGCAAAACCTGAGGGACAAGCCCTCCTCTGCCTCAATTACAGCAATGTCCTACCATTTTATGAAGATGGTAAGTGTCTATATATCTGTTCTAAAAATAAATTATCTGAAATATTATGTCTATTCCCTTGTCTATTTGACCTCTTGGATTTATTATCTAAAAAGTAGAAAACAAGATAGGCCTGTTCTGTTCTGTGATGAGAGACTGTTGATGCAGGATGGATCTTTATTAATAGTGTAGATTTCTGTATTGCTCGGCAAGTCTCTAATCTTCTTTCTTGGTCTGCCAGCAAGTTGTCCAAATCTTTTCACTTGTCTGTTTATCTCATTTTCCCCATTTGTCATCACAAGGATCTCTCCTTTTGTTCCTTTTTTCACTCTACTGCTCCCTGTGATCTACCTGCCACTAATTTTGGAAGTTCGCCCTTCTGCCTATGCACCTGTCCCTTTTCACTCATTTCCTTCATCTTCTTTCCTCCTCCTCCTCCTTCTGCTTCTTCTTCTTTCTTTTTTTTTTTTTAGTCTACATCTCTTGGAGTTTTTGCATGAATCAGTTTTGAAATCATGAGATCATTCTGTTTTTCAGCTTCAGTGTCGATGGGAACATCACATTAAGGAGCGTGGAGAAGTGACCGGGGGCCGTTGGGGTGACACTGACACCCCCTTTCCTCTGCCCTCCCTATCCTTTTCCAACTGAGTATCAATGGAGGCCTTGTTGTCCAAAAGGGGAATGAGAGAAGCAAATAAAAAGGCGGAACATGTGATCTCATTGGCTTTATTTAGCCCTCCTGCCCGCCTTTCCTTATCCATCTACAGTCATCTAAATAAGAACTCGTAATCTGCCTTCTTTTTGCTCTGAAAATGAAAGGATGTCATTTTTAAAATTTGTTTAAATATTTGGGCAATGAAGGCATTTTTTATCCCATTCATTAGCAAATTCCTGTTGAAACATGTATTTTTCATACCTCTGAGTTCATTATGTGATACCACTCAACTCAATAAATCAGAACCCTATTAACATTCTGATTCCTGAACAATAATGGGGTAACAATTCAAATGTACAGGCAGTCCCTGGGTTAAGAATGTCCGACTTATGGATAACTCATACTTACGAACGGGCTGCCTGTTACTAAAAATAGTGGACAGTGTTCTCCTTCCTTGAGCTGACAAACCACTGAAGCCGCACAATGTTTTCATGAACCGCTGAAGCTATGTGTTTTTTATATACAACCTGTATATTTCCTTACAGTCCCTGTATCTAATTAACATCTACTGCAAAGTGGAAGCAAAATCTTAAATAATATTCTGATAGTAAGGAAAATGTCATTCCATCTCAGATTTGCTCCATGCCCATCAGAGGACAGATATAACTTTATTACTACTCCAGATTTATTTCTGGCTAAACCAATCTTGGTAGGAAATGCATCACCAAATAAGAGGACATGAGGTCGCTAATTTGCATAACATTTGCTTCCACTTGTTTATTAAAAATAAATGGCTACTTTAGGTGAGAAATACAATACATCTCACCAGATATGAGAGTATGGTCAGGATTAAAGTCAAGATTGATTCTTCTTTTAGAAAGGGTACACTGCTTTAGGCACATAGGGAAAGACAGCAAAGGACAGCAGATCAGACAGGCCCCATTCCTGCAGCCCTCCAAACCAGCCTGCCTACATGTCTGTCTCTACACTTTTCTTACTTGGAGTTAGGCATTTGGGGGTGGGGTGGAGGGGGAGAAGTAATGCTCCCATGGCAGCCAGCCAGATGGATTAGAAACTCGCATGCAGGTGGGCTGGGAGCAGGGCCAGGCACAGATGGAGACATGATAGTGCCTGCAGGTTCATCTACCTCAAACAGTGATTCCTCTAGTCCAATGTTTCTCAACCTTGTCAAGTGTAAGATGTGTGGACTTCAACTCCCAGAATTCCCCAGACAGCATGCTCTCTGGGGAATTCTGGGAGTTGAAGTCCACACATCTTACACTTGGCAAGGTTGAGAAACACTGGACTAGTCACACCTCATTGATGGCCAAGTTCAAAGTTCTTTTCTAATATGATTATAGTTAGTTCTTTTCTAATATGACTCTTTAATCTGGATTCTCTAAAGTGGATTTGGATGGGAGAGCCCCCAAATAGAGGAAAATGGTTCAGATGATGCTCTCATTTTACAGTTCTTAAACTGGCAATTGTCTTCTTCAAGTGGTCACTCCAAATCCTGGAATAAACAGGAAGGAAAGAAGGGAAGTCATCCCTGGATATTTCAGACTGCTTGCTATTTCCTTATCAATATTTTCCACACAAACATACCTAAATAATAATCCATTCTGCATTCTTCACGGATGTCAAAAGACAGTCTGGTAATGTCAATCTATTAATCTTGCATTTTTAAAAATGATTTGTAATTCTGAATGGCAGTAGACCAGTGGTGCATAATCTGCTACCCCAGGGCTGCATAAATCCTCCAAGATAGCCTTGGCTGTGGCTCTTAGAGCCCTTCCAAAAGTTGCCACAAAGCAGAACAGAATCATGGGAAATAACCAACACTTAATTAATTTAGGGGGTTTTTTTTCCTGTCCCCATATATTTATGGAGTTCCACTAACCAATATATTACTTAAGAGATTGAGTTTGTTCACAACAGAACCAACAGAAAAGGATATAGTTGAGATTTCTGATTGTACAGAGTAAACACAAATGTCAAATTCAAAGGGTTGAACAACAAGGTGTGATCTAGGCAGAAGCATCTGCAGGACTAAACACTTTTGTCAAAATGACAAAAGGCATATCACAACATTACCTTCATCATGTGCCACCTCCTTGCCACTTCCTGCAGATGCCTCTGGATCTAGGTATTAATAAAGACTAAGTTGTACAGATATCAGTCACAAGCTTGTCACTCAGTATTATTACTCATCCCAGCTTCAAACTAGAAGCTTTTGCACAGAAAACCATCTAGCCTCTACCAGAAACCAGCTAGTGCTAATTATTTTGAATCAGAGTACAGGACTATTAGAAGGAACTCCTGTTTTTCAAATAGACTATCAGTCTCAAGGTGTACTTCCTTGAACTCAGGCACTCCTTTGTCTTTCTGCTCTTTGATTCTCAACCCAGTGCTGCTTCTGTGGGCTAAAAGGATATCCTAACTGAGATCAGACAAAGTCTATGAGGAAGCCCATTTTTCAGGATTAGGTTTAGCAGACAATCTTCATATTTTAGGAGGAATCTGAATCTGGGTCTTCCATGCCTTAGCTCAATCTGTGTTTGGAAAACAACTCCCATAAGCCCACCCAGGTGACTAATAGCCCAGTGTTATGACCATTTAGTCCAAAGCATCCAAAACTCAGAAAACTACCCCCCGCTCTTTCCTATCCCAGTCTGGTTCTGTTTGTTTATCCAGTTCTGGATACTGTTTGTTTGTTCTCCCTAGGAAACATGTCATGACATACAGCATGTGCAAGAAACACTTATGCATATATTGGATTGAGTAAATCTGTTTCCATTTTGACTTATCCACTAATGGGACACTCCCATTGCAGAAATCCTTAAGATCCCACTCAAATAATAACCAGAGAAATATTTGCCATGACTATGGTTTGGTCATTTTTTGCCATTCCATAGCTAGTTGGCAGCCAAGAGGGGAAGAGGCGAGAGCTGGAGGATGGGGGTGAGGAAAGGAGTCTGGGAGGAAGGAACAAAAGATTCCTTTGTAGTACAAGAAGAGAGGGAAAAAAGGGAAAGCATCACCAAATGCCCAGAAGCCATGTTTGTAACAAGAGAACTATTCTCTTTGATTCTTAAAAAACAACTCTGAGCATAAAGAGCCTGGCTGAATTAACCCTTCGTGAGGCCAGCGCAGTAGGGCGTAAGAGGAAGGCGCCATAGTCCAAGGCTTTCCATATTTTTATTGTTGGGAATATTATTTGGGAATGAGGCAAAGCAATATGGATTGGTTTTACCATGTCTGACCTCAATCAGGATGTGAAGGTTTATTAAGGCAAGTCTTAGCTGATTCCACAACTATGAAAACCCCAAGATACTGTGTTTTGTCTTATTGTTGCCTGAAGCTCAGATGACAGATTGTTCCTAGCCAATCTGAGGATTTCATTATTGGCTATTGTCATCAGTGTTACCACTCAAAGCTGCCAAACATTAACTGGATGGAGGCTGACCAATCTTCAAAATAATGTACTCTGAATATATCTATCTATAGTCTATCGTCTATCTATCTATCTAGAACTACTTGGGAGAAAAATTGCTGGGGAAGTGGTAGCACTAAACTGTGGAAAACCTATAGGTAAGAAATCCTCACTGAATTTCTCACATGAATCCCTCCATGAAAAATCCATCTCTTTTTCACTGCCCCCACTACCTGTTCACTTGCTTTCTTCTCCTACTGGGGCTAATCCACACCATTGCTCAGAAAGAGATAGCAAGGCAATTTAATGCAGTGTCACTCTTCCTATGCATGGAGAGGACAGATAAAAAGTTCAAATCATGCTCTCATGCTCATTGATTTCCACATATTTGGCAAAGGCCAAACTTGCAGACCCCAATTCTGAACATTGAATTGTACTTGCCTCTGGAATACTAAATGCTGATGTCCATGATACTTTATGTCTATGATATTTGACACTTCAGTCCTTGAAATGTAGAAATGGTTAGTTCTAGCCAGTTGTGGGGTTTCCCATAACCACAAAGCACAACTAAGCTGGACTATTTTTTGTTCCATGGCTTTCCAGTAAGATCCACATTTTCAGAACTGAATTTTTAGTGTCACACATTTCAGTACAATCTCACTATTTAAGGCTTATGTTCATTGGGCAACCCTTGTAATCCAAAGGGATGGGATGCAATCAGCAGGACCTATGCTGAATATCCCCATTATAGCTGCCCTAAAACCAGGGGAGAATTGCTCTGCTGTGTGGAGCAATGAAAGAGTCAGGAACATGTCAGACATATGACAGTACTGATTATTCAGACTTCTGACCACTTGGAGTGAAGCAGACCAAGCCACACATTCTGTACTTTAATGTTTCCAGGAAGCCAAGCCACTGAGACACGATATCCTGGATGATGATGATGATGATGCTGTCCCTGGAAATACCCTTGAACCTTGACAGAGGGGTATGAAAATAGATAGTGACCAGACTAGCAATTTCTCCAAAGGAGCTGTGTGATATTCCAGGGTTAGTTGTCTCTATATTCTGGATGTCCTTTGTGCCGGAAAGCCAGTAGATGTTCCAGAGACATGTGGGTTGGGTGGGATGATAGGCAGATGATGATGCACTTTGATTATGCCTTTGCTTTCGTAAATACAAGATCACATGGGATGTGAGTGTGTATAGTTCAGCAGCACTTTGAAGCAATCATGTGGAAGCATGACCCTATAACTCCCTTTGATCTACTTTGCCTCCTCTTTATGCTTTACAAATGCTACCAATCACAGCTCTTGCAAGTGTATTAAGGGGATCTGAGATGTTTTCTTGCTACATACCTTTGGTCATCAATATTTTCTCTGCCCAATTCCCTATGAATCTTTTATAGTTTTATCACTGAGCTCAGATGATCTCTGTACATATTGCAGTCTCAGGCCCAAATTAGATATGGAAGTTAGTTACTCTGTGGCCTGTTTCATAAGCAGCTCTCAAACCGCAGTGCGATTTTTCTGATTTGTACCGCAGTTTTATTTTTTTTTAAATGTGTCCACCAAGAACCCCAGGAGGCCTGTTGATGATGTGATGATATTATTGAAAGGGGAACAACAAAAAGTTAGAGCCTTCTTTGTGGGTTTTCTGTGGGTTGCAGGGGCATTCCCAGGGGAAGGTGGGGGATTCCAAAAGATCGCAGCCCTCACTGCATAATCAAAGCCTTGTCTCTTTTTTTAATGTGTGTTGCAACACACGTAATAAAGGGGCAGGGCTTCAATCACGTGGTTGCAGCCGCCTCTTTCTGGATACCCCTGGTGGGTTGGAAATGATGCTCAAAGCAAAAACTATTTTAAACTCTTACATTATTTTTAAAACATGAACCATTGCACCGACCAAAATTGGTGATTTGCTGCTTTATTTTGATGGTGCTAGGGGTGGGGTGGGGGCTGCAAAAATGAGGCTTAATGGCTGCAGGAGGCTTGTGAACCGTGGAAAACATACCGTATTGCAAATCAGAAATTATGGGCTATCACTGGGTGAGCCTAGCCACTTGGGGCCTTTTCAACAAACCAGGAGCAAGCAAGTAATATCTTAGCGCAAAGTCTGAGCTGTGTCTTGAGAGATTTTGAATGGGGCCATGTTCCTTTTTTTCCAGATTTAAATATGCCCCCTCCTTAGTTGCTCTTAGGTGCAGGGATAGAAAGAGAAATAGAGAAAGAAAGCTCTCAAGCCACATTTTACCTATTTTCCCTTTTGTAGCTAATTAAAATTGAGAAGGTGAGTTAAGTCAGAGAACTGGTATAAGGAAAAATCTGTCCTTACAGCTACAATCCTGCCCCAGCTTCTGCTTCTTTTTCAAATAACCTATGGCCTAAATTGAAGTTTTTTTTATTAGTCTTGAGTTACATCCTGGTATACAAACTACATTTATGAATTTGTCTGATAAGTTCATGTTGTTGTTGTTGTTCAGTCGTTACGTCGTGTCCGACTCTTCGTGACCCCATGAACCCTATCGTGCCAGGCCTTCCTGTGCTTCACTGCCTCCCTGAGTTTGCTCAGTTTCATGCTCATTGCTTTGGTGATGCTATCTAACCATCTCATCCTCTGCCGTCCTCTTCTCCTTTTGCCTTCAATCTTTCCCAGCATCAGGGTCTTTTCCAAGAAGTCCTCTCTTCGCATTAGATGACCAAAGTATCTGAGCTTGAGCTTCATTATCAATCCATCCAATGAGCAGTCAGGGTTGATTTCCTTTAAGATTGACTGGTTTGACCTCCTAGCAGTCCAGGGGACTCTTAAGAGTCTGTCCATGGGGTTTTCTTGGCAAGGATACTGGAGTGGGTTGCCATTTCCTTCTCCAGTGGACCACATTTTGTCAGAACTCTCTGTCATGACCTGTCCATCTTGGGTGGCCCTGCACGGTATAGCTCATGGCTTCACTGAGTTATGCAAGCCCCTTCGCCATGACAAGGCAGTGATCCATGAAGGGGGATGAGTTCATACATTTGTGCTAAACCATAACTGCTTTAATAATGGTTTGTTGAACACAGCATTAATACTAAATAAGCAACAACATGATGTGTAAATCCTGCTACTGTATTTAGTATTTCCTATTTGAGAGCAGGACCATAAAGCGTGTATGATTATTAATCAAATAAACTATTTTTGTTGAAATAATAATAAGTTGAAATTTAATTGCAGAGAATGAAAATCAATGGACAATCCAGGAAGTCAGATATGTCTAAAAAGAAAAAATAATAATATCTCCCTTTACAGTATCTGAATAATCTGAAGACGTTTTGTTAATAATTGCAGACTATGAGCAGGAGGACAATAAGGATGAACTTTTACAAATATTCCCTATTGTGCAATGAGATCTCTCTAAGGGAACTTTCTATTTAAACTGCAATCAAACTTGCAAAGAGGACAACTTTAATGAAAAATTAAAGATGTGGAAGACAGATCTAAATACTTTGGAATACAGGCTTTCTAGAAAGTGAATTGTAAATGCAAGAAAAAATTACAAGAAAATATTTCAAAGGCTTATAAGAAGATATTTACTACAGTCTGAAAATAAAACCCAGGCCACTCATGTCTATTTGATGTCAATATTTATTTGTACATTTAAGGTGCTACTTAATAGAGTGAGCTGTTATCTTTTTGATGTATTGCTTTAAGTGTGCACATTTAATACAGATTTTGGAGAGGCCATTGTGCATCAAATATTCATCTAAATCAGCTTCCCCTGTCTGGCCACCCTCCCCAGTCTGTGAGGTGGAAATTCTGAGAATTGGTCTACATATCTGAAGATGTCCCAGTTAAGAAAAGCTGATCTTAACCAAACAGCTCATAACCACTAGGGAAGCCTTTTACTCCTAGTGCCCTCCAAATGGATTAGGTTACAGTTCCCCTCATCCCACCCAACATGTTAATTGGGTATTGTGGGGGTTGTAGTACATCAGGAGTGCATTGAGTTGAGGAAGGTTACAGTATGAGCTTTCCATATTTGTTAATATACTAACCCTCGCCTTTACAGCACTCATTTTTCTTGAGTGTGGTTTTATGCCTCTATGAACTGCATAACAGGCAGAAAATACAGCTTTTTCCTATAATTTCATTTCAATTTATGGAGATAAAATGCTGCATATCTTGCATTTTTGCCTTTTCTACAGGTCTCAAAGCAAGATTCCCTTATATAGCCCTTCCTCCATTTCTGTAGCACAACACAGAGTGGACCTGAATTAGGAAACTCCTGAACCTTTCAATACACAGAATTTATTTTACATGTAAGTATAAAACATACAGTATTTTACACTGGTGAGAATTACATCAAAACTGAGAAATACGGTCAACAAAAATATTGCAAAGTAATACATATCCTATTGATTACTTAGGAACATAGCTAAATTGAAACCAGTGATGTACTGGAAAGTTTTGAAATATAGTAACTCATTATGATGAGCCCATAGTCATGTTTCCAAGCTAATCGGTGTATCTCTCCTCAGGGGAAAGTGGGATTGAGAGAGATAAGAGAGAGAAAAGTCCTCTTATTTATACCTCAGGTGAGTACTGCTGAAGGAAAAATGTCATCATAAAACATAGACATCCCAAAAAAGCAAACAACCATTACACCGAATGTGTGCGTACGCCATGTAGTACAATTTGAATCACAACTAGAAAAGTCCATACATGACCTTGATGGGACAGCTAATGTGATATCACTGGATGAAAACAAGTTTTACAGCTGCATTCTCTCCTCTGCCACATCTAACTATGTTAGAAAAAATAAAATAACAGAGAGGTAATTAATTTAATAATGTAAAAACTGAAAATAAATCCTCCCCAGCTGAAATGCTTATTTCAGATATATTGGAGTCACCCCATCAAATGAATCATCATCATTACAGTTAATTTCTCTTTTTCTACTACAACTGAGATTTTTTATCCATCATGGCTTGTTAGGATTTTGAATGTTTTCCAGTGCTTTGAAATAATAATTTTAGATATCATTAAAAATAATAATAATCAAGGTCCTGAGTTTACACTGTACTAAATCCTCCAGTGTTGGACACAGTATAATAATAGGACCAGCTGGGAAAGACTGCTTAGTTCAGGAATTATTAATCCTACAAATGCCCATCTGGATTTTTTTTTTAATACACACACACACACACACACACACACACACACATACATACAGTGTATTCGGAAAGTATTCAGACCCCCTTTACTTTTTTCAATTTTGTTACTTTGCAGCCTGATACTACAATCGTTCAAATTCATTTTTTTTCTCATTAATCTACCCTCAGTACCCCATAATGACAAAGTGAAAACAGAATTCTAGAAATGTCTGTAAATTTAATTAAAAAAAAAAACCTGAAATATCACATTGGCATAAGTATTCAGACCCTTTAGTCAGTACTTTCTTGAAGCACCTTTGGCAGCAATTACAGCCTCGAGTCTTTTTCGGTATGACGCGACAAGCTTTGCACACCTGGATTGGGGGATTTTCTGCCATTCTTCTTTGCAAATCCTCTCAAGCTCAATCAGGTTGGATGGGGACCATTGGTGGACAGCCATTTTCAGGTCTCTCCAGAGATGTTCAATAGGATTCAAGTCAGGACTCTGACTGGGCCACTCTATGACATTCACAGAGTTGTCCCTAAGCCATTCCTGTGTTGTCTTGGCTGTGTGCTTAGGATCGTTGTATGTTGGAAGGTGAACCTTGGGCCCAGTCTGAGGTCCTGAGTGCTGTGGAACAGGTTTTCATTGAGGAGATCTCTGTACTTTGCTCCATTCAGCTTTCCCTCAACCCTGACCAGTCTCCCAGTCGCTGCTGCTGCTGAGAAACACCCCCACAGCATGATGCTGCCACCACCATGCTTCACTGTTGGGATGGCATTGGGCAGGTGATGAGCGGTGCCTGGTTGCCTCCAGGCAGAACGTTTAGAAGTGAGGCCAAACAGTTCAATCTTGGTTTCATCAGATCAGAGAATCTTGTTCCTCAAGTCTGAGAGTCCTTCAGGTGCTTTTTTGCAAACTCCAAGTGGGCTTTCATGCGTTTTGCACTGAGAAGAGGCTTCCGTCTAGCCACTCTGCACATAAAAATGGGGCAGGATTCGATTGTGTGGCTGGGGTTACCCTTTTCACTTTTTTGACCTTCCCTGTGGATACCTCTGTATATATATGTGCATGCCACACCCCTATCAAGCAATTCCATTTGAGGTAAACAACACTATGCAGAGTGCCAAAAAAGAATACGAAATATTAAGCCAAAAAATTAAAGGCTGAATTAAGGAAAAGGAAAGAACACATAGTTAAATCTAGTTTACACCAAACTATTCACTATAACTCACCATACTCCTGCAAACTAATCATCATTCAGACATTCTTTATACATTGCACTTTGTATTTAAGATTCTTGCCTCTCCCTTTTTGAGGATTTCATCAAATACACCAACCACAACTTTGTGGTCTTCCTCCATTTCTCAGCCCATTCACTCTTGCTTCATAGATTTGTTTTGTAGTTTGATTCTCATTGATTTCTGAGCTTCCTTCTCCCTTTATTTTATTTTTAATTTTATTTATTTTTAATAAACGTGACTTTGCCACTTCCGTGACATAGGCTCTTATATTCCAAGTAGCTGTTTTCCATATGCCATGGTCATCACCAACTCAACCCATGGGTATTGATCTCTACTGGCCATTATGGCTTTGGTCAACTGAGACTTTCACATCATTTCACACTCACAAGATGATGGAATGTAGCTAGCAAAGGACTCTAGATTAGCGAGCCTTGCTGGCATAGAAAAGCATAAGCATGCTTAAAGGAAAACTGGCTTCCTGTTGTGCTTATAGCAAACTGGCCAAAATGTCTCAGAACTGACCATTACTGCCCTTACCACTTGCAAGGAATGCTGCACGATGCCCCAATATGACTAAGGCTGATAATCTACTGTACACCATCTTATGAAAAAGCCGAAAGTGAAAACCTTTGGACGGGCATACCTTTTTATTTGATTTTGAAAGCATTATAAAAAGAAACACTAAACACTTCTTTAGTCCTTACTTATTATTTTAGCATAGACTAAATCATGCATATATTTTCATTTGCTAAAATGATAAATTATGATTTTCCCACAACATGTCATTCATTTTACTGTTAAAGAGTGATCTGGGCATGCTAGTTCTCTGTTCACATATATTGAGTACCTTGTATTTTCCTTATATATTATCCAGACATTTTGGCTGAAAGATTCCATTTTATTCTGGAAACAAGCAATCAGGCGAAGAAGTTGGTGGCTCTGCCAGGAACAAAAGCTGGGCTGGTGTTTCTGTTCATAGCCTCCTCTGTTGATTATTGTAAGAAGGAAAAATGCTTCCTTCATTAATAGAAATTTCCCAGAGAGTAATTCCTGTCTGTTTACAAGCCTTCACTATGCCAGTTACAGTAAGCCCGTGTGGGGAAACTTTGAACCAATCAGTCTAAAACCCTAGAAGGAAAAATAGTCCAGTCCCAAAGTTTATTATCCTTCGAACTGGTCAAGTAGTTTATAATATAATTTTAATATAGTTGTGGCTAATTCAGCAACCTATCTTTTGGTACACAGATCCACAAGCAATCAAGCAGTCCAAAGCTTATGAGGGATTTTGTTCACTTTTCAGATGGTTTGCTTAGGAAGTCTGTTTCTGATCCATTCTCAGGCAACTTGAGGAAAGGGACAGATATCCATCACCAGAGACCCATACTGATTTAATACTGAGGGATTTTGAAAGTAGGCCAAGGAACACAAAACCCATGTTTACTCAAGGGTTAGTGTATCACCGGGTATTTTTAAATTCATTAACAACTTAGAACCTTTTTGTGTGCCCCTTTCTCTGGAACAGATAATTATTAACCACTCTAGCTCTGTTTCCTCTCCCTTTTCTTCATTCCTGATGTAGTTAGGAGCTACCCAAGAGGACTAGTAGTTGAGGTCAGAGAACCTCAACTACTCATTGTCTCCCTTTCCCCAATGGCAGCAGTGTCATCATTCATGCTCCAGCCAATGAACTGGTTGGCTGCATTATCACTCTGACAGGATCCATTGGTTGACATAATGTGGAAGCTGCCTTGCAGCCATTTGCCACAGCCATTTTCCAATGTTTCATACTCAGGACCCCCTTGAAGGAATGCCTAAGGAACAGCTGACCAAAGCAGTAAGCTCTTTTAGAGAAACATGTGCCTTAGGTTCAATGAAATATCACAATGGCAGCATGAGGGGACCTAGTCTTCATTCAGCACCCATTCCAGTCTACGGGCTGTCCATGCAGTTCATCATTTTCAACAGAACCTTAACTTCTCCATAGCATAGAATCCCAATTCTGTGAATGTATCTCTTCTTTTTCCTTCTAGCTACCTCTTCTACCTCTAAACTAATATATTTAGAGCTAATGCACCAATCCATGTTTTGTCAAACTATTAAATAATTTCTTCTCTATACCATTATGTTTGTGTTTATATAAAGTAAATCTGCAGAACAATTTTTCCATTTTACTGTATGAACTAATAATTTTCTGTTGTTTGTAACTATAAGAACTTGTTTGAGCTTTTTCTTGATTGTGTGTAAACTTAATTGATATTGAGATAATATATCCCCTAATTATAAGTTAGACATTGTTCATTAGTTTGGAGAATAACAATGTACAAATCTGCTTTTGACTGTCTATCATATACATTACATCTTTAGTATTGTAATTTGTTAAATTTTGTTACAGTTTTAAAGGGTTTGGGGTGCCTTTTTTTCCTTTGGTTTAGTTTAGTTTTAATTTTGTTATTGTTGAGTATTCTGGTACTCTATTTTTTGTAATCTTCTAAAATAAAGAATAACGTTTAAAAAACAAGTAAACAAATCTGCTATGTGTGTCACATCTTAATAAAAAGATCCCATATTCTGTTATCTGGCCATGCATACGTACACATGTATGTATATGAAGAAAAGATGCTGGGCAGCATCATTCTCCCACTCTTCCAGCTAGTGCACAAGAAGCTGTTTCCTCCCTTAACTACCTTAGATGCTGTTCCAAATTGTTCTGCAGCTAGATTAAGATGAAATCCCATAATTATGTGGCTGGTGACGGTCTAGCAGCAAGTAATTCCTATTCCACCCTAGCTCCCTGTCCATCCTAAACATTTCTTATTTCTGGTATTGTTGCTGAAAGCAACAAAGTTGGTGGAAAATATATGCATATACGTTTGGTGTAGAATTTGTGGACTCTTACGTGCGTCTCACTGAACCCAAAACTAGCCATCCACATTTTGACCTGGTATACTATACAAATTCATCCCATTTGGATTATAGTCTAACAGATCATTTAAACTCAGAAAGAAGGATTGAATAAATCATTGGGTAAGTTAAGCATGGGTAAGCATGCCATACAATCATAGATGGTTAGTCCCCAAACTTAGAGCTGCAACCAATTCTGCAATTCTGTTTCTCTGATTTAATCTCACCACAGTTAACTTACAGATCTATGATGTTAGTAATAGCAGGTTTCTCTAGATCAGTATTGGCTGGCGTTAGATCTCCAAAATCTCAACCAGGATTCTTTTTCAGTGCTGCCACCCGAGATGCTTTGATGTTCACCTCCTTCATGTTTTCTTGAGATGAAGTTAATACAGCTGGTGGGGACATTAGAGTCTTCTGAGTTGCAGGACGTCCCAACTGTAGGACGTTTTGCCAATGAGGAAATAAGTTGGGCTCCTCATTGTTTGGCAGATGGTGAATGTAATTTTCTATTAATAAAAAACAACAACAAACATTTGTTCATTTATTTTATGTTACACTTTCCAACCACAAATGGCTGCCAACATAGTTAACAATAATAAAATGAAACAACACATTTAAAAACACAATATAAAATATAATTAAATTGCATTGACGAAACAAAAGGTATCCCTCCTGTGAATCAGCGTGTACATGAAAAACCTTGCTAAGAAAAACCTGTCTCCTGTAAACAGGCCATTATATTGAATTACACTGTTTCTTCACACCACATGCTTACTTAGGTGGTCTCTTGAAACTCTCCTCAACATTATCATCTTCAGGGCTGGTATCAAACCTGGATATTTTGTGGATCATTTAGTGCCATTTTGAAAGACAAAAGGTAGTTCTCCCCCCGCCCCTCAGTAATTTCCTGAGTTGAGGAGAGGGGTCATCTCACCTTGGTTAATAAGAAAAGAACCAGCAGTTGAAACTAAGGGGCAGGAACTACAAATGAATGTAGATACTCTAAGATTGGTTTTGTCTGGGTTTATCTTATTTTTTTTTCTGTCTGCTCTTCCTTGGAGTGGTTTGGGGACCCTCTTAAATTCAGGTTCATTCTTCTTTCAGATAAATATACTATTTGATATCCAGATGTTAATATTTTGAATTATAGTAGTATAAATTTAATACTGATCAATGATGAATTATTGATAAGCATTCATAGTGGCTGATAACATTAGTTTAAAGCTTATTATACTGTATTTCATATTGAAAAATATCCAAGGAAACTGCTGAGGCAAAGATTCACATTACATTTAAATGTTAAATTTAAAACCAATAGTTACAAATACTCATTTCAGCTATAGATTATATTTGCTATATAAAATCTCTGAAACATCTCATCACCATCTTTTTTGATAATGCCTTCAGTTACCAAGCATTCTTAATCCCACTATTCTTAATCCTAGTAATCTGACACAATATTCCAAAACTACCAATCTCTTCTTAATATGCAGCAGTGTCCACAGGGTATGATTAAAAAAGATAAGATGGTAGCCATGATGGTGTGATTGAAGCTTCACTTGTTTTTTAGGTGTGTTGTGTGTGCAACACACACAAAAACGATGTAGAGCTTCACTCGTATCATTACAGTCACCATCTCGACTTTCTGACCATAACTTGCTGACACCCCTGTTAATATTTATTAAGGAAATTATCATCAATCCCTTTCACCTAACCTAATAGTTTAAGGATCCCCTACTGTCCTTTCAAGCTATACTTATATTTTAAATAAGCATTTAAGTGTTTAAAACACAACCTAAAGATCCAAGATCCATAGTTGGGTAATACCTTCTTTAGAGTTACCCAAAAGAGCATAGAAGAGCATGAGCAAATTTTTGAGTTCTCTAAAATTCTTCATCAGGCAGTCTGTTACAGAAATCAGAGGAAGAAACAAAGATGGTTCAGTTACAAGGTCTGTAGTTTAAAGTCAGTCATAAAAAGGAGTTATTCTGTAGACTGAATGCATTTGTTAGAGATGTATATCATCACTGTCAACTAGCATTTAGTCACCTAGCATTCAGTTCTAGAATAACCTGATACAAATAGCAAAGAACTGTAATTTGGTAGCTGTTCTTTACAAAAATCTAGCAGTTTTATAGAGATGCTAGCTAATCACTCACTATTCTTCTCCATAATGTACACAGGCACAGTGGCTTTACCCCTTCACAATGTGCTGAACAGTCTTTCATCTACTGAAAGAGCAGTGTGTTCAACATGTGTGAAACAGTCCTTCATACAAGTGAATGCCAGAATTCTCAGCAAATGGTACTGCATACAGGCAATCCCCAGTTAAGAATGTCCGACTTATGGACAACTCATACCTACGAATGGGCTGCCTATTATTAAAAATGGCGGACAGCATTCTCCTTCCTTGAGCCGATGAACCACTGAAGCCACACAACGTTTTCATGAATCGCTGAAGCCGCGTGTTTTTAATATATAGCCTGTTTTCAGAAGTTTTCAATGGTTCATTAAAACATTACACAGCTTCAGCAGTTTGTTGGGTCCAGGAAGGAGAACGCCATCCTCCATTTTTAGTAATAGGCAGTATGAGTTCCAACTTACATACAAATTCGAGTTAAAGACAGACTTGGGAATGGAACTCATTTGTAACCTGGCAACTGTCTGTATTGCCATATTGAAGCATTAACATCTTATACAAAGCAGAGTTCTAAATGCCCACCTAGGATTGGACAGCAAATATTCAAGCTGAGCAACAGATCTGCAAAGAGTTCTGCAGACAGCTCAGTACAGAACTGTATTTGCTTGTTTATTTTATCATATTTATATGCTGCCCCCAAAACTCTGGCCAGTTTACGACTGATAAAAGCAATTAACATAAAAAATAACCATAGAAATAATTAATGCCATAAATTTACCCCTCTCTCTTTCTCACTGTCAGCCTCCCAGGTAGACCAGACAGGAAACACGACCAGATGAGCTAATTCTACTTTATTGTAAGGCTACATTAACAGAACCTTGCAAGTCTGAAAGTACAAATCTCCCGACATCTCTTTTACAGCCTGTTAAGTTAGGGAGGGTTCCTTTCTGAGTTTCTTTCTCTGCCTGTAATCCAGCTGCAGGCTATACCCTCTCTTATCTGATCATTCCCTAGGCAGCATCTCTTCCTCTTGTCTCTCAAGGTCATTCCCATATACCATATACCATTACACACACATGCACATGAAACCTCAACTCCTATTTAGATCAATCACTCCCTGGGCACATTTCAGACACGTGGTTCTTCCACTGGTATGCCTATTGCTATAAAATCTGAGGGTTAAAATCCACCCATCTGGAAGGTACCCGGGAGGTGTACATGTATGATGGCTGCTTTAAAATTTGTACTTCTGAGGCTTTTGAGCCAACTAAACATTTAATCAGATTGCAAGCTGGTCAAGTGTCTAGTTCTATCTCCTGGGAAGAAGCCGTTGATTTTTTTAAAAGTCCAAGTTGATTTTGCAGATTTTGGTTGGTTTACCCAAAGGACCTTTCCCTACTATTTAGTTGGAGTCTATCCATCCTTTCTTCAAACAGCAGAAAACTATACCACCATAATAGTTGCTGTCTTCACTGCTGATGCTTCTCCTGAATCTATTGCCCCTCTTTCTAGTCCCTGCAGTTACCTGACTTTCATCTTAAGAAATGCATGAGAAAGCCAAACAGATTTTATATGCTTTGAGCTGCCCCTGAACAGTTGGAATAAGAGTAGCATACTACTGTTAATGGTGATAAAGCTAAGAATGAGTTAAGCCTGTCTAACCCCATGAGCTAGGGATGAGATGGGCAATGTCAGGGGGATATGGCAGAAAGTTGTCACCAAAGCATATTTGTGTCATGGTTATTCAAGTGGGACAAAGCCTATAATGCAGCAGTTTGGTTTTGATTTACATGAGCACAGCCACTGTAATTTGTAAAACATGGCTTATGGCATGCTGGGTCAACCTACCCAGTTGTGGTTTTTCAACAAACCATGGTTAAACAAACCATAGCTTTATGCAAAGAGGAACGGCAACTCTTGGTTCTGACAAGGCAGGGGAACTTCTGTCTTTATTGTGGGTTCAGCTGTGGAATGTTAAGAGTGGGAGGAAAAAGGTAGAGTGACCAAATCAGGCTCATCAAGGGTTCTTGGAGAAGCTACAGAGCTTTCTTCCTTCCATGCCTGAGGGTTCCCACCAAATGATCTTTGCTGTGTTAGTTTGAAAGCTAATTTCCATACTCATTTTTTTCTTCTTGATGCCTTTGGAATGTGATTTAAGCCATTCTTTCTTCTTCATAAATGTGGGGAGCCTGTGGCTATCCAGAGTTGCTGAATTACAAGGTATAGCATCCCTGATTGTTGGCCATGCTACCTGGCGATTTGGAATAAAATAAAATAATAAATTTGGAAGACTTTGGAGTCACTTGTATTCCCAGATATGCAGTTCTTTTTATATTTATATGAAAACTAAGCTAAATAATACACCAAATATATTTGATGCCTTTGATAGGCCTGATTTTCATGGTTTCAGTAACAGCAACCAGGACTGGAAGTATGAGAAGCCATAAAAAGAAGACTGGAACTGCCACTCCTGTAGAGTGGTGCAACTATTAGCCAAAGGTAGGAATAGGTCCAGGGATTTTTGCAGCCTGGGGGAAAAGCATCTGGTATCTCAGTTCTAATTGGCCCTTTCCTATGGCTGTTGTTGAAACAGCAAACAAAGATTTGTGCTAAAGGATATTTTTTTTCTCAGTATACTACTAAATCAGCTGCAAATACAGGCACTGGCTTAACTACAGTATGCTTTTGACCATGAAGTATGAAATAATGTAGAACCTAAATCTCATATCTTATCTAGGATCACCGTTTTTCTAATTGTCATTATATCAGACATTTTTTAATAGGATGCTGAAAATGGGGCATCATGTACCAAGCTAGAGATGTCTCTTAAAACAAAAGGATGGCTCTTAAAGAAGTAAACTGGCTTAAGATACAAGACCACTCTAGGTAGGGCCATATTGCCGCTGCCTCTCGTTCTTCCCACCTGCTCCATCTGCCTTTCCAAGAAAGAATAGGCACATTTGGTGGGAGTTGGAGACGGCGTGGTCTTTGGGGGCATTGGTAAATGCAGAGGCCCAGCTCTCTAAAAAGCGAGCAGAGAATGGAGCAGGAGAGCGGAGCATAGCTTAGCTCTGTACAGCTGCAGGGCTGCTCACAACAGGGCAGAGTTCTCGCAGAATGCACTCTTTGTTCCCAGCCTTTAAAGGGTAGGAGAAACACTTATGCATGGCAAATTAGCCCAAAAATGTATTTCTCTAAAACACCCGATTGTCTAGCCAGCTCTGCAGCTGCAGGGAACTTTCAGTGAGCGAGCAAGTGAGAGATGCGCACGCACACACACACACACACACACACACACACAGATTGCTTTGGGGAGGGGGGACAAGGTGGCAGGGAGTGAGAAATTTTGCTTGGTGGGTGAGGAAGAGGAAGCAGAGAGAAGGCAGACTATGTGGAAGGAGGACAAGTCATGTGCATTTGTTCAAATGTTACTAATTTTTTATCATGAGAGAAAAAGCTGGGAAAGATCATGTCAGGGAGAATCCATGTGATGATATTTGTAGTTATGGAAAACTAAATACTGCAGGACAATTGCTGCATAGGCTGAATAGGATAGTCGTTCAATGCTCTGGCCATCTGTGCTGTATCTTGAGGTTTACTTTTTAAAATAATAAATGTTTTAAGAATATGCAATATATAATTGAAGCAAGTGGTAAACATAATATAGTTAACTGCATTTTTGCATTCATATGCTATGAACAATTCTGTTTCTATTTTTTAAAAATTACCTCAATTTATTGCTAACGTATCTTCCCTAACACTATTATACTTGATTTCTGATATTTCATTTATACATTATACTTACATCTCAGTATGTATTTTTCCCCATGCTAACATGTTTTTTTTTTTTTAATATGGCAAAACATCAGATATGATGATGATTATTTTGCTGCATGTTTCCTATTGCTGAAGTTAGCAGATTCCTTCCTTAACCCCTTTCCCTCACACCATTTTTCTTCATTTCTTTTGCAATTAATATGTGGGTAGAGCTGATCCCATTCTTATCTATATTCTCCATACCTTAATTGGAAGCCATAGGGGTTAATGATAACTTACCCAGTAAGTTTTCCAATTACATCAAACATTTTAATCCAATCTTTTTTTCATTTCTTTGCCCCCTGCCTCCCCAAAGGTGTTTAATGTCTATGGATTGTCATTTCCTCATGAGATCAAAACAGCCTGAATATACATATCTGCAATAATTCCACTCATTTTTCTGGTAAGATTGAATAAATACAAAATTGATGCCAAAGCTTTAGCATCTGGGACAATTAAACATTTCTACTATGACAATTGAACTTCTTCCTTGAGGCACAATCTTACCTTTTTTTGCAAAGTGCCTTAATGATAGCAGTGGAAAAGTTCACTGCCATTGTTCTGACCCCAGTGGGCAAAAATGGGGAAAGGTATAAGTTATTTTTCTTTACCAAGAGGGGATGGGGGAAAAGTCTCCCAAAAAAGGTTGTTAGTGGTGGGAGAAAAGGCAGTTGGTTATTGCAATGTTTGGAGGTTGATGGAGGAAAGTAAAAGGTGGGGCAGAGAGGAGAGAAAGGTCCCAGTGGGGGAAACAACAACAGAAATAATTATTTCAGAACAGTATTTAAGCAGATGCATTACTTTATATTTTTGCTTAAAGACATGGAGGGTTTTTAAAATTGATTATGTGCCATCAAGTCATTTGTAGATAGATAGATTTTCTCCATGATGACCTGTGATCTTTCAGGTCTTCCAGTGGTGCACTCATTGCCACTTTAACTGAGTCCATCCACCTTGCTGCTGGTTGTCCTCTTCTTCTCTTTCTTTCCACTTTTCCCAGCATTACAGCCTTTTCCAGAGAGCTATTATATAATTTTTATATAATAATTGAGTGGCTCATTCAGGGTTAGTCCCTTGAGAACCATTTACCAGCAAGCTCCAGCCATTTGGGAGTTATTATTGTCAACCAGAAAAGCAAAAGATAAAGGGATTCCTATTTTGCTCAGGAAACGAACACCCCATAAGCAAACCTACTTTGGCAGTCTACTTGAGAAGAAACCGTTGTGCCAGAAGACCTTGCTGGGTATTTCTGAATTATCAAGAGAAAGGGATAAGAGTATGACCCAGAAATGATAGGCTTCATGCTGCTACAGATAGGATGAAGGGAGAACCTTTTTTAAGAGAGGGATCAAGCTGTGTTCCAATTCTGATGATTCCATAGACATGTCCATGCAGTTTTTTTGGCAACAGTATGGAAATGGCTTGCCACTGCTTTCTTCCAGGATGCTTTTTGACCTCCCATTCTAACTTCCAACCCTGGGATTCCCTTGTAATCTCCCAAGTACTAACCAACCCTGTGTCTGCTTAAGCTTCTGAGCTCAGACGAATTCAGCCAAATATGGTCAAATACAGATTCACACTTACTGGGCAAAAATGTTTATTTTTTAATTATTGGAATTATTTCATTTACTGGCATTAATTTTTTATTATTAACAAAATTTACATGCTGCCCAATATTTTATACTGTATTTTGTTATCTGCAGTTTACAAAAACAAACTGGTAAAATGCAACACTAAATGAAAAAGTAGCCAAATAGATCGAATTTTTTTTTTAAAAAAAAGCTTCCATTATTATTTTTATTTATTTTTCAATCTATTTGGCTACTTTTTTGTTTAGTGTTGCATTTTACCAATTTGTTTTTGTAAACTGCACAGATAACAAAATACAGCATAAAATATTGGGCAGCATGTAAATATTATTAATAATAAAAAATTAATGCCAGTAAAATGTGCTTTTCATGGAAGCCTCAGGGTTAAAAACCCTGAAGAACCTAGAACACCAGCAATGGAAGGGACATGCAAAATCTTTTGGCCATCAGTATACCCTTCCATGGCTATAGGATCATATGCTGAGAAATTTGCATTTTTAGGAAAAAGTATCCAAGAATGTATATCTAGATATTATTTAAATGCAAATTTCCATGCAGATTTTGTATAATTGCAGATGAATAGGGCAGCAGAATGTAACTGGCTTAGGAGCAGATGCAAAAGCAACTTAGTCCAGTAATGCTCCATCCCTTCCTTCTGCAGAATAAGGATTATCCACTAAAAACAAATGGCCTGCTGGAGGAGGATATGTCTGCCTGGCTGCCTGGAACTTTACGTGGATGTGCCAATGTTATTGAACTAAATCCAGAAAGATCCAGGTTCAAACCCAGCCTCAGCCATAGAAGCTCACAAGGTGGCTTGGGCCAATCACTATTTCTCAGCCCAGCGTATCTCAGAGAGGTGTGACAAAAAAATGGACAACACAATATTATGTACAGCACTTTGAACTTTTTAAGAAAATAAAGGATATAAACCAACTAAATAAATAACTTGATTGCAACATATTGTTACAGGCTGCAGCTGCCTGAACTCGAACATTTGTAAAGGCAGCATAAACAACAAAGGACAACAACAAAACCTGTCCTACCATTTTCACAGTCTGTGCCTGTCCAGCTACTAAATGTCACTAAATCTGACTTACAGCTATTCTGTAATAACTAAAAGTAGACTCACTTCAGAATAATAATTATTATGACCAAGTTCACCACCAACTTGCTTTTCTGTCTATAGCCCCAAATTTACACCTTGCACAAAATGAAACAATATAATTAAAAAACAATAACAATCAATACTAAAATGAATACTGTTGCAGTATTGTAATCATTCATTCACTAAATATAGAGTGTTCCATAACAGCAGCAGATCAGGACATTTAAAGTTCATTAAAATACAAGTTACAATAAACAACCACCCCCCAAAATGTTATGAAGGAGCCTGAGGATCTCCAAAGAAAGGCATTCCAACATCTTGGCACCATGATTGAACAAGTCCTGTTTCTAGTATTCAATAATCTAATGGGACAGATCTTAAAACTTATCTTGAAAGTCACACAGCAAACTGTGATGGTCCAGTTAACAACCTGAGGGAAAAGATGACTCTATAATAGAGCATCTGCTTTTCATGACATCTGCTTTGACACAAAGATCTCAAATTCAACCTCTGGGATCTATGATGAAAAGAATTAAGCGGCATGTGATGGAAAGACCTCTGCCTGTGAATCTAAATCTTTAGAAATCCATCAGGCCCTCTGTGATGGGAAGTATCGAACTCTTATTATTTATTATGATTTATTAAATTTGTATGCTGCCAAATCCTTCCAGACTCACACCACCTTACCACAACATGTAATGTCCATGGTACAATTTACCCATAGACCCAAATGACTCCTATGTTGGTGCTTCCCAATTTTGGGACCCTAAATATAGCTGAACTCCAATTCACTCCCAACTTTGGTCATCTTCCAGAAGCAGATGAAAATGGTACTTTTTCCATGGGGCATGTAGGGGTTGATGCCAGATGCTGTTCAGCTTGTACATTTTTATATATCTGACTTTTATTATTATGTACTACTATATGTTGTGAACCACCAAGAGTCTATTCACAACTGTAGCAGGATATAAATGTGATTAATAAATAAATAAATTCCTAACATTCCTAATTGTTGCTCAGGGTGGCTGGGGATTATGAGAATTATTGTCCAGCAAATTAACACCATAGCTAAAACTGACTATGCTAGATGGACACATAGTCAACATGGTGAAAAGGACCTCTTCAGTAATGGGAAGGCTCTTAGGGAGATACTCTGGTTTAAGAATATGGGCATCATACTCAAGAGTAGTGTCCCCATTGGTCAAATATCAGAAGGTATGTGCGTGTATTTAACTGAATGATTTTTAGAAACTCTAATTTATAACTACATAGGACTGGAAAAGACAGTTTAAGAATGTTATCAATTACTTGAAATATTGTTATTTTATTGCTCTGACTCTGTTTGACTAAGGGCACATCCATACAAAGATTCCTTACCTGTTCAAAAGTAGACCATTGTGGATCACCTTGAAACTGCTTTGGGAAACAGACACAATAGCAGTGTGAAATTGCCTTCACTCTCACCAATGAGGCCCGACAGGTTTCTGAAATAGAACAAAAATCTGATTTGCTAGAGGGCGAGGCAAAATGAGTGTATATAACTCAAGAAGTAATCCTTCCTGCAATTTGTTTTCTGGAACAAATCATATTCTTTCTTTAGATCCTGCAACAAAGGCTATTTTATCTCCATTTCCAGTTTCAAGGATAGAAAGCATGCAAACTCTCCCGTTTGAATCTGAATTCTTTTAAAAGGTCTTGGCCAGTTTCCTTGCAATGTGTATGTGTGAGAAGGGCGGGAGGCTGCTGGTAGTGGATGGACTGGTTCTTGAGGTCTAATTCCAAAGACTGCAAAAAGACAAAGTTTCTATTGCTCTTGATCACACTCTGACCTCCCTGTTTGTGCCAAGATACCGAAGAATAAATTGACAGTAGAAGTTGTAAACAATGAAACAGAAGCGCCATCCAATGCACCCATCGGGGCTTCTGTAAAGAAGTAGGGCAGTATGAAAAGGGTCAGGGACCCAGAAGAATTGTTATTGTGGTGATTAACATAAGAACCCTGTTGGATCAGAAAACATCCCATCTAGTCCTGCATTTTGTCATGTAGTTGCCAGCCAGAAGGAAACAGGAACTCGCAAGCATGGATATGTAGGTGATATTTTCTTCTGATGTTACTCCATTTGCAGCTGGTATTTAAGGTCTGCTGCCTATGATTCCAGAGGTAGTAACCAGCCAACAATAGTAGGTCCGTTGATAGTCTGATTCTCCTTGAATCTGTCCACTCCTCTTTAAAACCATGTATAATTGTCGGAAACAAATTCCACATAATCTATACTATACATTGTGTAAAGAAGTACTTCTTTTTTCAGTTCTAAATTTTTGCTATATTTAATTTCAGTGGATGACCCTGAAATCTAACTTTATAAGAGAAATATCTTTGCTTGCAAATCAAATAATTGATGAAGATTTGGGGAAGAAAAGCCCATAAGATTTGTATTCTATAGTTATGAGTCATGTTTGATCTGATCCCATAATTCTTTTTTAAAAAATCTGTCCGAATTCAAACTGCTCACTTATTTCAAATAAGGTACGTTAACATTATTACTCTTTCAAAAATCATTGGTTCAGTTCTTTAAAAATCAAGGTTTGGCCTATTGTTTTAAAAATTAAACAAAGTGCTTATTTGTCTTCTGGATGTAAAGCTTTCATTTACATGTTTTTCCTTATATACTACACATGTCAATATACCACTTAAACCTTTGCAACATCTGTTAGCTTGTGACATGGGCTTTGACACATTAGGATGGCATCCAATCTGGTGCCAACCTAATGTACTGAATTATACTACTGCCATAATTCCTAGTCAGCAATGCTGGAGAGTGCCAAGTTGAGGAAAGCTAGTATATTGGAAATACAAGTCAGAAAGCACTAATAATGAAATTATAGATGATACAATGACCATCTGTGGTCTATTTGTGGGACCTTTTAAGGACAGTCCAAATAGTTGCCCAGTCCAAATTCAATGAGCAGATAAAGAATCTTAGGAAAGTTGAGCAAGAGCCTTCAATACTTGGGCAACAGATTGAGCTCGCCCATAAGCATCTAAGCACAGCGTTCCTTATTATAAAAGCATTTTATTTATATTATAATAATTATTTCTACATGTGCATCTCAACATATAAACTAGCATACATTTTATGCAAATTGATGTCATCTTTTTAACTCATTTTTAGCAACACATTTTTTCTTTTTTTGGCAATTCTTAAATAATAATCTATCAACCTTTGGAATTAAGACGTCTTCCTTTTTTTTCTTCCAGAGTTGCATCTATAATGCAATTATGTTTTCACATGTCTGTATTAGCTCAAGTTTTTTTTTTTTTAAATAATGGACAGACATTAAATGAAAACTGCTGTACTCAAAAATAATTCCCATACACATGGATCAGAAAGAAGGATTAATCTAGAATTCCCTCTATTTTAGAGGAAGAAGATGGAAGATTCTTTGAAGTGAATACTTTCCTATATGAAACCTGGGGAGTGATTTCGGCCTGTGAAGACTGCACCACCCTACACAATGCATGAATTAGCCCTAAGTTATTCATTTAATCGAGAAACAAGACCAATGGGGGTTGGTTAAAAACAATGTGCTAACTTTTAAAAAATATAAGATGAATTTCACAGGATAGTAAATATCACTTCTGCTCCTCTTTATGATAATAACTAAGAAGTGTTTCAAAGAAGAAACTTGTGGCACTATAAAGACAAATTTATTATCACCTGACTTTTTGTTGACGATGTAATCATCAGATACATGGAGTATAAACATATATTTGGATTATTATATAAATACAGCTTTACTGGAAGGGGGGAAGGAAGAGAAAAGGAGGGATGGAGGAAAGAGGTATGACAAAAACACATTAGCAATAACTGTACAATAATGCCCTTGATATCTCTGAGATATGGACTCCTTGTCACAGCAGGTTTCTGGAGAACGGATGTAAAGTTCAGAGGATGACCACTGATTTTTTTTTTTTTAACCATCATTGACACCTGTGGATTCCAGTGCTTGTCACAGAGTGACAGATCAGAATCCAAAGTAGTAGAATAAAGGCCCAGTGCAGCCCCGTCATGCCTCTGTCCTGGGCCATCTTCCAGCTGCAGCAGCATCCGCTTGAGGCCCAGACAACAATTCCTACCAAGTCCTTTGCACAGATTTCTCTCTCTCTCCTTTTCTTTTTAAATCCCCCCTTTTTTCAAACATATCATTACAGCGAAACAAAAATGGTGGGACAATAACGCCATTGATACAGCCTTCTCATCACCCGCTCCTCCCTCCCTCCTTGGTGCGTGCCAGCACTCTTTCCACCCGCCCAGAGCTGGAACCAGTGCCAAACAACCTCTGCTAATAAACAAGAGGAACCAGATAAACCAGGAAGACAATAGAGGGATTTGTTGCATTTAGAGATGGTGGGAACAATGTCAACGTCGCGCGCAGCTGCATAGAGCCCCCACACACTTGCACCCAAGCTAGTATGATTTATGAAAGGTCAAGGTTTGTCGCGTCTTAAATGGTCCCCTCTTTACATCATTTATTAACCCTTCCTGTACAATGGCCCCTTATTTTATGGGGTGAAGGGTTTGTATATTCGGAATTTCTTTGAGAAGCTGAGGAAGAAGCACAGAGATTCAACTGTAGGCAGTCTCCCATCTTTGCGCTCACATGGATGATGGCTGGTATTAAATAGCAACTTATTTTATAAAATTCCAGAAATGATAAAGCAACACAAATTAATAGCAAACAGAGGAAAAAGGAAAAGTGTCTGCCCAAAGATAAAAGATTACAATTGAAAATCAAATGACAACATGCAGAGACTAAAATGGAAAGGGAGTAAAGAGAAGCATGAAGTGATACAATAGATCTACGTACTAGCAAGCTAAACTATTTATATTGTTACTTTTTCAGTAAGCATTATGATAAATAAAAATGATGAAAAAGATATTAACAGAATTTAAGATTGTCCCTGCAATAAATCTAAAATATGCCACCTCACTTAAGATGATCCTGATTTCAGTTATTTATTCATTATTTTCAGTTTACAAATATTGACATCAACCGGTAGATACAAAATAGGAATTGTCATTCCACCCTCTATATTCATTTTATAATTTGAAAGTTTCATGGACAGTAAAATTGGCAACTTTATAAGGGGTTGAGTTTATATATGTTTCCAACATCCAGTTGCTAAAATATATTTGTGATTTGCAAATGTTGAACTGGGGAAAATCTATAGGCATTCTTGATTAAATATATCAAACTCTCAAGATCAATGCATGAACATATAAGACTGATCATAATATCTATCTCTGTCTCTATCATACATAAGACTGCAAGGATTTTCATGTCCAATAATTTGGAATTTAGAACTAATTAACAGTTGACAAACAATTGCATAATTCTGTATTAAGAATCAGGCAAATAGTTGTGCACTATAATGTAACACAAAATCAGATTAGATCATAATTTTGGTGTATTTGGGTATTGCTGGAGTTCGTTTTCCTGATTGAGGGTAGTTCCACACTGCCATTTGCACTGGCCAGTGACCCTTCCAACTGACCTAGGAGGGAATGCATCCTACTAATGCCCACCCCCGATCCACATCTTGGTGCAATATTTTTCCCCTTGGCAATTTCAAAAAACACTGACACTGTGAGGGTAAGCTGCAAAGTGTCTCTTCTGCCCAGTTTAAAAGGATTGCTGCAAGGATAACATGGGTGAGCAGCTCAGGGGAGGGGGAAAAGATCAGGAATTGGGAGCCCCTGCCAATGGGAAACCCCGGCTGCAAGATACATTAACAGTGATTCGTTTTCGTGCTGCAACTAAGCAAAGTTAATCAGCCCTACTGCCCCACAGAGATGATGGTGTATGACCATGCAGACACAAAGTTGATTTGGAAGCTATAAAATTCTCCACGTAAAGAACCAAGAGAGTGAGTGACAGTAACTGCTGGTATTAGTTTGTATTGCTTTTCTGGACTCTGCCTTTGTAGGCTATGTATATTGTTGTTTGTTTTTATTTGTAAGCCATGCAGAGTCATGATAGACCAAGGTGATCTATAATGAAGATATAGATATAGATATAGATATAGATATAGATATAGATATAGATATAGATATAGATATAGATATAGATATAGATACAGATATAAAGATTGCCATTTGATAAAGTTCTTATGAGAACTCCTTACCAAAACATGACAATGCACTTTGCTAAATGTCTTTTTTGGAATGCTAATGGCCTTCAAAACATAACATGAAGGCCTAAATGGTATATAACCACTAAATGTAGTTCTAGTTCTCTCAATAGGACTGCAATCCAGAGCATGCCCTTGGAACTGGATGTACTATCAAGTACATTTTAGAACCAATGTGTAGACGTCCATATGTACCTAGCTGTTTTGAATGTCATATAGTTTAATTGTTTTTCAGAGCTTGCTTCCAGCTTCTATGCAAACAGGAGACATCTTTAATTATGAGCCTGCCCCTGCCTACTTTTTTTATGGGCCCCATAACATGCCCCAAGTATGGCTCTTGACCCAGAAAAAGTTGCACATCCTATTATAAAGCAAATAGTATTGACCTAATCACAGGTTTGTCAGGATAGAAATTCAGGCAGAGACATAGCAAATAAGGAAAGGGCAGATATCTATTAAAGGAGAGAGAATGGAACAATGTGGCTCAAAACATCTCATCCCTAGTTGGGCCCTTGGGATGGAAGCGATTTAAAGAAAGGAGAAATGTCTTCCTGAACATTTTCCATTTTGTTCTCTACTTGCCAACAGAATTGTTTCTGCCCTTGCTTTGGCATCTCGGCCTCAGGGACCCTCTCTTTTTCTCTCTCTCTCTCTCTTACTTACACACACACACACACACACACATTCTTCTGGGAGCCGATCAGGGTTTGAATGACACCCCAGATGACTCTTTGCTATTAATTCTTGAAAACAGAAAGAACTCCTTGTTCTTATTCCCTGGGAGGAATTACAAGGAAGGAGGCAGCAGGCTGAAATGTTCCTGGCTTAACCCTTTCCCTGACTTCCTGGGATGCTTCGCAGAGCAAGGGTGCCAAACACACAAGTGCTGATTCTGGTTTACCCTGAATGTTCCCTAAAAGAGTGAGGGCCTTGCCAAAATATGCTCCAAACACCCATATATTTGTTCAAAACATACATACTAACCTCCCGTCTAGCAAGCTGTTTTAAAAATACTCTCTGTCACACTGATTATGATACCAAAACCTATATAGGACTTAATGATAAAACATACCCATAATTTTGGAGAAGATAATGCAAGTCTGGGAGGGGAAGGGGTAATTTAAAAAAAAGCTATTGAAACCTGATGTTCTAGTTGACACTAGAAACCTCTCATTCTACATCAGGGCAGGAAGGGTTAAGAACAAAGGAATAGGAAGTGAAGGGGTACACCTGTCAGTGCAGATAACCTACTGCTTTTCTTTTTCATCTTCTGAAGCTCAAAGTAGCCAAAGAAATTGATTCCTTTGGCAATTGTAGATCTTTTTCTCTTAACTGCTTCTAAAATAGCTGGGTATGCTATGTTGGCTTTCTAATTAAAACCTTCCAGACCAATCCAAAGATTTCAATAAAATCATACTGCATAGCTATTATTTCTTTTCATCATGCACAAAACAAAAAATGATGGAAGGAATAGTGGGAAAAGATGAAAAGTTTACAAATAATGAACACACAGATCTGGGGCTCATAGAAAATTCTATGGGTAATTGCTAGGCAATTTCTAACAAAAGCCTAATCTAAAAACATTTTGGTTCTTAAATTCATAAAAATCAATCCAGTCACTTTTGCCTATGGAGATTTAAAAGAAAGACACACTGTACTTTTGGTGTACAGTATTCCACAAATGAGATGCATGAGACTGATAATACTTTTATGCTCTTAACCTCTGTTAGATACTGTTATCTGCAAGTTGGCCTATCGGTATGGTTGGCATAGAAGCAATATCTTAATTTGACAAAATAGTCCTGATAATCCGTGATGTAAAATGAAAGGCAAGAAGGCTTGATGATGATCAGAAGAGATGACCAGACCCTCACACCTCTAGGTGAGGGAAGCAGGCAAAATGTTTGTCAGTGAAAACAAAAACACTATAATTTGAATGCAACTTGAGAAAGACACTGGGAGGTATAGACCTGAGTTTGGTCTTAGTCATCTTAAGGTGGGCATATTTGGAGTACTTTCACAGAATTGTTGCTGAGGTAGGCTAGATCTTTACAAAACGACTTCATGGGTATGCACAGATATTTTTTATTTTCTAAAAATGAGTATGAAGCCATCTGTGTCCCAAAGACATTTTTGGAAATAAAAATACTTTCCCTTTGTAGCATCCCAGCTTCCTATTTATTTTTGTAATGTACAAAAGTAGGTGAAGCAAAAAGCCTGGGGGCTGTCCATGGCATGCTGGCATCTCTGAGCACCACCCAGGGGCCTCAATGCTAAAGATTCCATTTGAGACAAGCGCACTTCAATGTCACATTCAAATGTATGTATGTATGTATTCAATATTAAAAATCCACCTCCATCTATTCATCATATATTTGTAAATAAACACAAACATTACCTAAAGTTAATGTTCTGTTTTGTTTGTGAGAAAAATGTTCAGGCTTCCTCTTCTATTTCATCTTCTTTTTTCCCCAGTAAATTTTGAAGTTACATTTTAAGAACTCTATGTACTTTTTCTTTTATTTTGATTATCTATCATCTATCTATCTATCTATCTATCTATCTATCTATCTATCTATCTATCCATCCATCTATCCATCTATCCATCTATCCATCTATCTATCTATCTAATTGTCAGCAGATTTCCAGCCACCTTCTGAAAGGAACCAAATTTAGGTCCTGAAATTTATTTCAGTTCAAAGAACTAATTATATAACAATATTTACAGCATTTTTGGCAAGCATGCCAAACAGATATAAAATATAATAGATGGCAGTGAAATTCAGAACTATACCAGGATTCTCAAATGATCTTCTAAATTCATCTCAATCAGTAATGGGTAACCTGCAGTCCATAAACTTTTTCTGATTATTCCACCCCAGCAGAGTGATTCTACAACATTTCATGACAAGAGGCATATGTAAACTGTAATATAAATCCTAAAATGGGTTAAGATCTTTTAAACAGACACAAAGATATACAAGCAGAACATCAGAAAAATCCTAGAAAATTACACTGTTGTCCAAATAGGACAAATACAAGACATGTGCCCTGTTGTATAACCAAGGGCCCTTTCCCTTTCCTTCTCTATGCAAGAAACTGTCCAAGTCTACTGTGATAACCAACCATCTGTACTGGCAGTCTTGCAAAGCAGAACAGGCTGACAGACCTCTTCGCTCATATTGCAGAGATTAATACTCTGTCACCACTCATATGATTAATAGCATTTACTAAAACTCAGCTGCAGTACCTGGGAATCCAGGCTTAAAGGTTACCCTTATAGAGAAGGGCATGCCTTTTTCCAAAAGCTTTCCTTTAATCTCCTTAAGAACTGAGTATGTACACACAGCAATCCAGCACATGAGTAAGACTACTTTCTAGGCTATGCAAAAAGACTAAATCAACTCCAGTTTCTAATCCAGGATCTTTATTAAAGAACTCATTAGAGAAGAGTCAGAATAATCAATCACTTAGCTACCAAAATTTATCGGGAATCTTAACTTTTGAGAACACTTTCAGAGAAACTCCCTGGTTGGGTTTCTTCACTAGAAGATTAATCAGGTTTCATCTAGTAGAGGAATTTCTGGGAGACTTGGAAATACTTTCAAGGAGGAAAAGTTAAAATTACTAATAAATATCTTGGGGTTTGATCCTATAATATCTGCTTAACATAATATGACAGCCTGGGATGTGGAGTGATCTTCGTCAGTGATCAAGTCAATAGAAAGCTTGGCACTCTGATTTCTGAGCCAGTTAAACATACATGAAGATACATTGGGACCAAGATGGCCTTTAAATACATCCCTGGTAATAATGATCCATTTTAAAAGTGCTCCCTTGTATATAAAATAAATTGATTTATGCGGCAATCACACATAACTAGTATTGTATTTAGAACATGTGCTGATTCGAATACAAATGGAGCCCACTGTGACACTTGAATGGCTTTTTAGCTTACTTCCCCCTGACTACTATAATCTCACATCCTGCAGCCCATCATACAGCTAGCCAGAGAGCTTACTGTGATAACATAAAGAGTGCTATTTCACCATCCTGGTACTGTTCCTAACTGTCCACATACACACATTTGGGCTGGAAAAAGGAAATGTGACCAAATCTTCATACCTTTTTTTTTTCATCAGCACTACACAGAAGAAAGGGGGAGATCTGGTATATTTATATATGCATATCTCATCAGCATGTTTGGGACTGAAAAGATTGCCCATCTTAATGGAAGATTCCTAACGAAAACATGACTCTAGGTGAACAATGCTCATAAACTGTAGCCAGCATGGCCAGTAGCAGGGAATAACAGCAATTGCAATCCAAGTCCTTCTGAAAGGCTACACATTGTTGACCCCTGGACTATACTAAATTAAACTTTCTTTTTCAATTGGTTCCAATGTCATCCCTGGATAGCTTTCTCTATAATGAACAAGCTCATAAACAGTAGTAGCAAACCACAACCCAGATGTGAAAAATCTAGGTTCAATTTTCCAAAATTCTTTGGGGAAGGGTATCCATAGCTCCTATATAGCTGAGCCATTTGAAACTTACCCCATTGTGCTTCCAGTTTTCTTATGGCCTAAATCATCTTACTTCAAAATGAAAATGAAACAAGGTTAGCAAGGGCTGTTCTTGCTACAGAAGAGTATGGGAATGAGCATGTTTACCCCTTTGCAAGCCAAAAGTGCTCACAGAGATCCAACATCATTCAGAAGCCACTTAGCTAGCTAGCCAGCCAGCTGGTCAAGGGCACCCCACACCTACTTAGTTAAACCCTTTTCCTTTCTATAAAAAAAGAGAGAGAGGGAGAAAGTGTTTTTTGGGATGGCCAAATACCTATCCAGTCTTTTGTGGACACTTTTGAGTCTTGATTCCTGCTGTTAGACTGGAATATGGGGAACTGGAAGGCCTCCTCCAATGATTGCCAAGACCATCCCCTGGAGCACAATCTTATGCAATGATAGTTACTGCCTAAAAATGAAGAGTCCTGTTTCCAACAAACTTCCCAACTGCAGCAGAAAGCAGCCAGGAAAAAGCATACTGGGAAGTGCATCTTAATATTAACTTTAATACATTTTAATGTGGCAACCTAATCCCAATCTGGAAGAGACCCTAGGAAAGATAGTATTTACTCACAAGGTCTATCCAGGCTGAACTACACATTACATTAACATCCCCAACCTTGCTCCTTCCAGAATTGTAATTACAGTTAGAATTTCCCAATAGGATTTGTCATATCACTGCATTTGTAGCCTCAAAAGAGTGAATAACTATATAGAAAAGTTGGCTGAGATAGGACTGTGCCCTCTACATTCTACTTGCCCACAGAGTTCATTAAGATCTCATACTTTTTTATCTCATTCCATAATGAAGAAGAAATATGTTAAAAATAGACTTGGTTCTTTAAGTGCATATTTTCACACTATAGATTTACAAGTTTAATGGGCATAAAACTCAAGGGAATTCTGAGAGATGTAGCACCACAGAGCTCTTATTTTTACAATGTGAGGAAGAGGAGGAGGAGGAAGAGGAGGAGGGGGAGGAGAGGAATTCTCAGCACCTCACTAGATTACAAATCTGAAGATTCATTCTAAGCAAGAAAATTAATAAGGTATGCTACTTTTATAACACAAGGGTGTGCTTGGAGGCCTTAGGCTGCATAGGATCCCTGAAACTTTTGGATGCAACCCATAGAGATCTCTCAGAGTGCTTACCAATTTGTGAGAAAAAAATGATAAATACTGTACATGATCAGAGAATAATAATATTAACTATTTTAATTTTAATTACATTTAATGCAAATGAACGGAAATCAAATTTCCTTTTCATTTTAGCTTCACCCACTAATTTTGTGGTGTAGTCCCCAGCATCCAACTCAAAGTATATTTGTGGCAAAGACCTGATAGACTTCAGGCTGCCACTGAAGTAAAATGGTGTTATTAAAATAGAGATCAATATCTCACATTATAAGGAGCAATCAGCCAATTTACATTCATGTTCATAATTAAACACATAGATTTAAAACCATCCTAAAGAAGGCATTCCATTCTCCCTCCCTTCTGCTCATCATCTTTGAAACTACATTGCACAAAGAGAATATTTTGTAGGCCCTCTGTAAATTTGTCTGGCTTTTTACTGGCATTTCCTTTTATATAGACTTGGGATGATGATTCAGATCACTGTGTGTCATCAGAAACTCTGTCTTTCTGTAGCAGTTCTCAAATCCCAGGCTTTTCTGTTAGGGGGACATTAAAAGTCCTTGCAGCAAATGAGTTTCACTATCTGTAATACAGAAAGGATGTAAATAAAGTAGAAAATATGGAAATAAGGAGATGATGATGATGATGATGATGGAAGAGGAAGAAGAAGAAGAAGAAACACACATATATACACATACAAATATACTGTTACTTCTTCCAGTTCTTCGATAGTTGTGGCTTTATTAATTTTTACACACTAGAATTCATCATACCAAAGTCATTTAAAATTGTCTCCATCTTAGATAAGAAGTTATCTGAAATATGTTGGCTCTCATTTGTAGCCTCCTGCCTTAACCCCAGTCTGAAAAGATCTAGTGAAAATCTGCCATTTCAGCCTCTTTATCTCCATCTCATTGCCTATCTTCTCTTACAAAGGAGCCTAGCCCATAGAACCCAGTAGAGGGTGACATTCATTTCTGTGTTTCTACCACAGAAGAACCAAGACTTTTCATGGAATGTGAAAAAGGAAGGAGAGTGGTGGGTCCTTTCCTGAATGAATTCTGGCATCTCAGCATCTATCAGAACTTGAAGAGGAACTAGAAGTCTGCACTTTAGACAGCTCCTGCTTCTACAGTATAAAACAGAAAGAAAATAAATAAATAAAACTAACCTTCATTCCCCTGCTTTAGCTCCAGCAAGACTTCCAAACATTGGCAATGGCAGATTGAGTTGACAATCCCAAGTAGTGCCAACGATCTGCTCTATCAGTATAACCTTGGAATGTGGTGGAGAATCAGAAAACCGGCATAGTGATCTCAAAGACCAAAAACAAAAAAGGTACCATCAAACAGGGGTTTATAGTTCCCTCTGAGCAAGGAATAAAATGAATCTCTCTTCACATTCTCCCACTGTCAGAGGCTGCTTCTTGCTCTGTGAGGAAGCGTTTCATTCCAGAGAGGCCCTGAACAGTCCAGAGCCATCAGAAAAGGCTCAGCCATAGCTGTGCTGTGGCCACTAGCCCAGCTCCTGTGGTCTCTGCTTCTTACAGCCCTATGTGCTCCCTGGTTCTGGGCAAGAAAGGACGGGCCTTTAAGAAGCTTTGTGCATGTGTGTGGGGTGTGTGTGTGTGTTTTAATCACATGATTATTGTTCACCTGTATCTTGAACAAAGGCAGTGCACTGTTAAAAAGCCCAAACAAGAAAGCAGGGAAGAGAAGGGGGGAGAAATTGAAGGGGTTGTTGAGAGAAAGAGAGAGCCCTTATCAAACTTTCAATTCATGGGTCTCTCTTTCCGTCGGCACACTGGCGTTATTGTTCAGCCGTGGTGTGTTGACCGTTTTCCCCTCTTTCCTTGGCCCGTTTTTGCTCTACTGTATAGAAATATTTAATAGAGTCCCTCCAATTTTCCAAAGAGGGATGACACCAGTCCTTTGCCCCCAAGACAAGAGTCATCCCAAACAGATACCTCTATAATATTTACAACATGGTCTGGACACATTGGTTATGGTATTGAGGGTACAACCCCACCTGTGTATAATTCCCCCAAAGGTTGAGATGAGATAATTAAAACATCAGATGTCTTCAGTGGCTGAAAGTTTTTCTGAGGAAATAAGGAATATCATGGAAGCTTAACTTTCTTTCTTTAGCTCCTCTTCATACGTGGAATCTATTGACTAGTTTCTCTTCCAACAGGTTGTTTTTCTGATGTGTTCATTAATTCCTTTATTTAATTTTGAGTAGAAAATGAGTACATTGAAGAGAGGACTAGGTTAGGCCTTTGTTTTTACTGGTGATTTAAAGTTTCAACAGAGCAAGTTAAGATGGACATCACTCTGCAGAGAAGTTCATGCCATCCAGCATTAAACAACCTCAAAAGTAAAACAATATCAGCAGACAAGAGACTAAAGCTGAACAGTGGCCACCACAACCACAGTAGCCCAATTATTTTTTATTAACATAACATACTTGTAATGCATTTTCGTTAGTGTCAGCACAGAGGACAAGGACTAGTACCTTTCACACTCAGGAAATCCAAAGTTCAGACACTGACACCTTTAATTAAAAATAAACCAGGTAGCAAGCACTAGCAAAAGTCATCTGCCAGAGATCCTGAAGAATTGCTGATACTTCCAGCAGACAGAGGCAAAGAACTGAAGGCCAGATGCGATTCTTAAAAGCCTGGGATGTGGTGCACAGATTCCTATTAACGTTGCTACCAAATTGCAGTTATAATGTGATAGAAGATGGAAATAATGAAATACCTGGGAAATAAGCATATTAACTGTGTTTAATTAAGTTCTGTGGGGAAATGGAGTTCATAACCCAGAGTCCACATTTTTCTATCTTTGTTTCTTTATTATATTTCAAATTTCTAGACTGTCCAGCTCTAATAACTCTGAGTGGCTTAACATATAACCATACCTTATTTTCTAATTTTGGCTTGCTTTGAGACTACAAAAGCACAACTTTCTAGAACAAGCCAAGTCTAGTAAAGCTATGCAGGGCTTCAGTTTCAGAGGCAAAAAAGTGCTTCAGAGCAGGCAGGGGTGCTCACGTAGCACCTCTGCAACTTTTGAAGCAGATGAGTCTTTTCCTGGGATTGCACATCTGCCCTCCACAACTACAGCACAATCCTGGGAAAAGATACTTTTGGTTTAAGATGTGCAGCCAGGTATGATGGAATGGACTTATGAAGGCCATGCTCAGGGAGATAAGCATGTTCTTAGCCCCCAGCGGGAGCGTGGGAAGTTCAAGAAGATGAGGCTGGCACCTCCCCAAGGAATTCATGGTGTTGTGGCTGGCTGGCTGGCTGGCTGGCTGGCTGGCTGGCTGGCTGGCTTGGGAACTTGGGTTCAGTCTGGTGAGATTCTGTCTTGAGGTGGAAGCTAATAAACGCAACAGAACTGTATTTGCATTGTCTCATGGAGTTCTTTGGGCTGAACCTGACAACAGGTGTCATTCAGTCCAAAGCTGAATAGAGTGAACAAATGCTTTCTTAACCAAGGGCTCCTTCAGACAAGGATGCAATTGCAACATACAATCAATTGCACCCCCACTGAACTGAGAGTTGGTGCTATTGTGCTCTTCTCTGGAATCTTCCTTTCATGGTGATCAAGTTGCAAAATTTTCTGTTTTCAGTAGAAGTGGCTATATTGTGCCAGTCGGTTCCACATTCCCTCATCTGGTAGCAACCTGGGAATCTTAAACAGTCAGAACGGCCCACCAAAACTGTGCTGTGATATTAGACAATTTGCGTATGGATAGGAGGGCTGCTTATCTGTAAATGTCCAGAATTATAGACAGGTGTCTTTCCAAGGAACGTACTTGGAAAACTACACTTTGAAAGCATGAGGTCTAGTCCAGTCAGAGTAGCAGAGGTCCTTGATTCTGATGCCACCTTCACTGTAGCTGTAATATGTAGCAGTGGAAAATGTATCAGAAAACTCCACGCTGGCACTACGTGTTCCCTAAATGGGGCTCCTGCAGTTGCAGAGCTGTCCTTAGGAAACAGAAAGGTATCACATGTTTAGCAGTGCTTCACATTCAAACTGTAAGGGTGGAGCCCAGCACACAGATAATGCCACATAAAGTTCAAATAAGACCAGAAATAAACTCAGACTCCTTACTTGTTCACTTCCTGAAGATCAGTGAAGTTAATCTGAGGTTTTCCTTGTCTCTATTTATAGTATTTTCTTTAATACATATCAAGTTTATTTTGAGTGTGGACTTGTGAATGTCTTCAAGCTCCACTAATAGGCCGTTTCTTGGGTGCAGTAATTATTTATTTATTAATCTATACAGGTGTCCATCTCATGTTGTGATTCTGGGCGGTGTACACATTCAAAAAACCAAAAACCAAATATTCAAAATAATGAAAACCAAAACCATTAAAAATTCAATTAAAACAATTAAAAACTATAATAGAAACACGGAAGAGTGCATTCTAAACTGAAACACAATGCAACTATGTAACTATTTAATTAGCCAGTTTAAAGAAAACAACAAAGAAAAGAAGTGACATTTTCCAGGCTTCTCATGTCATAAATTACCACTTTGATGCTTTCCAAAATAACTGTGGTTATGAAAAATTCCTTCTGGTTCTCAAATCCACCCCCCCCCCCCACTTCTATGGTGACAGGAAAAGCTATCTCTGACGGAATTTCCATCGTTACATACCACAACTACACCTCCCATCATCCCCAGACACTACATACTGGTTCTGTACAAATTAGGCATATGTGCTGTGGAATAAATCTTATGGAATTCAATAGCATTTGCTTCTGAGTTAACAAGTATAGGATCAGCTGCTTTCCCTTAATATTTACGTTCTCTTACTAAAACTGCTTGGCTTGTAATGGCTGCAGGGGACTCGGTGTTTAGCAGCGACAACTTTTCCCATTATGGAATCTGTGAAAAGCTTCCCTTGCTTTTTTTTTAACTTGTTTTACCTATCATGGAGTTACAAGCACAGCTGCTGGTGGCAGGGGGAAGATAATGATTCAAACACAGGGATAGGCAACTTCTGGGGACTTTGAGAACTTGCTGTGGGTCATTTCACAAAACAGTTGCAATATGATTTGTGTTTTGATTTTGTGTTGCCCTAGGAAAGCCACTCCACACTATCTTACCTGACATTCCAAATTACTTCTCGCAATCTCAGTTTAGCTTTGTCGTTTTTTCTGGGCAGATGAGCACCCTTCCAAAGAGAGCATTACGCTGAAGTTATCCTCCTTTGTTATTGACTAAGAATATCTAGGGGACCTGTATGCAGCTCAGGAGGATTCCTAGAAATAAGGATAATGCTGGAGGCTAATGGTTGGCTTAGCTGCATCCTGGCTTCCTATCCACTTTAAAGAATCTTAAAAAAAAATAAGGCCAGGTAAAACAGTGAGCCTAGGCGGGCATATGAGTACAGAGCCCGGTTCTCATTCTAAGTAGGATCCACTTTTCTTCTGAGAGTCAAAGAAGCAATGAGTTATAAGTGTTATCCTCTGAAATATACTGTACCTTTCTTTGTGCTGGCCTAGTTCATCACCTTCATTCACAGTTAACACAGAAACAGAGAGAAACTTCTGTTGCTTTCCATTTTTCCATCATAGAGTCTTAGGAGAAGCAACCAGCCAGAATACTCCCTTCTAGATGAGATTTGGGGTGCCCTCCCAGGTCCTAGGTCTAGTTCCCTTTCATGAAGTGGGCCCTTCTGTCAACTGATGCCTCACATCCTCTTGCTTGGCCGTGTAATCCCAGATGCTATGGCATCCACAATACTATTGTCTTTCACTAGCAAACTGCACCTGGGCATGGGGAAAATTGCCGCTCTGCCTCTTTTCTTTCCCATTGTTTCCCAAGTTGCGCTTCCCCACTCTAAGTTGAATTCTAGCCTGACTTTGGAACAATCAGACCAGTGTTTCCCAGCCATGGTGATATCTCAGGGGACCAGGAGACACCCCCCACCCTCGCCTTCCCCTCCCTGAGGCTATTTCTCCATCTGAAGATTCTTCCATCTCTCACGCCGGCTGAAGATGACCCTTTCTAACCAGGCTTGATGCAGCTGAGTAGATGTAATATAATTACACCATTTGAAGTAGGCCATGGAAATGAACAATTCCCCTGGGTAGAAATTACCAAACTCTTGTTTGTTCCTTTTAAGCGGTGGGATGCAGATATTCAGGTTATGGTCTCAGTGGGGCCTGGTTTAAAATGCTAAAGTAATTCTTCCCAATGTGCATTAGCACATTTTCTGGAAAAAACACAGAGTAACTATATTTATCAGAGTTAGGTGCTCTAAATATAGCTAAGCACAAAATTGTCATATGGGATTCATAAAACATAGCCAGAACTTACAGAATTTAGATACAGGTGCAGAATTTTAGTTTGTCGTAACATATTTTCTTAAAAGTAGTACATTTTGATGTGATATTAGAAATGACTTAATTATTTTTATAGTTTTGTGCAACAATTATGCCAGACTGGGATATCCAGGGACATTTCAGAGTCCTGTGAGGTAACAGAAAAATAATAATAAAAGTAGGATCCTACTCCAAGGATTTTCTCTGAAAACATAACTTCAGTCAATCATACTGACAAAACCTTTTCAGTGTACGTCTGACATTCATGTTTTTAAAAATGTATATTTTACATTTTTAGAGAATAAAATCATATATTATCATTCACATGAAGAAACCAATTGATCTTATGGATTAGTCAACTCTTCAGCCAGGTAGAGCCACTAACGCCTTCCCGATGTTTTAGGCTACAACTATTTCCACAATCCCTGACCATTTGCTGTGTTGGCTACAATTTATGGAGATTATAGTCCAAAGTACTAATGAATATCATTTATTAGCAAAATCAATTTACTTGTCAGTTTCTATGATGTGTTGTCCTATTAATCTGTCCACTTTGCTACAGCATCCATTACTTGCCAAGCCCTGTGTTGACAATTTGAACATTGTGGTTGGTTTATTGCAGTGTTTCTCAACCTTGGCAACTTGAAGATGTGTGGACTTCAATTCCCAGAATTCCCCAGCCAGCATGGGAATTGAAGTCCACACATCTTCAAGTTGCCAAGGTTGAGAAACACTGGTTTATTGTTACACATTTATATTATTTGTCAATCACAATCTTTGTTGCAACCACATCATTAACTATTGCTAAAAGAGAGGAACATGACTATTCTGCTGCTAATTTTGTTTTGCCCTAAATCCTCCATTCCTCCATGACTGCTTTGTTGTTTGGCACAAGGGCAAAAGAGAAAAGTGGTCAAGGCTAATACAGCAAGCATAAAACTCCTCTGGAGCTAAGGGTAGGTGAAAATAATATGATCTACAAAGCAAACTAAATTGTAATGTAGTTTGCATTGGTTCTGGCTTCATGTCTTGTGTGAACCCAAATACTGTGGTTTGTAAAACATGATGTATGTACGTAGATATATAATTTATATCTTGCCTCAGTCATTCTTTCAAATCAACCAATTGTGGTTTAGTCAGCAATTGTAGATAAAGCTTAGTGCAATGTATGAACCCACTCAGTGACACTCAAATTGCCTCTTCTCATTTTGGTGGCCCACCATGAACCCAGCTTCAGTTACCACCCTTAATGCAACTTAGTTCAGCTGAATATGTTGCCCATAGTGGGGCAAATGGCAGCTTAACATTAGGAACGTAGTTAAGACATCAGTGAGAAAGCATTAAGTCTCCTCCTCCAGTATCATGGCCTGGATCCAACCTCACTCCTTCTGTAATAGTTCAAGAGGGCATTAGGGACAATAGCTGGGTTCATACAACGTGTTAAACCCAAACTATATCCTGATATTGGTTTTCAGTGCTTGATGTCTAAATTGTTTTTATTTTATTTTATTTTATGATTTATATCTGTTTCTTAAATACACATTTTGAATTTATGTATTTATTGTTTTTAAACATTGTTGGTTTTACAGCTATAATTTGTTGGAAGACTTTCCCCCTTTCTTTTGTAAATCACTCTGTGCTTCTCTGTCAAGAAAAGTGCTATAGAAATAAAAGAAATCAAAACAGAATACATGAATATGGTCCTTTCCATGGATTTAATAATTTTCTTCTTCTGTCATATTAAAAATTACAGTTTGATGGATGGCAATATATGGAGAGGTTTTCAGAGTTGCACTTGGGTACTCCTCATCTACATCCACAAAATCTGCAGGAGATTGTCTAATACTTATATTGTTACCAGAGATTGACAGCATGTTAAACCTTGGCTTAGCATGTTAGCCAGCATGAAACCAGCTAGTTGTGGTTTATCCAATACACTATGGTTAAACAAATTATGGCTTTGTATGCAATAGTTGTGAGTCCAGCTGTCATGTTGACATCATAGCTGCTCTTAGCGTCTGCCTTACTATTCCAAGACTGCCTTCACCCATCCTTGTTTGCTGGAGCAAGTACTACAATGTTGTTGTTAACTTCCCAACAAACAGGAGAGAAAGGCAGCAGTATTGTCCTCAAAAGTAGGGTAGACAAAAATGCAGCAACTTCATTGCCCTTCCCTGTTTTGAGGCATGATTTGTCAGCCCCCGACAAAAGAAAAGACAGTGCAGCTCACACAGTACCAGATTTCACCAAAGGTCCCAAATATACCATAATCGGATTTATATTATAATATATATTTCAGATCTAGAATGGGGACTGTCAGGCATCACAGTTAAAATGATCGTTTGGGTATCAAATGGTGTGCTAGGAGTAAAAAGAGTTGGGGGAATGTCCTTTCTGAGTTTTACTGCATCTCTGGAGCTATCTCCGGTGGATTCTGTTACATTTCTGCAGGCCCGTTTCCCCGATATTAACATTGCAGAAATGGTTGGAGTCTGAAAATGGTAACTCAAAGAGAAAAAAAGATGTAGAAAAGTATTTTCGTCTGTGTATTTTCTCCACAAGAATGTAGAAAAATCCTAGGAGAGATGGTTTTAGCCCTTGTTCTCTGAGAATGTGCTAGATACCAGTCATCAGACGCAAGTCACTGCACTGGGGTATGTTTTATTTTTAATCTGCATTTCAGGAGTGTTTATATAGAAGGGAATTCTCACTACAGATTGAACAACAACAATAACGACTACATAAAGGCACAAATTCTATCTCCTCCTCCCACAGAACAACACTTTCAAAACCGTTCCAAATCATCCTGCATTGGGGAAGCTCTTAATCCGCCAATGCCCTGTCCTCAGTATCTTTTAAGGATGGAGTCTACAACAACAGAAGTAGAGCCTAACTGCACCTGGCAATGGACAAATAGGTTACAACTGTTTCTAGATTGCTCTTTCTATTTCCTGGAATGTTCTGAACTATTTGTGTAAGATAAAAGCATTTATCTTGGAGATTCACAGAGCACTCAAGTAAAAAGGGTTTGAAGCTTGCCTAACATCAGAAAAGCACGCTTCATCCTAAAGACAATTCCATATAACTGCACATACATGGAGGCCATCATGTTTTCAGTTGGTGCATGTACTGAATAATTGGCTAATATTCACACACTCATTGTTGTTGTTGTTTAGTCGTTAAGTCGTGTCCGACTCTTCGTGACCCCATGAACCATATTGCGCCAGGCCTTCCTATCTTTCACTGCCTCCCTCAGTTTGCTCAATTTCATGCTCATTGCTTCAGTGATGCTATCTAGCCATCTCATCCTCTGCCGTCCTCTTCTCCTTTTGCCTTCCATCTTTCCCAGCATCAGGGTCTTTTCCAAAGAGTCCTCTCTTCGCATTAGGTGACCAAAGTATCTGAGCTTGAGCTTCATTATCAATCCTTCCAATGAGCAATCAGAGTTGATTTCCTTTAAGATTGACTGGTTTGACCTCCTAGCAGTCCAGGGGACTCTTAAGAGTCTTCTCCAGCACACACTCATAGATACACGTATATAAATAAAATAAAAATAAAACTGTGGGTGTAGCCATCACAGGGAATGACACACAAAGTCTGTTCATTCTGTAGAGGAATGATATAACAAAGTGGTCCTTAACATACATGGTCCTTTTCCAAACAGAGGATGGTTTGAAAAAGAGTGTTTGGGGAGGAAGGTCTGATGTTAAACTTCTGAAGAAATGAAATAAAAGTTGACTACAGCCACCTCCAAAATAGGCCTCAAGATGGAAAAGTGTTAATTTGAGATGGGGGCTGAAATGTAGCTGGTGAGGATGCTTAACGTCTCCTGCCTGCATACAATGGATGTATTTGGGCCATAAAGAGCTCTTAGCTCCACCCTTTGACTTTCCCTCCCCCAGTGTTAAGCAACGAGCCAGTCACAGAGACATTCATGCAGGGCATTAGGAATGGCACTTCTGATAGTTCTCCCAGCACACAGCTCTTGAAAGCTACCAGCCTCGTGAACAGAGAACAGAGAACAGAGGCTAGTGGGATACAAATTACAGCTAACTCAGGATTTGCCCGAGAGACCGGCTGAGGTAAGTTTCCTTACCTGCACTTGGTAACTTGCTCCTTCTCTTTTTTCCTCTCCGTCTCTCCCTTCTTTTTAACTAACTGACAGCTTTCACTTCAGTTATTCCTTTAGCAGATCAAAGTTACTACTGTTCTCTTCAAAATACTGCAGATACAGAACTGCAAACATAAAAGGCGGCCAAATTTTGGTTTGGCTAATTTCATTGGAGGTGTTTGGGTCAACTTTATTTTTAAGTATTGTTTCCCTATGGTTGGATATCTCACAGGAACTAAGTGGTGGTAGAAGTAAGAAGTAATGACAAACTAAAGCTAGCAGCTTTGAATTTCCTATAAGGTCCCCCCCCCCCTTAATGAGAGCGTAAATGAAACAGGAAGAGGAGCCAAAGACAAAATATTTGCATCCCCTCTATGCTGCTTTTACCTGTTGGCTTCAAAGGGCACAGTGTGTTAAAGACGCATTCTGAAATGTACTTCTTACACAATCACAAGGCGTTCTTGTTATGATCCTTTAATACCACCTATTTCTCCTCCACTGCCAATATTCTTGACTCCAATCTTAAAAGAAGCTTAAATTAGAAGCCATATTTGGAATTTAAAAGGACAAATTAGAACATGGAGATTTTTTTTTTTCTTCACACCCCTCTAAGACCACCCCAATCTTTGTTTAATGCTCATGTGCTCAAAAAGTGGGTTGCCATATTAGAAACTTTCCCAACAAGTATTGGAAGCATCAATTAATTTAGACTTTCTCCTCCCATTTTTGATCATGGATTTTGCAAGTTTCATAAAGTGATAAACCATAGTCCTGATCTTTTTTTTTAATGGCTACTGGCTGTTTGTTTGATTATTCAGGAATTTTGAACACTTTTGATGTTAGTATTCATCTTTATTTTTTTAATGGTGGTTCCAGCTTGAAGACTTGATTTTTGAGGAGTAAAATCAAGAGGAAACAATGACAGATGATCAAGACCTTTCTGAAGTAGAAATGAGTCCTGTTGGTTCTGAAGACCATCACTGCCTTTCACCAGGACCTTCCATGGCATCAGACGCCAACTCTCATCTTACCAACTCTGGCAGTGGTGAGATGGGGAAAGTGAAGAAGGAACAACAAGACACAGAGGCAGATGATGACAAGTTCCCAGTGTGCATCCGGGAGGCAGTGAGCCAGGTACTGAGTGGCTATGATTGGACCCTAGTGCCCATGCCCGTGCGGGTCAATGGAAGCAGCAAGAGCAAGCCCCATGTCAAGCGGCCTATGAACGCCTTTATGGTGTGGGCTCAAGCTGCCCGGAGGAAGCTGGCCGATCAGTATCCTCACCTTCACAATGCAGAACTTAGTAAGACACTTGGAAAGCTCTGGAGGTAAGAACAATTGGGGGGAAAGAAACCACATAAGACAGGGGTAAATAGAGGTACAAGGGAGAGTGGCAGAAGCTCATCAAGTATTGATTTATTGGATCTATCTTTGTAATTTATGGCATTAAGGTGGGGGGTATATCAAAGAATAGACGGCCAATAGAATGAAACGTCCTGCGTGCTGTCAGTATAAAACTGAACTCATATTTTGATCTTTCCTATTCTCCTATCTCTGTCCTGAGGCCCAGTTGACCTGGCCATTCAGTCTTAGGCCCATGAGTTTTTATTTCAGGCACTGTGTACTCTGCCCCTCCTCTTGATCAGTTGTGTTCCTTCAGTCTAAATTCTTGAACTTCTAATTCAAAGCATTTGGCATGCTGGCTGGGAATGATGGAAATTATATTTGGAGGCACTTGGAGGGCACCCAAGTGGGAGAGACAATTTTAAACCTTTGCTTCCTAATCAAACCAAGGGGCTTTGTTCTGCTGGGGAGCATCTAACACTGGAGCAGTGACTTTCATGAATCCAACAATGCTGGAAAAGAGCAGTTTTACAGAATATATCCTAAAATAATTCAAATGCCTCCTTTTTTCTCCATGGGGGAAAACAAATGCTTCTCTTAGGGAGAAAGATCAAAATGACTACTAGTGATGTGGTAAGGTGCAGGTACAGTGAAGGAAACAGCTTTGATCTCCTGTTAGAAACCTTTCTATTTTTTAATCACAGGGATGAATAATTTGTAGCTGTCTGAAAGTGATATGATGATGGGATTTGGTATAGGATGGGTGACAAGCATTGAAAAAAAAAGTATGGTGCGGCATTAAAGGGGTTAGTGGAGAGATGAGGAAATTAAAATTAAAGAAGATCCTTTATATTGCTAATTAGCTGCACTCCTCCTTTATAAATGGGGAATACTAGGCTGATCAACTGGGCATGTGTAACTTTTGGGTGATCAAACTGAGGAACAGAGTTATCTTTATGGAACTTTATTACTCCATACTTAGCAGGAACAAGCCAGCACCTACTCAAAGACTAGATTTTGTTGCATTGTTCTTGCTCTTCTGTTACGTGGACCCAGGCTTGAGGAAGCCCTTAGTTTCAGAGATATTACATTTTCCCAGCATTCAGATCACATTAGATTGGTGCTGGGAAAAACAAATGTGATTATTTATCACAACTAGAAGAACCTATTAGAATACAATTATGAGGATGCCATGGGTATCCACTGGAGAGCGCCCATGACATCATTGATTTAAGACAGATACATCTCAATATATCTATATATGCCATAATAATAGTTTGTGAAAGAGGACTCACAATGGAGCTGAAACTAACTAGATGGAAGCAAAGCAGGGAAAGGCCTTTGATAGTTTCATCCTCACATCAGATAGTCCTGATGCCATATCCTAAGGATTTACTTCGTATAATTAAATTGGTTATTTTGACATAGGGCTTTTTTTGCATTTGAGACTAGCTGATTTTAGATTCTTCATACATCCTGATTTTGTGGGGAAAGAATAAGCTGATTTATACACTGAAGTCTACATCAAAAAGATGTTTGAAAAGATGGTTAGGGAAAAAGTAAAACATTTGCCTCTCTTCCAGTGGTAGCGGCTCTTTACTGCATTATTACTTTAGGACTTCAGATATGCGGGACTTTCATGCAAAGTCTCAGATGAGGTGGGCTTGCTTTGAATTAATCATCCAAGTAAACCTTAAAGTTGGATTCTGCTGCTGCAGGATATTCTTTTGAATTCAGTTTTAGTGAAACACATTTGAAGCAATTAAACGTCACAACAAAAGTTTGAATAAAGGTTAAATTAATTATATGATTTCTAATCTGATCCTCGGAATTACAATTTAAAAAATTCAACTTTTATCCAGATAATGGAATATTAGAAAATAGCTTCGGAACAAAACAAAATGGAAGATATAATTTTCATACTATCACGTGATTCTTTCAGACAAACACCAAGGGATGTGAAATTCGAGGATGTAGCCACACTGGTTGCTTTCAAGATTTTCTCCCATCCCACCCAACTATAATTCCTTCAAAGGATCTAAATAAGGCTTAGTTCATGTGATCCATTTTGCTAAGCAATTTGGTTATGGGGAATGATATAGTACCCATGTGATGTCGGGTTAAGAATTCCAGTTCTTTTCTGGTGTATTTGTGATTGACTTCAGCTAGAAGACAAATGACTGCCTAAAGTTCAGTAATATAGTATATATTGCATGTTGAAGTTCCCACGTTCTTCTCAGAGTAGGGCTGAAAAGATTTAAACCCTGAAGAGCCACTGGCAAACAGCACAGACAACTGAACTGAGCCAGTGATCTAACTCTATATGCTGCATGCTTTTTTATTACCTCCCTAAATTTGTTTGATACTTACTCCAGTTAGTCACAGGAGGTTTCTTAGTGAAAATAAGTTTAATATTAAGAATTTGGGTCTCCATTCTTTAGCCATGTGATTGAGAGGCAACCATCTTTCTCGGTTAGGTGGACCTGAAACAGAGATATTGACTGCAAGTCATAGCTATAAAATTGCAGAATTTCTGTGAAGTCTGTTCTCTCCAGTATTTCAGTTTGCCTCTTTGGTGCTGGAGAAAAACATCCACAAAATATTTGCCAGACTGATTTCTTGATTGCAGTTTATCAAAATAAAAATCTGTTCTAGTTCTCTTGATTAACTCCAGCAAAATGGCTTCCTAAAAAAATAAATGAATATAAAGAAACATGGTAGATCACAAATGATATTTCCAAAACTTCCTGCTCATATCTCATTTTTTCCAAATATCCTACAGAAACATTTTGTGTAAGTGGTTCATGATGAACTGTGCCTTCATAATGTTCCAAAGACATTTGTTGCATTCATCATTGCATTGACTATTAAATCTACTGTTACTACTGCTACTACTACTACTACTACTATCTGGAGTTTGAAACCAGATTAAGATAATTTTGACACCTAGGCAGTTCAAGTCTTAGGAAATCAACCTGTTCAATTAAAAATGTCCTTTATTCAATATAGCCTGTATTTATTTAGTTGAAGAAAATGCTTTATGTATATTAATTTTCTTGATCCTTGTAAAGCAATTATTTGTGAGGAGATGTTCTTTGGCTAGCTACAAATTCATTTCTGTTACTACTGGTATAATCATAAGTTAGTTATAGATTAGTAAATATAGACTCTGTTGAGATATAAACCAATAAGGCAATCAATGTCTCTGTTCAGTTGCATTGAGATCAGTGGCAAGTACATACCTGTAAATGCTAAATCTATGGCGACCACATTGGCAATGAGTAGATTAAGTAGCAGTGAATGATACCTATAAGTATCTTCCTCTTCTACTTCTCTATGAGCCCAGTCAGAAACCATCCAAAGACCTTTCTTCCTATTTTTTTACCCGATGCTTGGACAGAGTAACTATTTAACTATTATAACATGCAATATTACACCGTTAAATATTAAACTTCTGCATATTAAATATTGTAACTCCTGCAAGGACAAATCAAATAGAAAATGGAGCATTTTGAAGTGCATCTCTTTCTTTGGCCTAGAGGGAGGTATACCAAATTCTTAATTTGTTTTAAAGTCACCTTCCTTATTACAAGCTCACTGATGATACTAGATTGTAGCCACTGGGTTTTGGACTGATTTCAAACATGTCTCATTTGTGAAAGAGGACACAGAATGGCAACCATATCCTTAGGTCTTCATTTCTCTCAGTGTGGGGCTGCATTTACTCTTATATTTGTCTTATTACATTCTTGTCTATATAACTTCCAAAACTTGAGAGGCTGCACTCTTAAACACACCAAGAGAATGAGGTGCTCTGAATTTAGCAGAATCTGTTTCTGTATAAACACGCGTAGGGTTGTACTATACAATCTGATCATCATACAGTTACGATTAATTTTTATTATTATGGGCCTGCTAATTATGCTCTGTATAGTGAAGAGCTCCACAGAATATCCATGGCTTCCTTTTTAATATTAAGTATTACGATTAAAATATTAGTATATATCAATTGTTTCAAGGCACAACATATGTATTTCCCTTTTTGCCTTCGTATCCCATTACTGCTTGCTGTTGTCCAGCTTGACTAGTTCTGGTTTTAGGAAAGCAGTCACAATATATCCCAGTGGCACACATGAGGGGGATCTAGGGGCCAAATCAGAATGGCTGCTCTCTCAAGAATCCTGATTTATGTCTCTGTTTGCTTTGTCTTGTTTGCTTTTGCTAACAGAAACTTCCTTGTATCTCTCTCCACTTACACAGCTCTACATATTTCCTTTTATTTAATTTTTGTATCCTGCTGCCAACACTTTAAAATCACCTTAAATATTCTTTAAATAAATATTATCTTAAATATATACTTCAGGTTTCTTTAAGTACTTGCTCCTAACTGTAAAACAATTTTATTTCATACTTTTGGCACAAAGCTGTCATGCAGCGGAACTTCAGTCATTAAAATGCTAAGTTTGGAACCAAGGTAATTTTCTTTTTTGATCCCAGACACATGGAGGATGTCTTCAAGATGTCTTTGCCATGTTCTCTGGGACCTACAGCTTCCACCCCTGCCCTTGAGGCTTCTAGGGATTCTGAACTGCACAAGCCCCACTGCAATCAAGAGGGGCAACACAGCAAACAGCTTTGGTAGATTGATCCTACAATGATTTTATAGATTGAATCCAATTAACTTGGAAATGGACAATAGTAAGTCTGTGGAGCAACTTTTGGCAACCAGGTGTCCTCCAGGTATGCTGGACTACAACTCCCATCCCCTGGAATGATGGTGGTGTAGTCCAATACATCCAGAAGGCATCAGGCTACAGAAGGCTAATTTATGATACTGAAGAGCAATAAAGAGCTTCCATTTTTTTTCCTATGGTAAATGAAATAACTGCATTACAAAGGCATTTTTGAGCAAGGGTACATAGATGGGGCCCCCAGGACTGAAACAGCCTCCAAAGCTCTTCAGATGTTGTCACTGAGTTGCACTTTTTAATTCAAGAAAAGGAGAGAATTATTAAAAACAGAGGGAATGATCATAAGAGCGTCATTTAATTAATTCATTTCAATTTAATTGCATTTAGGTTTTGTTCTGGACTTTTGTCCATTTATGAGAGCACAACTCCTGGCACACTGTTCACAGATCAAATGTAGCCCATGGCCCAAAAACCAATTCATGCCCTTGCATTAAAGAAATGCTCATTGACGACAACAGTTTTCTTGTGAAAGCACAAGAAAGATTTCAGTCTCTTTATTTATATGTTTACTTCTTACATGCGTGTGTATGTCGCCTGCTCTATCAGTTCCTGATAGTTTACAATATGCCAATAAATAGCATAATCCCAATTTTTAAAATGCATTTAATAGATATTTAAAAGCACAACCCAGAAAAAATAAGAAAAGCAAAAAGAAAAGAGATTTACAAACTAGTAAAAAACAGAGTAAAAGTTCCGAAGTTAACATTAGATTAATGCTGCATTTAACAGTGATCAAAACCATTATTAAAGTCAATATGTCTCTTAATATCCTGGCTACCTTAGTTTACTATAGAATATTTCCCAATTCACAAATCCTGCCCCAGATGTTTCCTGTTTAATAACCTCTTTGGCCTTGAAATGGAAAGTTTTCATTGCCTTCCTAAACGTTCGCAGGGAGAGGACTATCTTCACCTGGTGGGACAGGCTATTTCAGAGCAGGCTGTTGATCTATGAAAATGTCAAAGGAATCAGAATCTGGCCTGAGTGGAACTCAAATCAAAATCTGCATTGTCGTTTCTCTTGCCTGACAAGCATAATGCCTGCCGAGCTGCACCACCCTGAACTAAAAAGGCCAAGAAGTAACGTTGACATTTATGTTTTATACAACACTTCTGGCCAGTGGCTAAAACAAACAAATAAAACTTTGCCTCATAAGCTGCCTTTTCTGGGACAAAAATAAATAAAATAAAATCAAAATCACATTTTTTTACTATTATTTTAGAAGCGTAGATGCATGGTAGCATTTCCTCCCTGTGTGGAATGAAAATTGGCTGATGAAGTTCTCAGGAGTCTTTATTTTTTCAGATATATTCCAGAATATAATTCACAGGCACACAGAATGTAACAAGCACTTTTACTAGCTGCATAAACCATAATGGTGTCTATCCCTTGTTTCACATCACATCTCACTGTTCCAAAGCATCTGCTATGCCTGAAGTGCAACTATTTTTACTCCCTATGGACTAAAGTGCATGCCTTTTTCCTGATGTGTTTAATTTTCAACTCTTGTACAACCAGACCTTCTTGCTAAGACCAAGACTGTTTCAGCTGTATTGTATCCAGAAGATACAAAAAACAGCTCTTCTCTTTTTATCAACATTTTTCAGTGGCAATATCTAAAAGAGGTTGCTTTTCCCGTATTACTGCTTCCACAGTCTGCTGTAATCAGGCATCTTCCTACAATCTGGAAATCCTTGCTTCTAAATTGTTACAGATAAAGTAGAGAATCTTGCCTTATTTACTGTAGAAATAAATACCTGCACATCTGTGGGAAAATTAATATTTTAATGGGAAGGGAAAACCTATATTTACTAAGATGCCTTAAAATTGCATTTAATTTTTTTTAGTATATTATATATGTTAGCTCATCCTCCTTACAACAGGGCTACAAGTTATGTCAGTAATGTTTCCACTTTACTGAGCATAGCTTATCTAAGGTATCATCTCACATTGTATAGTTTTCACACACAGTATTGGAACTGCGCTGAGATTTGGGATAGTTTCTTGACTACTAGATTGTTCTTATTCTCAGTCTATGACTTATGATGTCATGTGTAATGAATTTCCTACACAGTGCTATCTTTCATTTAAGGAATTATATGTGCATACCTCATGTGTACATTTTTATTTTTGCCACATCTTGATTGTGTTGACTTTTAGCAACCACAGAGATAAATTTTTGATCTGTTCCTAACCTGGTCCTTCGGTTCTCACAGTGTACTCATCATGCTGTAACTGAGTCCGTCCACCTTGCTGCTGGTCATCCTTTTCTTCTCTTTCCTTCCACCTTTCCCAGCATTACAGACTTCAACAGAGAGCTAGGTCTTCACATAATGTGTCTGAGGTAGGATAATTTGAGCCTGGTCATTTCTGCCTCAAGTGAGAAATCTGGGTTGATTTGTTCGATGATCCATTGGTTTGCTTTCTTGGCTGTCCACAGGGTTCTCAGGAGTCTTCTCTAACACCAAAGTTTAAAGACGTCAATATTCTTTCTATCCTGCTTCTTCAAAGTCCTACTTTAGCTTTCATAGAGTGTCACAAGGAATACCATTGTTTGCACTATTCTAATTGTTGTAGGTATATACATCACGGCATCTAAATATCTTTTCCAATTGCCACATGTATATATAGGGAAACAGATGTGACAGCATTTTACATATGAGTGTGCACAAATAGGGTGCAGTACATGTAAATTGGTACAAGGGCATTAAAAATTATATACCCAAGGAATAACATAAACTGCTCATGGGTTTCTTTGGCTGCATAGATTCACATCCAGAATATTTACCTTTTAGCTCCTGGTATTTTAGAGGACGTTATCCTTTTTTCCAGAAGGATAGCCTTGTTAGTTTCGTGCAGCAAAACCAATAGTTTGGGGGCATCTTAAAGATGAATAGACTTTGAATTTGTGTGGTGTTGATTCTGTTCAGTGCTGAATGATCAGTTGCATAATTGCATTGGCAGATTTTTATATTGAAGATCAATTCTGGAATATATAGAATTATAATTATGTCTTGAAATGTTTTATATGTGGCTCTTACTTGTTAAAAACACTTTGAAATCGAGTATAGCTAATTGAACGTTACTTGTAGTATTAATATATTTGAATGCTAAGATGAAGAAAGCAGAATTTTTAATTCCTATGGAACCAGTTTATGGAACAGATTTCAAAATCTCTTCTAAAAATTAATCGCTGACTATTGAAAAGGATTCAGGCAAAGGGCTGTAACAGATTAATGATTTATTTGAATGATTACTAAATAAATAAAATGAAAAATGAGATCTGATTTCACATACATTTTTTTTCTTCTGCTTACTGCATCATTAGTGGACAACCTGCTCATGGTAATTCTCAGTTGATACTGTTTTAATTGTTATCATGATTAAACTAGGTTCAGACATTGGATTAAAGCCACAGTTTGCTTAAAAATGGTTTGGTGAATATCCGAAATTAGCTATGCTCATAAAACAGACTAAGCTAAAATGCATGGATTTTTTTTTTTTAAATTTACGTATGTGTACATCATTGCATGCATCATTTGGAAGTTGAATGCAGTGAAAACAGAACTTTTTATTCATTTTGCCAATGTCAGCAAAGATGGAGTAAGAGTAGAACAGAAGGTTTTTGAATTTGGCATTTTTGCATTTCATAATTTGTTGGTTGATTCTTCTCAACAACTTCTACTTCATGAAATGGTATCTAGTGCCTGAGGATAAATGCTAAAGAAATTATGGTCTGCCAGATTCACCGGGAATGTTACAGAAGTGCTGGGTTTTTCCAGCCCAGATCATTCTTGAGATGTGGAAGCCTTGAGATTCTTTCAGAAACAAGGGCATTTTTGCAGAGGCAGAGGTGCAAAGTCCCATCAAGAGTTATAGAGATACCCGTAGATGTACGTGTGGATTCCTGTACATGTTGCTCTCAGGAGTGCAAGCCTGATCCATTTGGAAGGAAAGACAACTACAAGATCAGTATCCGTCATTAAGTAAGAAGACCCGGCTCTTCCTGCTACATGTAAAGTAGAGATTAAAATGCTGCTACTTACAGCACCCTCTCCTGGACAAGAAATCCAATAACACATCCCAACAAGAATAAAAATTATTCCCCAAATACGTCCCTAAGAATTCACTGTTGTTGCACAAAGAAAAGAAACAAGAATATTCAGACTTACGATTGCCTAATTAATGTATTGCTGCATGGAGTTATGAAAAGAGGAGGGTGAACTTGTGGTGCATCGTAAACATTCTCTAGTGTACTGTAGTTTCTGATATGCAAATTCAGCTATTAGGAAGAAGATCAGCAAGCACTGATCACTGCAAGACTTATTGAGCATCAATGCAGTACATACACCCCTGCGCACACACCAAAAATCATTCAGTGTTGCAGTCTGGTGAAGGTGCTTCTGAGATTTTTGACAGGATCGTAGTATATAAGTGATTGTATATCTTTCCAGATTTTTTCATGAAATAACTCAGTGTTCCCAATCTGATGCACTCCAGATGTGTTGGCCTCTAACTCCCCTTATTCCTAATCAGCATAATTATGAAAATGTAAGAATCGGATCAAACTAAGGCCCATTTTAGACCAGGATTTTGTTTCTCACTGGTCAACCAGATGCCTCTGAGGTACTCACAAGTAGGAGACGGAGACATACTTCTCTTCCACTGTTGTTTGCCTGCAACTAATTTTTGAGGAATACTGCCTCTAATTCAAAGGTAACACTGACTTTTCAAGACTAATAGCCCTTGATAGACCTTCCTCCATTCCCCTTTTAAAGCCATCTAAATTATGTTTATTATGCATGGGGTGAAGTGCTTTCTTTTGACTGTTCTGAATGTCATTCCAGTCAGCTTCAGTGGATCACAACTGGCCCCAGTGTTTTGAGAGAGGGACAAAGACTTCTCCCAGCCCACTTTCTCAATGCCATGCTGCATAAAGACTTCAGTCACCCACCCACCCTTCCTCAGGTGCTTCTTTCCTAAGCTAAGAGTCCTCTATATTCTACTTTTGTTTCATAAGCAGTCCCCCAATTATTCACTCTTCTGCAATTTTTCCAGCTCTGTTATATCTTTCTTTCAACTGTGACCAGAAATGTAAACAGTGTTCCAGACGCAGATGTGCCATAGATTTGTATAATTAAAAATTGGCAATGTTATTCTCAATCTCTTTCCTAATGATTTCGAGATGCCTTTTTTCAACAGCTGCTGTGGACTGAGTTAACCTCTTTCTTGAGCCATCCACTGTGACCCCAAGATCTTTTTCTTGATTAGTTTACAGCAGCTCAGATCACATTAATGTATAGATGAAGTTAGGTTTTTTGCCCCAAGGTGCACCATTTAACTTAAATTGAAACCCGTAGTTTGCCATATGTAGTTATGCTGGTTAGAAATCAATGGTTGAAGTCCAACACATCTGGAGGGCCCCAGATTGGGGGTGGGTAGGTGCAATAGCTCAGGATATGCCCTAGCCTTCTCATTATCCACCCAATAATATTGGCACATCAGTAACAAACCTATGCATACGTAAGCAATGAAATCATGGCAAGAGAGTTGTAGTGGGATAATACTGCTGTTGCTCATTTTTTCTTCTGATCCCCTTTTCATTATGCCTTAGTGCGTGCACTTTTCTTCATGAGCTGGGAGTGTGAATAGCCTCCAATGTTTTGATTTTAATATTCTCAAAAAAAAGGTCTGACAGCCAAGGAAAGTGAGAAAATTGTTCAGCTTGTATTTGCGTGCAATCTACTAAATTGTTCTTCCTAAACCAATACTCAAGCAAAACTGCAATTATCCTTCAGGAACTGTATTTTTCTGATGAAGTAGTTCTCCACTCTGTATTGTATATTCTAATGTGCATGTTGGGGAAAATTAAGGAAAATGTATATGTTAATAAAAATGGCACACAGAAATGGATATTAAAGCAATCACTTGGAAAAATCTGTATATTAGACAAAATTACATATCTTAGGAGCAGTGCATATAAGCATTTTTTTAAAAAACTAAACCAATGGCAAAATGAAAAAGAGAACAAGACTAGAAAACTGAGAAACTGAGAGAAACCAATACTGATAAAATTAAGCTCTTAAATGGCAATGTACTAAGTGAATAGAAAGGGAGGGATTGTTTTAAAATTGTGCCACCGGTTGGGTCTGGTAAGTGCCAAAATTGTTTGTGTGAGGACAAATTATCCTACACTTAAGGAATGTAACTTTGTACCATGTGTTATATATGGTTCGGCCCAACATAGCAAACATTTGTTCAATTCACACAAATTACGTTGAACAAATAGAAGGTAGGGGTATGTGTGTGCGTGTGTGTGTGTGTCTGTAACATATTTAAGGGGATGAGTAGGCAGACATTTGCCTAGAATTGTTTTGAAACACGTTGAAAAGGGAGAACTCAACATCCCTCCAGACAGTGGGAAGCAGCTTCCATCCATCTGAGCCAATATTGCCAATGTTCAGAGATTATGGGAATTGTATCCAACAAGATATGGAGGACTGTAAGTCTCCAGTCCCTGTAAATGAGGGCAACAATTTTTGTCTGTAAACAATACTTTCCACTTCCATTTTTTGTCAATCTCCTCATTGTAACTTCATATGAACTAAGTTGTAATACATGGATGAGCAGATACTAGATCAGAATTTATGAGTAGACAGGGTGCTCAGCTATTCAGTTGCTACTATCTCTTTGTGACCCAACATATATCACTTCACCAGTACTGTCAGCAACTGCCTCCTTGAGTTTTTGCCCATCCATGTTTGCGACATCACTGATATTATCTAGCCTGCTTGGTAGACAGGCTTGCCAAATACAAAAAAGAGACAGGTTTCTTGACCCTTCTGTAGTTGTGAAGAAGAGAGTGATACCAACGGATGTACTTTATCATAAAGCTACACTTGCAGAATTTGTTTTCTTTGCCTATAGATAACTGTACAACTACAGGAGCATGACTATCTTTTTCGCATGTGACCATTTAGACTTGATCTTGAGAATGACTTGTGGAGATTGGGAAGTACTTCAGATCTTTAAAATGGCCTTCCTTTAGAGAAAGGTGGACTTTTGTGCAAAAGAAAAATATGCTTAGCATTTGTTCAAAAGTATCCTTATTCCAGATCCTAAACATGGCCCATTACTGACAATTACTGTATTACACCTAGGTCTGGCTGGTAGAACTCATGATTTTAGAAAGACAAAACAAATAGTCAAGTAGACAGTATAAACATCACATCTGTGATAGCTCAATTAAACTTTAGATACATACTATAAGGGAAAAAACCGTTTACAACAGCAATAATTGGCAATAATGACATTGCCTTAGCATTGCTAAATTAATTAACACCCATGATGGGGCAGAAAACTGTTTATCAATTCAAACCCAGATTACCACCAATTATTTTGATGAGGTCTAATTTAATTTCATGCTGAATTTTTCTTCAGCCTCTTTTCTATATTCTGCATGCGGTAAAATCAAGTGTACAAGATATATCCTATCATATTTTGGGTGTTGCTTGTTTGAAGTGCCTTTTCTTGACTCAGTGGACTATCAAAAGTCAAATATGAGATGGTAGAAATTTTGCATGTGGATAATAAGAGCTTTCAATATAGCACAAATAACTTTAAACCCTGTCATGTTGGAATAGTGTTGTCATATAATGTTCAAACATCTGTGTTTGTGTATGAGCATTCATGCCTAATGTGTGATCTTCTATCCTCCACCTTCCCCTTGTTTTCATTGTTGACCACACTGATTCAGCTGCAGCTGCTACTGGTGAGTAAGTAGGGATGGTTGTGACTTTATCATTTGCAGTCACCCTCAACGACATCCACCAGATTTCTACTGTAGTGACACTGAAAAACTAAGACTGAAAGGCAGTCTCTCTCTTTGGTGTTATAGCCAATGTGAATTTTTCACTTGAACTGCATGAAATAGTCTATATTTGCGGGTAGGGGGAATTGGGAATTCAATTAAAGCTGTCTTAAGACTAATAGGTTTACATGTTTGACCCACACACACACACACACCTGTTTTTGTCTTTGTTTTTTGCATTGAATTCCTTTTCATGAAAAGTCATAGAAATAGAGAGAATGTCTGAGCAGGAAAAAATCCAGATCTCTGCCTGCTCATACCACTTTCCATTTATTAAACCTGATTTGAAGTTCTTATCCCAGGTAGAACAAAAGGAAGGCAGGTGATATGAAAGGAGAAAACAAACTTAAAGTTTAGTTGGGAAGAAGGAGATAGGTAGATCAGCATGGATTTGGTTACAATTAACTGAAAGATGGAGACATCAAAGATGCAGGGGACTAGTTCAGCTCTGGGTACAAAGGCTGATACAAAAAGAATTGAAGCTGGTTTTGTAGCATGCATCTTTCTGTCAATCATGTTTTTATAAAGCAGCACAATAAAGGGAGATCCTTTATTGATAAAAAGCACATCCTGTATGTGTATAATGGCATCACAACAAGCAGACCACAATCACTGATGAGAGCAGACACTGAACAATAATGTCTGACTGTTCTATATCTCTCCAAGCAAGGGCTGGAAACATTGGCCATCTTGTATAGACCATGTTTTCCACTGACAAGTACTTACTACCAAGCAGGTTGAAAGGTTCTGGATGAATTTCCAGTGACTCTTTGTTTTATTCTAAAATAAATAAATATTCCAAAATAAATAAATATTTTTCTGGAAAGAAAAATATTCAGCACCTTTCAAAATATGTTGATTGGCTTGTGCAGATTTCAGCCTTCCAACAAATAATTGCCAATTGAATATTGTTAAACTGGGGATCTACTTAACCTTTTAGACCCACAGAACAACTTTGCATGGAACAATTCCAGACAAAAGAGGTGGGTGGGTTGGAGTGCTGATTGCAATCCATAGGGCCATGAAGGGAAACAGGAAAGCTGGCACTGAACTCATGGAGACTCAGTGCTTTTAATATCCTGGATTAAAAGCAATGCAGTAAAGGAATGTAATTTTGTAGCCATAAGCCATTCAGCACTGGGTGGTGTAATGGTAGGTCAGCACTGCAAGAGACTCTGCTGCAGGCCATAGAAAAGAAAAGCTAAGTCTTATGTTTGCTATGGGCTGCTAATGATTCATCAGTATTCAGTATCCTTGTTCATATAATACAGGTGAAACTCGAAAAATTAGAATATCGTGCAAATGTTCGTTTATGTCAGTATGGCAACTCAAAAGGTGAAACCAATACATGAGATAGACGCATTACATGCAAAGCGAGATACGTCAAGCCTTACTTTGGTATAATTGTGATGATTATGGCGTACAGCTTATGAAAACCCCAAATTCACAATCTCAGAAAATTAGAATATTACATGACATCAATAACACAAGGATTGGAAATAGAACAATATCGGACCTCTGCAAAGTAGAAGCATGCGTATGTACTCAGTACTTGGTTTGGGCCCCTTTTGCAGCAATGACTGCCGCAATGCGGCGTGGCATGGATCCTAGCAGCCTGTGACACTGCTGAGGTGTTATGGAAGACCAGGATGCTTCAATAGCGGCCTTCAGCTCCGCTGCATTGCTCGGTCTCATGTCCCTCATCTTTCTCTTGGCAATGCCCCATAGATTCTCTATGGGATTCAGGTCAGGCGAGTTTGCTGGCCAATCAAGCACAGTAATCCCATGGTCATTGAACCAGGTTTTGGTACTTTTGGCAGTGTGGGCAGGTGCCAAGTCCTGCTGGAAAATGAAGTCAGCATCCCCATAAAGCTCATCTGCGGAAGGAAGCATGAAGTGCTCCAAAATCTCCTGGTAGACGGCTGCGTTGACCCTGGACTTAATGAAGCACAGTGAACCAACACCAGCAGATGACATGGCTCCCCAAATCAACACAGACTGTGGAAACTTCACACTGGACTTCAAGCATCGTGCATTGTGTGCCTCTCCATTCTTCCTCCAGACTCTGGGTCCTTGGTTCCCAAATGAGATGCAAAAGTTGCTCTCATCAGAAAAGAGGACTTTGGACCACTGGGCAACAGACCAGTTCTTTTTTTCTGTAGCCCAGGTAAGACGCTTCTGACGTGGTTTCTTGTTCAGGAGCGGCTTGACAAGAGGAATATGACATTTGAAGCCCATGTCCAGGATCCGTCTGTGTGTGGTAGCTCTTGATGCACTAACTCCAGCCTCAGTCCACTCCTTGTGAAAGTCCCCAGCACTTTTGAATGGCCTTTTCCTGACAATCCTCTCCAGGCTGCGGTCATCCCTGCTGCTTGTGCACCTTTCTCTACCACACTTTTCCCTTCCACATAACCTTCTATTGATGTGCTTTGATACAGCACTTTGGGAACATCCAACTTCTTTTGCGATTACCTTTTGGGGCTTTCCCTCCTTATGGAGGGTGTCAATGATGGTTTTCTGCACAACTGTCAGGTCAGCAGTCTTTCCCATCCTTGTGATTCCTACTGAACCAGCCTGAGAGACCATTTAAAGGCTCAGGAACCTTTGCAGGTGTTATGGATTCATTAGCTGATTAGAGTGGGACACTTTGAGCCTAGAATATTGAACCTTTTCACACTATTCTAATTTTCTGAGATTGTGAATTTGGGGTTTTCATAAGCTGTACGCCATAATCATCACAATTATACCAAAGTAAAGCTTGACATATCTCGCTTTGCATGTAATGCGTCTATCTCATATATTGGTTTCACCTTTTGAGTTGCCATACTGACATAAATGAACATTTGCACGATATTCTAATTTTTCAAGTTTCACCTGTACACTAAGCCAGAATGTGTGTGATTGATTTTCTATTGTTAGGAATGTGTTCTGTGAATACAACAATTTTAGTTTGTAAACCATAGTTTCTGAGCTAGTAATGATGTGCAAACCAGCCATAAAACCATTTAAAAATCATGGTTTATATGATAAGCGAACCTAGTCTCTGGCATTCTAACCCTAAAGTCTGCCTGGATGTTAATTTTAATAATGTAAGAACTTTCAAAGCTTGTACAGACGTACAGAAACTCAAATCGGTTTAGTATTTTGGTGTTCCTTCCCAGAACTTAATCAAAATTCTTAACTGGAAATTTTGTACAGAGTGACAGATTTGCATGAGAATTTACAACTGTGTCTAAATTAGCTGGAAATCACACAAGAAGAGAAACACCAGGGAACTGTTCTGTTTCTCATTGAATCTGAAAGAAACAGCATTTATGGAGAGAAACAATAGAGTCAGTCCATGTTGTAAGACGGAATACTGTGGAATATACCACAGCAAATCTTGAGGTCTAAGCTGGCTGGAATTTTCAGTAATCAGAACCCCAAGTTGGAGGAACTTGATCTAAAAGCTGTATATCTTTGAAAACTATAGATATGCTAATAGGGTAGCTAAATTAGTCTTTTGGGAGAATGTAGAGAAATAACTAAAAACAAGTGCTGTTGTACTTATGAAACATATTCATCCCAGTGTTGTTAGATGAGCCCATTTCCTTCTAGGCCCAAATTCAGGGAAAATTAGTTATGCACTTTGAGAGACTGATTGTCATTGCCTGTTGTCATGGTCTCCTTCTTTTGAGAGCAATTTCACATCTTAATAGGATGGCACAATTTTCAAATGTTTAATTACATAAAATGTTCAGGAGGAGGGACTCAAACATGCAATGGCAACAGTGGGCAGCCTGCCTGAAGAGCAAAGGCACAACACCAACCAGTACCTCAAAATGGTAGCAGGTGCAGCTGAACATTGCAAGCCCAACAATGTAAGGCAGGGGAAAAGTAATAGTTCCAGGCTTTAAGTGTGCCTGTATGCATCTAAGTTTCCATAGGTCCTTTATTTCTTTAATCTGGAAATTCAGTTGCTCTATTTTTTTTTAATGATAGCCCAAATGGCAATTAATAGATTGTGAACATGTTTGCAAGAAGAAGGTAGAGGAATGTGGAAAAAAAGGAGGAATAAAACAAGATCCACTCGAAAAATGGGAACGTACTGCTATCATCATGACATGTCCAAAGGGGCTAAGGAGCATTTCTGTATCAGGCCCAGAGGAAATGGGAATGTCCTTATAGCTTCTCCAGCTCTTACACCTGAGTATGCTTGCCTCTTATTTCACTCCAGGTTCAGAGGTAGGAATTTTTTCAAATGCTATTGTATTGGGGGAGGGAGAATGTAATGGTATGTGGGAAAGACCCTGGGAGACAGGGCAGAGATGCTGCCTAGGGAACAGTCAGATAAGAGACAGCATAGCCCTCAGCTGGATAGTGGTCAGGGCAAGAGACTCAGAAGGGACCCTCCCTAGTTTCTTGGGTTTTAAAGGAGACGGCAGGAGAATTGTACTTTCAGACTTGCAAGATTCTGTTAATGTAGTTCACAATAAGTACAAGTGTTAATGTAGTTTTACAATAAAGTAGAAGCAGCCCATCTGGTTGTGTTTCTTGTCTGGTCTACCTGGTAAGGCTGACAGAGGTGGGGAGAGATGCAGTTATTTAGAAGCCAGGGCAGGGCCTCTGCCCATGTTCTGCTTGCTATAATGATAATACTTGATTAAAGAATGGTTAGTTCAGTAATCATCTATGTTTTAAATGATCAAACAATTAAATGTAAATTAATTTGGCGTTTTGTCAAAACCTCAACAAAACTGACTTTGAAAAATTTGAGGTAGAGATTGCTGGAAAGCAATGGAAACTGTCATAGACATATTTGTGTACCTGTAATATATTGTATTAAGCATTTCATTTTGATAGCCAAATGTGGCAGAAAACTGGGGCATAATTTTCATGAGGGGAGAGGAAGAGAGCAAAGACAAGAAAAGGAAAATCATATGACAGTTTAATAAATATAGGTAGTTAGGATTATCTTGAATCTTTTGGTTTGATTCCCCATTCTTGTAACACTCTAGAACCAATAAACCAGTATGGCCTTGTAATTTCTACACAAATTAAAATTAAGACCCCATTTGTTAGCAAGCAAAGCAGCTAATCAAAACTTGCAGTCCTAATAAAATACGGTTTCACATGTTTCAAAGCAGCTGCTTGATATTTACAACAAATACCAGCTGCTTGATATTTACAACAAAGACTTTGTTCCAATGAAGCCCAGTCATTATGGCTCCATGTTTACATATTATCCATTAAACACTGTTGCTGCCAATCTGTGTGCCTGATTATAGTGCCCTAGATTGAAAGTCTTGGATGTTGCGAAATTAAGTCCCAATTAATGCAACTCAATTAGCTGGTTTTAAAATGCAAATGTGTAAAACTATTTTGAGGTTTCTCAAAATGTTGGAAGATTCCCAGCACTTCCAGACTTTAGGCATACTGTCAGATAGGGTTCCAAGGCTGCAAAAAGTGGGGTTTCAGCTTGTACTGGCTCATCCTTGATATACTGTACAGATTGTTGCTGTACAGCATGGTGATAGGTGCCAAAACTTCATGGAGAACTGTTTCACACACAAATACAAAGCATTAGAATTTATTCCAGGTTCATACACAGACAGAGCATAGAATAACAGAATAATAATTATGAATAATAATGTGAGTTGAAGCTTAGAATCTAGGTTTTTGTGGTCCAATTTCTTTTTTTTTTTTCCTTGATTTATTTTGAATTATAGAACTGCCCATCTCAATCTCATAATTTTGGGCAGTGAACAGCAGTTAAAAATATTAAAATAACAATAATATCACAATACAAATTGGCAGCCAAGGTAAAAACCATCTCAACCATCAATGCAGGTATCCCACGGGCTCTCTCACATATTCTGATCCCATGCCTGGTGGCATAACTATGTCTTTGAAGCCATCCAAAAGACTATCAAGGTTGGGGCTAATCTAATCTAATGATGTTCCAAAGAGCAGGCACCACAACAGAAAAGGTTGTCTTTCTGGATCCCGCCAGATGACGCTCTCTAATAGATGGGACCCTATCATGCCTGTCCTGCTGGATCTGATGGGATGGGTAGAAATAATCAGGGAGCAGTGGTGCCTCAAATAATCCAACCCCATGCCATGGAGGGCTTTATATTTACATAAACATTATGTAAGTATTTAAGAGTAATTTACTTATTTTACTTAAGTAGGTAAGAGCAGTATTTAGGCTCTAATTGATAAAAGCAAAATCCGTTGTTCTAATTGCTAAACAAGAAATAGCCAAAGTCATTCTTCATAGGTTACTTGAGGGATAAAAAGATTCATTCTGTTTGTTGTTTGTCTATCAAGCAGAGGTTTTTCCTCACTGGACAAAACAGAGAAAGGGAGGAAAGAGTTTGTTTTTATTGAGACCCAAAAATCTGGGATTTATTTTGTTAAAATTTGAGCCGAGCAATAATATTCTTTGGGCACTGGGAGGACAACCTGTAATCTGAATATAATACAATATAGATAGTATACCAAGCCTTCTACATTCTTCACTCTGGAATGGCTCTACAGTACCATTAAACAGTGAAGTGGCTGCCTCAGGTGGTAGATGCTGGAAGATAAGGAACAAAGTGACATGTTGAAGTGATACACGCTGAAGTACCTGACCTATATTTCCCCTTCCTGTGGAAACATTGATCACCTAAGCAGATAGATATATTTTGAGTGTTTTGAAACCCAAAATAGTAGATTTTCTGTTCAGGGCTCTGAAATGCTACTTAGCTTCACAACCCTGCTCACTTGCAGGGACTTACCTGGAAATATTGTCTCAAGTAATAACACAAGCTACTCAGGAATTATGTTAAGAGAATGGGAAATTCTTGATCAGAATGAGGCAATGAAATAAGGATCTGTGTGGTCTCAAGGTTAGTGTTGGGCTCAAACTGGTCTGAGTGGCAATCCCCACTAAGAGGAAAACTCCAGAATGTGTTAAAGAGGTAGTTTCTGTACTTTACAAAAAACTTGCAGTAGCCCAGTGTATATTTGGGATCATATTGCTGGGTAGCAAAAGTTTATACTCCCCCCCCCCCCCCCCGTTTATAATAAGTAAAACATACTCCTGCACATGTATGGGATTTTTAAGGGGGGTTATAAATGACATTTAAAAACAAAACAATATTCCATTTACACAATGTCTGAGAATTTTTTGAAGAAGGCACCTAAAGATAAAGATATCATCCACCCAATGTATTATGGCCTCAGTCTGAAAAATAAAGCTGCTACAGCAAATGCATGTTACAGATTTAATATACTATGTGATGTAGCTTGACCAATGGAAAGAAACACCTTATTACAGAAAGACTAGAATTTTTACAAGTGTATGATGTAAAATTTTCCCACTTATACAACCTTTGAGGAACAACTTTCTGTTCCTTATCAGTGAAACTGACCACAAATGTTTTAAACAATTCTCCTAAATAAAAACTTCACACATTACAAAGCCTTGGTAGAAAAACATATAGCAAATGTGCTTTTTGTGTCTGTGTGCCTTCAAATCAGTCTTGACTCCTGGCAACTGCCTGGACAAGTCCCTGCAGTTTTCTTGGCAAGATTTTTGGAAGTGGTTTGCCACTGCCTTCTTCCTATGGCTGAGAGAGAGAGAGAGAGACTGGCCCAAAGTCACCTGGTTGGCTTTGTGCCTAAGGCAGGATTAGAACTCCTGGTTTCTAGCCCAGTGCCTGTAACCACTACACCTACCAAACTGGTTCTCAGCTGAATAAAATACATGATTGTTTACATTTGTTCATACCAATTAATTTTAGGTAGAAGCGTGATTATGGCAAAAAACTTTGCTGATGTGCTAAATTGTAATCTGTTCATGATATGAGACAGATCATTGACTAGCTGAGTGTAGAATTCTTGCTGAGCTCAAAAAGAAATAGCTGATGATATATCTGGTAGCATCGCTGACTGCCTTAAAGCTCCTCAGTGTTCCATTGCAAAATTTTTGGTCAGTCTCCTTTCAGAGTCATGGTAGAGCAGCTTTCAACATTTCATCTTTGCTGTTCTTCTTTCCCATCTGTAATGCTGTGTCTGACAATCATTAATGGGTTTGTATTATCAATTGATATGATCCTGATGATTTATAGTTCCCCTTTTAACTCACTGGTCTCTCGTTTTTCTTCCTGCTCTCAAATCTCTCCCATCTCTTTAAGATTATTGAATGAAAGTGACAAACGACCTTTCATTGAAGAAGCAGAACGGCTAAGGATGCAACACAAGAAGGACCACCCTGATTATAAGTACCAACCACGGCGTCGGAAAAATGGCAAGGCTGCCCAGGGAGAAAATGATGGCCAGGCTGATGGGGAAGCTGGTGGAGCTGCAGCTATCCAAGCCCACTATAAGAATGCCCATTTGGACCATAGGCACCCTGGAGAAGGATCTCCCTTGTCTGATGGACACCCTGAACACTCTTCAGGTTAGTCCTATAAATTAAACCGGGAGTCAGATCCAGAGCAATCTGAATGACTCCAGTTGTTCAGTAAATCAGCAATTGTCTAAACATAGTAGAGCAGCATCATGAAAACCACCATTCATTTTTCTGACAAAACTGAACACTTAGTTGAATTGGTACAGATGAATATCACAACGTAAGAGTGAGTACCACAATTGCCACAGCCCATGGAATGTATTACATTTTTCAATTGTGCTTTTTACTGATTACCAGCTTTCTTTTTGCCTTTTCACTGGAAACTCTGTGAAGCCACCCCAAGTCAGGCAGTGCCTAAATCAAGTAAAACAAACAAATAAATGACTAAGTAGTCTGTGTAATGAAGGTAAAAAAGTTAACTGAGATACTGGTTTGTCATGTTTCATGTTCATGGAGGCCAATTCTGTGGTAACCTGGAAATGATCCAACCCAAACATAATGTTTCTATGAAAGTCAGGTTTATATGAAGTAAAAAGTTTACATACTCTCTCTCTCTTCCCTCTTTTGTGATGTCAACCTCACAGGTCAGAGCCATGGACCTCCCACACCACCAACTACTCCGAAGACAGAACTCCAGACGGGTAAGGCTGACTCCAAACGGGATGGGCGTTCCCTTGGGGAAGGAGGAAAGCCTCACATCGACTTTGGCAATGTGGATATCGGGGAGATCAGCCATGAAGTGATGTCCAATATGGAGCCCTTTGATGTCAATGAGTTTGACCAATATCTTCCACCAAATGGACACGCTGCTCACCCAGGCCATGTGGGGGGTTATGCCACAGCTGCTGGCTATGGCCTTGGCAGTGCCCTGGCTGCAGCCAGTGGACACTCTGCCTGGATCTCCAAGCAGCATGGAGTCTCTTTGTCTGCTGCCACATCCTCGGTGGTAGATTCGAAGACACAAGTGAAAACAGAGGGCTCTACTCCTGGGGGTCATTATACTGACCAACCCTCCACCTCCCAGTTAGCTTACACATCCCTCAGTCTGCCCCACTATGGCTCAGCTTTTCCCTCTATATCCAGGCCCCAGTTTGACTACCCTGATCACCAACCTTCAGGACCCTATTACAGCCACTCTAGTCAGGCTTCTGGTCTCTACTCGGCCTTCTCATATATGGGGCCCTCCCAGCGTCCTCTGTACACTGCCATCTCTGACCCAGCCCCTTCAGTGCCACAGTCCCACAGTCCCACACACTGGGAACAGCCTGTGTATACAACCCTCTCAAGACCCTAGGGAATGGGGAGCAGTGACCAAAGCAGCAGCGGAAAGGCTCCAAAGAATCAGCCCCAGAAGATGAGCCTCCAAGTTCCAAGGTCTTTTGGTGTCATCCAGTCGCCAGAACTCACAGAATATCCGGGGATGTCTATCATCACCACAGTTATCGATGGCTCACCTGGCTGGAGGAAGGTTCCCAACCACCCCCCATACTCCCAGTCCCTGAGTGGCTTTCAAGATCCCATAGGCCTTCTAAAGGAGGGTGATTCTAGGCATGGAGCAACAAGTCACGGTTGGTTTTTGTAAGGCAGATTGAGGGTTTAAAGTAATAACAAGAAGAATAAAATTGAGAGATAATTCCTCCCTTCTCTTCCCCCACCCTCAAGCTGTCCAAACCATCAGTCTGATATTTTAAGAAAGAAACCCATAACCATAACTTTGCCACATGCTGTGGGTAAATTATGGCTAGAGCTGGGCACACTAGTGGTGGATATGTTACAGAAGAGATGCAGTGGTGCAGCTGATGTGGACAGAGCTCTAGGACACTCCTGCTTCAGAGTTGCACATGCATGAAATTTAGTTCTCCATTGGAAGACCACCCTGTGCTTGCTTTTCCTGTTGATACTTGGCATCTCTGTTTCCGCCTATCTATTCCATCGCCTCTCTGCTGCCGGCTCTCTTAAGACTTAATTACACAGTACATTGGACTCAGGAACTGTATTATATGATTTGGCCACCTTTGCATGTAAGTGCATGTATGTGCGCACACATGTTGGTCCCTGGACCATAAATGGCAAAGCAGACTGAATTCTCCTTCTTGGTAATGAACATTTTGTATTCCTAGTCTGTTCCCAATACTTCACGGTTCCCTTCTAACTTCCCCAACTATCTTTCTAATAGACAAAAAGATATCCTGCCAAAGCCAATGTTTTTTCTTCTGGCATGCTTATGAATGTGTTTTCTATGTATGAGTGTGTACATGTGGGTGCAGGGAAATTGAGGAAAGGAAGCGAGTCAGTGTGGTTTTTTCTATGTGCTTAATTAGAGAACAAAATTGGCATGGCATTTTATCATAGCATTAACTAATGTAATCTTATCGTTTCATGAGACATCTCAAGATGTTTGGGTGCCGGAGGCAGAATGTTCAAATGGTATCCAGGGATGGCAAAAAGTTAGTAAAAACACTAACTGGCCATTTGTTGCCTTTCAATCATTCAGCAAAATCTGCTATGTACAGAGGACTGTGTTACCTTGCCTTTTGGCCATAATGTAAAAACATGAAGACATGAATGCACTAGAAACAACAGATGCTATGCAAGTACATGAGAAAAGCCCATTACTGGCTCTACTACTGTATGCTGCGGTTACACCTTGTTCTTCCCAGCACCTTTAGACTGAGACAGCGGAGGCTTGCCTGCCCCAAGTTATGAACTTATATATGCTTACTTCCATGTTCAGCTATGGATAATTATCTCTTCTCTATGGTATTGAAAAGAACATGTAGTATGGCTGTATCCCTTATAATCTATTAACTGCTATGCACCCTTATTTATGCAGTAGCACATCTTTCCCTGTCCCCAATGCTACAAACCTAAGTTGTCCTAGCATCATTAACTTTGCATCAAATGTATGGAGTAATAAACTTAAAATGTTTTAGCTATGTGTGTCGATGCGTGTTTCCTATTTTTGTCTATGCTCTACCTCATACCCCTCCAAAATTGGCTGAGTGAGGAAAAAAAGCCTAGTACGTGTCAGGTTCAGCCCAAGAACAACAACAAGGCAATCCAATACACTTCAGTTCCTTTATAAGCTTGCACCTAATAGACAGTGTCTTGCCAGACTAAACCTATGCTAATGCAACTCGTGGATGTACCCCATGAGACTCTAGGGAGGGGCCAACCTCATCCTCTTCATCTTCCCACACTCTTCTTGTTGCAGGCTAAGGAGGCATTTGCTCTGGAATGTCTCTCCCCTCTCCTGACAACCTTGAACTTCCATTCCAGAATCCTCCCCGCTCATGTCATCCATTACATACACTACATATAGCCTTCTTATCCATAGATTTCTCCCTACATATTATTAACAGGTCAACTTAGTCTTTTCACACCTGGTATTCTGTCTTTGTGTCAGGACTACAATTCCCTTTTTTTTTCACCCAGCAGTGGACCAGGTGAGGATGATTGGTCTTTCTAATTAAAAATTCCAAGCATACTTTTTTACTGTATTTTTCCAGCTCCATGGTTGTCTGTTAAATCCAGTTGTGATGTTCACAAGCAGGGCGTGATGGGGATGATAGTCATGTTTTCTAGCTCTTTCACTGCATCTGCTAATCTAAAGTCAGTTGCCTCTGAATATGGGGTGACATCTTTAATTTCCAAGGATAATTGCAATTGATAGGTCCATTCCACAGAACTGTATCTAATCCTTTTGAAAAGGGGCTTATTGTTTTTGTGGGAATACATTCTATAAATTAATTGCATTACATTAATCAGGGGTTCTTTTTGTGATGCAGCTGAACATGTTTACTGTGTAATTTTAAATTCTAAATGTATTTTGACAGTGAGATTAGAATAATTTCATTCTAATTCAGTTTTCCCATTGAATTCAACATCACACTTGACTTGCAACTCTTCACCTGGGAGAAGGAGTGTGCCTTCCTCATCAGCCAGCAAAAAAATATTTCTACCACTACATATACTCCTCTGTGAAATCGCTTTAGCAATTTCTTTCATCTCCATTATTGCCATTTCTATTGGGAATTACAAAAATGGACTTTCAAGCTTCCACAGTATCCTTGAAACCAACTGATCCCTCCTGATTTCTTAAGTAGGTACTTAACGATCAGGAGGAGCAAACTCCCACTTCCATCAGCTCCCCCAGCTTTGTTTCATTCCACAAGATCTCCAGGATAATGAATAGAAGTTACGTTTTTCAGTCTGAAATATCATCATACCAAACCAAGGGCTACAAGGTAAGAAAAGGAGATACATAGCCAGAAGACACCTAAAAATCAGAAACTCTCATGTTTTGCATAGCAGGGTGCATTTTGACTTATTCTGTGTCAGGGTACATGAAAAATGTAGTGGTGGGTGGCTTGTGCATTTGGCCTGACATTATCTCTACTGACTTTGATGGAAATCTTTGGCTCTTGGCCTCTGTTTAAATGTCTGCCCAGAACTTGTGCCATACATTTATTGATTGATTGATCATAATTATATAGACACCCATCTTACAGAAGAGTGACTCTGGGCAGCGTACTACACTCAATTAAAAACCCGTAAATACATATAAAAACAATCATTAAAACTATAAAAACTATAAAAAAACCACACAAACAGGAGAGGATAATATTAACCATAGTAAAGGAGCCATTGCAAAATCTCTCCATCTTCCATGACAATAGTAGTTATTTAACCAAATGACTCAATGATCACTAATCAATCTCAGTTGAGCATCCCTAGGTAAAGGGGAGTAACAAGAGGAGGTCAATAGGAAAGTGGTAGGATCAATACAATTACCTTTCTTCAGTTGACCAATGAACTAACTTAAGATATACTTAATTTTAGGTAAGACAGCCATAGCTTCTTTCTTCATTATCTTACTACAAATCCTGAAGACTAGAATAATAGAATCACAGAATTGGAATGGGGTACATGGGCCCTCTGAGTCCAACCTCCAGTGAAGGAATCCAAATTAAAGCATCCCAGACAGATGGTTTCTAATCTTCATTTAAATACATTCGGTGAAGAGGAATCCACCTTCTCTAAATAGCATGTTTCTTTGCTAAACTGCTGTTACTGATAGAAAAGGCATCTGCCTTCCTCTTAACTTCAACCCATTATTCTGTGTCCTGCATTCTGGAATGAGAAAGAGCAGAACCCAACTTCTTCTATGTGGACATCTTTATATTCGGTAAGAGGGAACTGACTCACAGAAAAGGGTGAAGCTTGGCTTACTCTGGCAAAAACTTTTGATGGTATTTAAGCGTGAAAGCATTGAAAGAATGATACACATGCTGGCTGGGGGAATTCTGGGAGTTGAAGTCCATACATCTTAAAGTTGCTGAGGTTGAGAAACACTGATATACTGGAAAGGCAAAAAGAGTAAAAAAGCTACTAATGCAATATGGTAAAATAATAAAACAAATAACAATACAGTAAAAAAATACCAAAGCAAGTATGTTTGACCCCATTTTAAGATTTTGAAATGCCTGTGCAAATAGTAAGTTTATACCTGAAGGAGAAATGATACCAGCACTAGCACAAAGTGAAAATCAGTGGAGACAGTAGTCCAAAGAGAGGGGGGTCACCACTCAAAAGGCCCTCTCTTGTTCTACAAATTTACCCCTTGAAACAAACCCTACTAAAGAGTTCTGGTTTTTGATGCAATACTGTAAATGAAAACAGCTGCCCTTTGGAAATACAAGCAAAGGCAAAGATGAGTGGTTGTCTTCACCCTAGTGTCCTCCCAAAAATAGGTGAGTCAACATCCAAAATTCTCCAGCTGGCATAGCCTTTGCAGAAAATTCTAAGAGCTAAAGTTCACACATCAGGAGAATGCCCAGTTTGGAGGAAGCTGACTGAGAGTAAAGAAAAAGCTAATGGGAAAACTCATCACCAAAGTTGGGAGGGATAGCCAAAAGAACTTTTGTAATAGCTCTAGGGGAGCACAGCTAAGACCTGGAAATATATGATCTATATGACCAATAGGGAGATTGCCATAGCTGAAGGGTATAAAGAACCACACCTAAGGGACAAAAGTAAAGCTGGTGGAAAGAGATCCTTCCAGCTTACTTTAAGTGCTCCCTAAACTTCCACAGAAGGAAGGCTGGTTATGAAGAGGTGATGTGCTTTCTTAGCCAATAAATTGCAGGAATTAACGCCAACTGCCATTTTTCTGTCTTAAGAACAAAAGTACGATCCAGCATCTACCAGTTTCCACACTGGACACAAAGGGACTGCTCATTCCCCTACCAGTCTGGCGGGAGCTGGCCTAGAGCCCTTGCTATCCCTTTAACTGTATCTGATGTAGATGCAAGGGTTGAGCTAGGGGGATGGGGAAGGAAGAGTATTAAAACAAAGAAGCTTTTAAAAAAAAAAAAAAAAAGAGGACCAGGAGAACGACTCCTGCGCTCCATTGTGGATGCCAAAACTATCACACAAAGACACATTTCATTACTGAAATTTCATCACACAAACGTGATTAAACGCCAGAGGGAGTGGGGAGGCCAAGGAGATTTGTAAGTTATAACTCTGCAGATTAACCTATTATTGGCATAGTTGTGAGCAAACACAACATATTCCTCGTGGTTTCAGTGCCCTTTTCTGTTGATAGTTGTTATATTCTGTTAACTTCCATTTCACAAAGTTCTTTCTAAAACAACTCCCTTTTAAAAAAAAAACTATTCCCATCTTTACATTTCATTTGCATATACCTGTGCATATGTGCATGTGTGTATGTGTATATACACACAGAGAGGCAAGAATAGGTAATCTGAAGCCATAGGACTGCATGCAGCCTTTGCCATAATTTCACAAACTCACCGGAAAAATCAGCTCAGATCTGGGGCAAGACCTATGTGTCCCTTCAGCAGCAGTGTGCTGGGCATAAAGTAGAGTCATAAAAGAATTTTGACACAGATTCCAGTGGGAGAAAATCTGGATATTCCAGCAGGAATGCTGTCATCAGAGTCTGGTTAGCTTTAGTTTCTCTCCCAAAACTTACAAAAACCCACATCTGAAACAAAAGTATGGGATTGAACGCTGCATACAAAAATCAGTCGTGACATTTTTAAAAAGAGCTTGCATTATAAGAAATTGCATTTTAAGAAACCCTGCATTAAGGAGAGGTTTGCATCACGGGCCAAAAGCAAGGTAATCTGCATCTTAAGAAAAGCTTTTTTGGACAACACACATTATATAAGTTATAGGAATGATGCTTACAAAGCCTTTGTAGGTTATATTAAAAAAAATCTCTGATTTTTTTTAGAAATAATAAAGGCTGACCATACATTTGGTCTATAAGGTTCCAAAAAAAAGTTTGTTGCAGAAAGCAAAGATTTCTTTAGAAGTATACAAATTGTCTACCTATCATTGCAAGAATAGATATTTTTAAAATGTTGTCTTTTACCTTTAGAGTGACACAGATTTGGAGGTTTATTTTACAATACAGATTGCTTCTTTATGTAAGTTTAAAACCTCTTCTCCTGCCATTTTAGGGATGCATATAATTCTTCACAACATGAACATGCACTTACAGTAAGGCTATGACTGATAGGGTGGGAAAGAAGTATACTGATACACAGGTACCATAAAGCATAGATTACAGATGTCAAGCTGACTCTCACTAGATAGCTCATCAAGGCAACGATGCTTTTTGCTGTAGAACAGCCCACTGTAAGGGGATCCTGTTGATTGATAAGAAGTCAGGGTAGGGAAAGGGAACAATGGAAGATTTGATGAGAGTTGCTCTGTGATACTCCTGAGAAGCCCAGAGAGCCAGCCTTGATCAGAGGGGAAATTGGGGGTTTCCAAGGCAACTTGTTCCCGGGCACAAAGGCATGTCTGTTTGTTAGCAAGCAACAGAAATGCCTCCTCTACTACAGGCCCCTGGAAAAAAGCGTAGGTCGAAGGCAAAGGGGTCTTTCAGTTGTCTTAAAGGGCATCTGGAAGCTTGGCAGCTGCAGGATCACTTTAAAATCACTTGCATATAACATGATGATGAGATACAACACTGAGGAAGCTTCTCTTGCGCCCCACTCCTAGTTTACATATATAGCATTTCAAAGGCAGCAGGTACCTCACTTTGCTCTGCAAAGGCAACAACAGAACTAAATCCACTGGGTCTTCAAAACAATGGAAGACTGAGCTGTAAAAGCACTAAAAAGAGAGAAAGAAAGAGAGCAAAACAGGCAAACGATCGATTTTCCTTACCATTATTCCGTGTAAAAGGGAAACATCCAAGACAGACACTTACAGTGGGATTTTAGTATTTATTTACACAAAAACTATATATACACGTGTGCAGTCCATAAAAATTGGAGTTGGAGCACAGAAAATAAGAGATTTAATCTGTGATAATTAGTTCATCTACACCCCAGTCTTCATAACTTCCGTCTGGCAGGTACCTGCGGATAATTATAGGAATCTTCCGAGCTCTGGAGGAGGAAAACATAAATTTGTAGTCAAGGACACTTCACCTAAATCATTCTTATTCAGTGGGGCTCCAGTGAAGTAATAAAACATTTGAAAGCTTCCAAAAACAAATCTAAAAATTCTCCCATAGAAAATCATTAACTGTTCCTGCCTACTTCCTGAAATTAAGCAGGAGATAATCTGAATGTAGGACTTCTGAATCTCAATTTTCCATGGAAATTTCCTAAGAGACAGGGAGACGACTGTACTGTACAAAGACCATACTGGGGTCACACAAATGGCCCTTTCTACTACACATTGTTTAACTGTGTGTAAAGCATTCATACAGTGTAATTCCATCAACCGCAGAAACGCTCTGAGTGGAATACATAAACTATTAAAATCTCTTGGCAAACTGAACAACTTGGATCCAAAAGGAAAGAAATTTAAATCCAGTTTAATCTAAATAAGACTTTTTAGGTCAGCAATGTAATTAGCCAGCTTGGAATTTGTCCAGGACATCAGGCTTATAATCTTCAATACATGAAAAATAAAAAACACAAACATCTTTTTAAAAAGTTACAGGAGTTCGTTATACTGGTTCTGAAGCCATAAGCAGTATAGAATTTTTGATGGAAATTCTCATATTATGTTTTTGCATTGGAGGTACTAGTGACAGCTTCCACACAGCTCAAATAAACGTTAAAACAAGTTTAGTTAAATTAATGTTTGGGCTTATAAACTCATTTCCATGAAATAATGTACAAATTTTGCATTATGTGCACAGTGTGAGCCAAATGTGAAGAAAGAAAAAGTACTGGCTTATTGTCTCTCTTGCTGTAATGCAGCGCTTCCCAAACTTTTTCCTTCATTACCCAAAACTGCTTATTAGAAGGAGGGTGCTGGTAGGTTTGTGCGAGTGAAGGGGGGAAAGAGGGTGTGGTGTGTGTGAGCGAAGAAAGGCTGGTCAGTGGGGGAGACTTACCCAAGGGACTTGCAACCTCCCCTTCCAGCTTCCCCATTGACTTTGCTTCTGGGAAACCAGAAGGGAAGGTTTCAAATGGTGATCATGTGATCACGGGATGCTGCAACCGGTTGCCAAGCACCCAAATTTTGTTCATGTGATTGCAGGGGTGCTACAACAGCCGGAACTTTGAGGACCGGCCATAAGTCCCTTCCTTCAGCACCATTGTAACTTTGAATGGTCACTGAACGAATGGTCATAACTCGAAGTCTACCTGTATTATAAAAACAGTATCACTGAATGACCTTTATGCCATTTCAACAAATTACCATTGGTAATTCCATCAATTTTCATCTTAATAGGAATACTTTGGGAGATTTTCAAATATATTTTAGTACATGTAGCAATCTTTAATTCAATTTAAATGTCCCTGTTGTGATGGGTAATGGGTTCGTGTGTTGTTACCTAAACAAAAACCACTTTTACCCAATTTTGGGTAATTTACCCAGGTTTGGGAAGCACTGCTGTAATGGGAACTCAGGAATGGCAAGCCTATTATAACAGGAGTACAGTTCACTGGCACTTTTTTCCAGTTTCTACATAATGTAACATCTGACATTATAGCTCTCTACCAGTGAAGCTTATAAATACTTAAAAAAAAAAAGAAACCAAATTATTAATTATCTATTTAAGCTCTGAATACTGATTAGTACTGGTCTTGTTTCAAAATAACAATCAGAAACATTTCAGTGCTGAGAAAAGGGAAAACATCTATTGATTATATTTCTATGGGAAAAAACAGACATGGCAGGGCAACAAACCATAAAACTATTCAGAACCTTTTATGTAATGCACCTGGAAAAATTACAATACTGAGAATGTTACAAAAAATAAATTATAAAAATACTATTTTTTTATAATTAGTATTTTATTCCTATGCAAATAATAACAGTATTACCTCTACTTAGAAATATAAAGGCACCTACAAAATGGAACACTCTTTTTCACATCAAGTCAAGAATAATTTTATATAAGTCTTTCTCTTATTGGGCAACAGAAGCTCTATTCAGATATTTTACTTGTGCACAAAAACAACAAATGAAGGTGAATTAACTAGCTCTTCCCCCCCTACCCTCAATAATTGCTCTTTTTGTCACCTACAAGTTGTAGGACAAACAGCTGTAGCAGTAAACCTTTTCTATTTGTAGAGACTCCTCACATAATTCAGTGTCCAAAAAATCATGGTTTTAAATTGTATGTGGAACCAATACATGTAAGCAAGATTTTAGGCTGTAGAAGTAATTCCCTCGACCTTAAGAAGGACAACCAGAAGGACAACAGGAAGAGCGAAACTAGCATGTTCACCATACAACCTCTTTTGCCTTGATTGTCCATTAAAACAGAATGCCTAAATCCAATTAGAGATGGGACAGTTTATGCACACCTGCACATGGATAAATCTTCTCAACTTACTTTAGTTCTTTCATTGCAATCAGCAAGGGATCTGTTTCTCCTTCAAGCTCTACCATCACTGGGGCACACATGCTGAGGGGAAGAAAAGATGTGAGAACTGCTGCTGCAACAGGGGTAAGCAGTAGATATTAAAAGCTATCCAGTTAGATGAGAGTAAGATACACCATTTGTTTTCTTGTCAAACTTCTAATTTTCCTGGAGTTTTTACTCTTCTGAACCTGTGCTATAATTTCTGCTTTCTGACATTTTAAATATCATCATTTTGCTTTATTTTGTTTGTGCCTTCGAGTCAGTCTTGACTCCTGGCAACTGCCTGGATAGTCCTTGCAGTTTTCTTGGCAAGGTTTTTCAGAAGTGGTTTGCCACTGCCTGCTCCCTAGGGCTGAGAGAGAGTGACTGGCCCAAGGTCACCCAGCTGGCTTCGTGCCAGAGGTGGGACTAGAACTGTGATGGAATGGAATTATGAAGGCCAGGCTCAGGGAGATAAGCATTTTCTTAGCTCACCGCAGGAGCGTGGGAACTACAAGAGGATGAGACTGGCACCTCCCTGAGGAATTCACACTGTTGTGGCTGGCTGACTTGGGACCTGGGGTTTCAGTCTGGGAAGATTCTTGCTAGAGGTTGTAGCTAATAAACATAGCTGGACTGATTTTGCATTGTCTCTTGGAGTTCCTTGGGCTAGGCCTGACAAGAACTCACCATCTCCCAGTTTCTAGCCTGGTATCTTAACCACTACACCAAACTGGCTCTTCGTTATTTGGTAGATATATTTCAATACTTCAATAATAAAATGTTCAAATAAATTGTAAATTAATTATAAATTGTATACAGAAGTTGGGGGGAAGGTGTTGCTATTTTGGGCATGAAAATAGAATAAAAATATTTAAAATACAAAAATAAAAATAAGGGGAGACTTAATTGTCACACATGGACATTATTGTTATATACCTCTAGCAAACTAGTCTCAGTTGGTTTCTCAAACCAACTCTCTACCATGCGATTTCTACAGAACTAAGGGATAAAAGTAGCTAGGGGCATGTAACCTTATAATATACATGTAGTCCTCACTTACTGACCACAACTGGGACTGGCAACTCCATTGCTAAGCGACACAGTCATAAAGTGAAATATCATGTGACTGCACCCAACTTACAACATCAGTTCTGGCTGCAGTCATTAAGTGAATCACCCGTGGTCATTAAGTAAGACATCATGTCACTGTGACTTGCGATTTACTGCCAGCTTCTCCAATGACTTTGCTTGTCAGAAGCTGGCTGTGATGGTTACAAATGGCGATCACGTGACCAGGGGATGCTGCAACTGTTGCAAACGCGCACTGGTTGCCAAGCACCCAAATTGCAATCACATGACTGCAGAGACAATGTGACCGTCATAAGTTTGAGCTCTGCCCATAAACCTACTTTTTCAGTGCTATCGTAACTTCAAAAGGTCACTGAACATGCAGTTGGTAAGCGAGGACAACCTGTAAAGTTTTGCCTTGTTAAACCTCTGTTAAGATGTTTCAAAAATGCTCAAGAGTATTACATTCCTTCCTGGAGCAATAATGGGAACATATTGGATAATGATACATCTATCTGCTTTTACTGGCCAATTCTTCTAAATATTTAGTTTTCAGCAAAGAAAGTAAAACTTTCCTGTTTAGCACCTTCAGCATGTGGAAAAGAAAGACTTTGTGTGACCCTAAAGTGAAGTCCTATATATGGACTTCTTGTTTTCAGTTGCTCATCCTAACGTTTTCCCTTCTATAACCATTCTATTGCCCCATTCTTAGATGCAGGATAGGAACATTCTCCTAGCAGCATTCCCTCTCCCATTGTTCATATATTTGCCTGTATGAACTCTGAAAGCCATGTACACCATCATAACATTTAAAAACCAATGCTCTATTTCTAATGATACTTGACTAATAATTTAAATGCATTCTCTGCCAAAGAGCCATTTCTGAAATAGAGCTCCAGCTACTGGAAGCTGCTATAGGCCCAGATTTTGCATGAGCCTATAGCAAAATAGTTCACTGATGCAGCAACTGGCATTAATAAATTATTTAAGCAAAGGAAAAATGTTTATTTAAAAAGTAAAAAGAGGTTTTCCTCCTATCTAATCCAAAGTACACATCCAGTGCAGCCCCAATTGCAGATACATGCAAGAATTCATACCTTAAATTATATTAAGATATACAAAGTCACTGCAGTCCTCTGAGGAGGTTTGCCTATAGTTGTTTCAACTTTGCCTTAAGGCAACTTGAGGATCAGCCTTCTTTGCAACTGCTGGGTCTCTGGGATCCACCTCCTACTCATTTGTGGGGAATGACCTTTTTGCATTAAAGACCTATCTTTCTGAAAAGATTTGTATTGATAATTTTAATTTGCTACTTTAATACCTTTATTTTTTTTGTTTTTATTGTACACTGAAAGATTTAAGCTGGATCCATACTTCCTGTTTATCCCAGCAAGAGAACAGTCCACTCACTGTTTTATGAAGGCAAGAATAGATGATGTCATCCTAGGGCCATCACTAGCCTGCTGGGAAGGTGACAGACACCTGCCTTTTTTGGTGCTGTGTGATGGTGCACCTGCTGTGCTTCATTCCATCCTACACAAATGTCCCCATTCCAATTCACCAGTGTGTGTCACCAGTCCTCAAAAGACATGCCCACAGAAGGGAAAGCAACAGATGCCTGTTCTTCTAGCGTGGGCAGGAGGGAAAAGAAGCAGAGGAATCCACCAACCAGGGGCTGTGTTAACTGAGGTCTAGATGGAATACCGAGCCATCACTGTGACAAAGTGGAAGAAGTGGTGGAAATCTGCAAAGAGATTTCATTATGCATTGGAGACAAACAGCTGAAGGCTGGAAAAGCCCTCAGACAATCATTAGTATAAAAAGATAAATAACTAAATAAGTATGAATATATATACATATATTTATAAATATTTACGCTATCTGGAGGGCACGGGTACCAAGAACTCTGGCCCGCTCGTATTTGGTCATGTAAGGAGTAGTGATCCGCTTCTGATTTGCCTGTTGTCGCTCTCCAGATGGCAAGATTTCCACATTTTCCTGACCCTCCTGTGGAATAATACAAAGAAACTGTAGCCACATTCACACAGCTATACATGCTAAAATATGTCATCTGAGTAGTTGTGAAATTGAAAGTAACAGAAAATATGAATGGAAAATATTAAATAAGGTTCTACAACAAGAATGCTATTAGGTAAAAGTATCTAATACATGATGGTAAGTTTTGTCTTTGAATAAGATTGAATTATGAATTATCTTTGAATTATAAATAGATATGAATTACAGATAAATTATCTTTATCTATAATTCTCTTTATTATGAATTATCTTTGAATTGTCTTTGAATATCTTTGAATCTTTATCTATGAATTCATACATTTTCTAACCCATTTTCTAAAGTTCACATCTCATGCCACTTAACCATTGGGACTTTACAGATCTAGGTTACTGGTATAAATTTATCTCCTATTCACTGTCCTTAGCTTCTAGTCAAGGAAACAAAATATATGCCTTGGGTAAAGGAATGTAGAACAGACCTTGGGTGAGATAAGAGAGCACTATTAGAAGGGACTTTGAGAAAAGACTGCACAGTCCAAATGACCAAATCTTTCAAGATTCTGTTATTCTACCTTACTATGATAAAGAACATTCCTGGAATCTCTGCCAGTTTCTTGACCTGACCTACCTCAAAGGGCTGACATAAATCTTAAAAGTTTGTCCAAGTTTCTCTCTATACCATCTTATACTAAACAAAATCAAGGTGAGCTTATTTTGAGTTTCTTTCTCATGCTTCCCTCTATCTAAGGACTGTGTAATATTTTCTTAATGTCCCCAACAGTTTTCTCCTTCTTTCTCCTCTTAAACAGCTCTCTCATTACTTCCCCAAAATCAGTTCTATATTCCTTTATATCCTGACAATACTTAAATATAACTTTGCAGAAGTATTAGCTGTGCTAGGTAAGAATGAAAAAGTTGAAGTCTAATACATCTAAAAGTTATTTATTTAACCCAAAAATGTATATATCTTTCCATCAAATCACACACCAGATTGAAGAACCAGCTTAAGTATCGTAAGCTGAAGTCACTTACCTCCTCAACATTTTCCAGATCATCAAGTCCTTCATCTTCTTCCACATCATCAAAATCATCTCCATCAAAACTGATAGGAGAAATGTATTAATGTCTTATGGGCAATTCTCTAGCAAAACCCTTCATCCCTAAAGTACTCACTTGCTTGTTTCTACAAGCATTGCAACCTAAATGTCACAGCTGATGTCAACACCTAAATTAGCTATCTTGACAAAAATGATGTAGGACTGGACTTGATTCATATGTAGATGGAAGATCATCAGGAAATCCCAGGTTTATAGAACAGGCTGTGAATATATCACAGAGAAATCAGAAGTGGAAGAAATCTGTCTTTCAGCTTTGTTCTTCCAAATGCTGTGGCACAAGCCAGAAAAAAGAAACATTCTTGTTCTTTTAATTGTCTCTAAATCAAACAACAACAAATCAACAGGCATGAACTGGGAAACTGAAGCAATTCTGTTTCCTGAATATACTTGGTGTATATTAGGACTTTCCAAAGTTGCAGCTTTGGGGACTAATATGACCTATTGATTCCTTTCTACTTATAGTTCTAAGAAATGTAGGACCAAACCATACAATTTACAAAACATGAGTTAGGGGATCCATTGGCATGCCTGCTACTATATAACATGCATGATGTAGAGAATGCATTCTATTCTCAAAAACCTTCCACCAGCTCACTGTGAAAAGTTTGACCAAAAGTATATATTTAATTAAAATTAATACACATATTAATACATTTAAAAGTCAGTTTTGGCTAGTTGTATCCCAATACTATGTTGACAGTTGATTTAGGCTAGACTAAAAAGAGAACAGAATTATAAGACAGAAAGGGTCCTTGATAGTACTTCAGCTGCAATATGTACTGAAAGGCATATTGAAAGTGTGAGCCATCTAGTATCTCAGAATAAATCATGCTAGAGTAGACAGAGTTTTAGCCAGATCCAGCATGACTCTTATATACGTACTGTGCAATTACTCTCTGGTTTCAGTGAGAAGCAGAGAAAGAATATCCTATGCTGGTTAAACATATTTTTGGAAAAGTCAGTGTGGTGCAATTATTGGAGTAAGACTAGGACTTGGGTTCAGATTTCTCCTTAACCATGGGGCCTAGAGGTCACTATTACCTATCAACTCCACAGAGTCGTTGCATGGGTAACCATCACCTTGGGACTGGTTCAACAGTGAAACTGGGATAAATATTTTAATAACAAAAGCAATACTAATACTAATCATAGCAATACAGGAAAATAATAACAATAGCTGAAATATTAGTATTCCTCCTTAAGTCACGAAGAGTTGAATCAGTGTCTCACAGCTCGATTCACAGCAGTTCCAGGAGGCTGCTTTCCCAACTTCAGATGGACTGGCTAACCAACCCTTCCTTCCTCCCTCGCCCCGGCCATGGAAATCAGAGGGAGCTCAACGCCCGGGGATGCCAAATTTGGGCAAAAGGCTGGAAGGTTCGTTTCGTATTCACGCGCTTACTTATCCTCGTTGTCCGACATGCTGAGGCCTTCCCTCGTTCAGTGCACACTCCCACGGGGCGCGTGAAGAGCCCGAGGATGTTCCCACCGGCAGGCACGCAAGAGGAGAGGCAAGCAACCTTCCCATGCTACCACGAGAACTTCCGGGGTCAGTTCTGACGTTAGCGGAAGCGAGCGTCGGAGGTGGTTGTCATGGTGACGGGAGCCGCCAATGCAGAGAAGAGAAAGAAAATATAAAAGATTCTTCCTTTGCAAACCTCTCTCGCTCCCCAGCCCATATTGCTATCCCTCCAGAAAAGGGAGTTGTGATCGGTCGGAAGATCGGCTACCGTGGGGATAGCTGAGGTGGGTGCCTGCAAGCCGAGAGAGGCACGATTCCACGCGTCCGTTTAGTTGCTGGGTCGCATCTCCACTACGAGGCATTAAATTGCACCGTGACGTCAGTTACGTTATTAGGCTGGAATAAGATGGGGTTGCAATTGTTGCGATCGTGATGTAGCGCAAACGCCTCGAGTTTTTACCTTTAAAACGTCCAGTTTGGATTTTCTACTTGCAGCCCATACATATAGATGTATATGGAGTTGGAACGACTAAGAAGCGGTCTGCTCTAGAAGGCAAGAAAGATCATCTATTCTGCAGCTTCACCTGCCATTCACGTAGTGCCAATTTATGAGAATCCTTCGATTGTGCTACCAAGACAAGGCTTGGGGGGTACGAAAGGGACACTTGTACAAGGATCCTGACATTAGAGCTACTGTATTTGGGCTGCAAAAATCCTGAGCTGGCAGCAAAAACTAGTGATTGTCTAGATTTTTGCTACCCAGAAATGATAGCTGTACCCATAGGGAGGGGGCTCCATTCAAATTAATTCAATATTTGAAGTTTTCCATACCACTTTGACAACTGGAAGAAAGGAGGATTTAAGGAATCTGTTGTTCAGGGTGAAAAGAGGGAGTGCAGAAGCCAGGCTGCTATTCAGTATTAAATTTAAAAAACAAAACATCTGTCAACAGACAATGCCAACTCAATGTAAAAAGCTGGATAAGAAGTTGAAAATAAAAAATCACAGGGATGGTCACTGTAACCATTAAATACACAGGTGTATGCTACTTAAGAGAAAGGCTACAGCAAATGTAGATAAAAAAATAGCAGAGACATCACACTGGCAATAAAGATACATATGGTCAAGGCTACATTTTTCCCAATAGTACCTTATGGCTATGAAAGTTGAATCATCAAAGACTGTAAGAGAAAAGTGTATGCCTTTGAATTGTGGTACTAGAGAAAAATAGTTGAAAATACTTTGTGTTCAGAGCCTATTTTCATATCCTAGCCTCCTAGATGTTTCTTATCAGTTAAGAGAATAGTCTCCATGCCAGTTTATGCAGAGGCCCTTAGTAAAAGACTGAAAAAGTCTCTACCTTAACTACTTGAGGAGTTAATTGGGTTCTAAAAATGAAAGCTATCTAGTTGCTGAAATTTCTGAAAGAGAATTTATCCTATTCTCTTCAGCATATATTATTTTTAAAAAATCAGAGAATCTTGCTTTCTGTTGATGTGGGCTACCAAGAGCTTGACAAACAAATGATTCTGTAATAGTTGACAACAAAACATAGAAGGACTAATAATGAAGCTAAAGCTTAAATATTTAGGACGCAAAACATGAAGGCAAGAGTACTTAGTGGACACTTGGATGCTTGGGATAATTGAAAACATTAAAAAAAAAAGACTGACAGAAAACCAAGTAGCTAAATACTATCTCTGATGACACAAACTTGTGTACAAGAACTCAAAGAAAGACAGGATAAAATCCATTGAATCCTTTCACTGGGTCATTGTCCTTGCAAATTTAATCAACATTTCCTTCCTCCCTCCCTCCCTCTGGTAAGCTGCCTCAATTGTTCAAGCAACTCTGGGTGATGTACAAATATTAAGATAATGGTGAGCCAGCAAAGAATGTATTGTCATTATAAACTGTGTTTATATTAATTTATAAAACATGAAAAGACTACCATTTGCAGAAATCTTCTACTTTGCAAGTGATATACTTTGCCTTTCCATTTGAAGATATATTACTTCAATATAGTGTTCAGTTAATTCTGATGTCAGTATAAATGGTTTTTGAGATTATATGCAACATTGGCATTTTTTCAAACAGAGGAAAATTACACTGACACAGGAGATAATGAAAATAAAATAGCAGAAGGGAATTCAAATGAGCATGCTGTCTTGGGCTTTTCAAAAAGGTCTTCTACTAGTTTACCAGATGAAGTGATTGGAGCGTTCTGGAATCACACAGCACTTGCCAAGGGCGAACATACAATCCTGGGAAAAGGTATAGCAACTTTAAAGAGGTGCAGACAAGTTCAATATTCATATCCTTCATGCTCTGAAAATACATTTTTACTTAAAATTAGAAGTGCTGCACAGCTTTAAAAAGTATGTGTTGTCACTCACAGCTTGTTAAGAGAAATTCAGAACATACAGTGTTCCTTGGAACCAGTGCTGCAGTTTTTTTTAAGATTTTCAAATAAATACGACAAATGAACATTGGTGATGGAATCACGAGGAGGAATGAAGACAGAATATGCATTTGAGATGTAATCTTAATAACTGTAGATCTCCTCATCAGTTTCTTTCAAGGTATTACAATGGCTTCCCAAGATAGGATCAGGCCTGCTGTGGCAAAAGGCACTGGATTTTGGCATGTTCCCACTGTGAAGGAATATAGCCAGGAAACCCAAGAGCTGTTAAAAGGTAATTAGCAAGCTGAGCAGAAAAGTATCCCAGGAAGTAATGCTCCCCACTCCTGCTTATTATCTTGCTGCATTTTAAAACCATTACTTAATTATTTTATGTGCAAATTGAGGATGTAAGTTAAGGACCCTTAGTCTTGTGATAACTTTATTAACTAGTGATTGTAGGAAAAAGCCTGTGTTGAATTTCTTCCTTAATATGAGGTATGAATTCTTGCATACCTTTCTCCATAGCAGCTAATCATAAAATGTGGTCATGCTGATAAAGTTTTAAGCTGAAAGCCAGTGACAGAAAAGTATGGCCTTTTGAATGCTACTTGTTAAAGTGAAAAATCCAGAAAAAAACTTCACTTTGGATTTCTGTATTCCAGAAGAAGAAAAAAAATATTTATTTTGTAGAAGAAAATCCATTGTTTTAATTGGATATGATATTCTGAAAAAGTTTTTTTTTTAACATTAGTTATGCTACAGATCAACATTCTACAAGTGGATGCCCTTCAATTATATTTATATCCAAAAAAGAACAGGAAGACATCAGACTGGAAAAAAGGCTGCCATAGATAGATTGGATTGTAGCTTTTTAGCATTTGTGCGTCCATTCCCAAGGTTTGGGATTCCTTTTTTCTATGTAGGTATTGTTTGTGTTAAATCTACTTCTGCAAAGGTAGTGATGTTGTTGATGATGATCTTTATAGATACTTTTTCTGTTTCAGTGATGATGCAAGAATCCAAGCTTACTTGCTTCCAGCAGCGCCATCTTGTAAATTGCATGAAACGTTAAGTATGCATAAATTTAGCTTTCTCTTTAAAGGCTCCTAAGCCTTTTATTACTGGTTTTTAGATTTCTAAATTCAGCCACATGACCATCTCCAGCTAAAGAAACAAATTATCCCCTTGCAAAGGAAATTTATATAAACTCAGGAAGTGAACAGAACATTAGTGAAATGAGTTACAGATGATGACTACTTAACAGACTCTAGTTCTATCCAGCTCTCTAGAACCATAAGGAATCTTCTGTAAAAATTTGGGAATTTCAGCATGTATTATAAAGGTAGGTTCAGGGACTATTTTAATCTTAAGTAATTCTGAATTCATATTAAAGCACATGAATAATTCCTATTAAAGCATATGTTTTCCTTCGTGTATTCACAAGCAAGACAATTTACAGAATCCCTCCTGAAAAATTAAACTGGAACACAGTTATACCTAGTAATTTAATCTTGGGTTCAAGTCTAGACACAGCCAAGAATACTACATGGAGGTTTCCAAGCTGCTGCCAGGGACTGAGCTTGACTGAAAGGAGACTTTACTATATATATTTAAAATGGTACACACATACCACCAGCCTTACATTTACTTACTTTCCTACCAATCTCTACCCCTTTTTCTTAGGTGGTGATGCTTTGCCCATACGCTGTTATCCAACATCCAGCAAAGAACCAGAGTTTCCAAAGCCTGTATCAACAAAGGTTTTTCTGACCACCAATCCCCCTAGACCTCACCTCCGGCCTGCAGAAATCTGTCGTGCAGGAAATGCATATGTCAGAGAAAAATTCAAGCCTCAAGCCACCCGTAAGCAAGCAGACATTTGCAAATGATAAATTCAGGAATGGAGAGTTAAATAACAGTGATTACATTGATCATTATTTACAGGTAGTCTTTGTTTAGCAACTGCCTTGAACGGCGACCATTTGCAGTTACAGTGGTGATGAAAAAGTAACTTTGCAACCAATGCCCACATTTACGACCTTCACAGCATCTCTCTCAGTCATGTGTTCACCATTACAGACAGATAGTATGCATCGTCCTGTGCCTGACCTGTTTCTCCTCCCGCCCCGCAGAGCAGAGAGATTGCCTAAACAAACTATATCTTCCTGAGCTGCTTTTTTCCCCAGCGCAGGGGGTCTCTAAAAAGTGCTAATGGCAAGTTAACAAGCTAAGCTCTGTGACCTTAATTACTTGATTAGAAACCTGGGCCTGGGCAGCTGCTGCCTGAAATTGAGAAGACCCTAATAAGTGTCACACTAAAAGCTTTTGTCTGTCTCCTACGCATGCTAGGCAAACAGCCGGCACTAGCACATTTCTTTCAATGTGTATTCCCCATTGTGTGCCTGGTTACTGTCTTGTAATCCCTTCCTCTCCAATGAATGCAGTTACAAAGATGAATTCTCTTCTTGCTAATTATCCCAGTGCCAAGGTTAACACTCCAAAGTGGGGAAAAATGACTATAAGATTTGCCCCTTTACCCAGCTTCCTCGAGTTGAGTTTTGGAAACTTTCCCCCTCATTTGGGTTCATCCAGCAGTGTGGGTTCATATCCTTCTGACACTGTAAAGCAAAGGAGAACTGAAGTAAAACTGTAGGCACAGTCACAGTCACATGATTTTTCACTTAGCGACCACTTTGCTTAACCACTGAGTTGCCAGTCCCAATTGCAGTAGCTAAATGAGGATTACCTGTAGAATGTTGAAAGGATAGATATTCTCATTGATCTGCCAGATTAGTGCTACTCTTCAAAGAGAAATGTGTGACAAAAAGAACATAATAAGCAAGGGGGTGTCCTGTGTTGGGAAGTCCCATCTCTAGAATCCTCTCCACTTAAGCAGTCCCAACTGCTAGCATTTGGGTACCAGGTTAAAATGTACTCATTTGCTTAGACATTTGAAAGTTATCTTCTTTTGAACATAGTCTATTCTTTATGTTTTTGTATTAAAACCACCAATATGTAAATGCCTGAGGTTTGAATCAAATCGCAAATTTCCCAGCATCCGGCTTCAGCAATCCAAATGCAAACAAGTCCATGGTCCCCTCTCCCCAATTGGGGGCGGGGAGAGTAAGGTATCCCCTCCAGGAATCCTGATCAATATTTTCACAAACTGTAGTAATATTTCTTTTGTATCTACAGGAGACCTGGAGAAGGAGAAAGAAAGATTGCAAAACATCTTTGCAACAGGAAAGGACAAAGTAGAGAAGAAAACTCAGAATAAATCAGTCAAGGTGGAAGAAATAGTACCAGAGCGGGACCGGTTTGATGAATGTAAGTGGATCTCCTTAGTTAAAAGCAGTGACCTGATACACTCTGGCTGGGTTCATACAACACATTAGCCTAGGATAAAATGGGGTTGGTTGTAGTTCATCCTGTTGTGGGAACTCAGCCAACACTTATACACACACACACATACGTAGGCAGGATAACAACAACAACAACCTACAAGCAAGAACTGGTGGGACCACAAAACACATAAAGTAATTGAAAATGAAGAAACTAAAGTGCTCTGGGACTTTAGAGTTCAAACAGACCAGCCACACAACACCCCAAACTTAAGAATTGTTGATAAGAAAGACAAAAAAGTCTGGACAGTGGACATGGCAATACCTGGAGACAGCAGAATAGAAAAGAAAGAACTGGAGAAGATCACAAAATATAAAGACCTGGGAATAGAAGTAGAACAACTATGGTAAAAGAAAGCAAAGATAGTACCAACAGTAATAGGCACTTTAGGTGCAATCCCAAAACATCTGGAGCACCACTTGAACACCATCAGCATTGACAAAATCACCATCAGTCAGTTGCAAAAGGCAGCTTTACTTGGAACAGCTTATATCCTGCGACGCTACCTTGAACGCCATCAAACAACAACATCTGCCTATCCCAGATCCTTGGGAAGGACGCGATAGGTGGATAAAAATGCCAAATCCAGTCTAAACAGCTGGCTGACTGTGCGACCAACAGTAATAATAATATTAGGATTATGTATAATGTTAATCCACTTTCTGAGTTTGCATAACACACTGAACCATAAACTAAGCAAACATGCTATGTTCATACAGTATGCCAATCACCAAAAACTAATTTAACTCTAACCAAGTGTAGGATGTGTGAATGCAGTTTTTAAGAATTCACCTAATATGATTAAAGCATGTTCTGTGAATACTGCCTGTTTGTAGCTGGTAGAGATAAAGAGGAGACATCTATTCCCTCTTCAGTGTTGTCCCATCTCTTTAGATTCTGAGCACTGTCAAATCAGTGACTTAAGTGCTAAGTTGTCTTTGGAAAAGATTCCTCATACTTCCACAATGAAGCAACAGAAATACAACTCTTATCCCACTAATGCAGTACTGCAGAACCATTACTTTGGCATATGGATAATCCTTGACTTACAAGGACAATTGGGACCAGAATTTCCATCACTAAGCGATGCGGTCATAAAGCGCAATCTCATTGCTTAGTGACGGCAATCCCTGCAGTCCAGTTGCCATTGTTAACGGAATCCCATGGTCATTAGGTAAGGCAACTTCCTGCCAGCTTCCCACAACCAAAGTCAGTGGGGAAGCTGGCAGAAAGTTGCAAGTCCCAGGCCAGCAGGCAGGTAAGTGACTGCTGCCAGGAGGGGGAGTGAGTGAGGGGGTGCATGGGGGTGGAGTCAGGGACGGTGCGAGGGGGTGCACAAGAAGCACTGCATGAGTCAGGAAGGGTGTGTGTGGGGGTGTGGCATGCACAGGAGGAGTCACGTGGGTCGGAGTGGGTGCACAGGGTTGTGCGAGAGGTGCTGCACAGGCCAGGGTCGGTGTACAGGGGTGAGAGGGAGGGTGCATGGGGGTGTGCGAGTGGCCAGCGCGTTGCAAGTGCAGAGGAGCTGAGGAGTGCGCAAAGGTGGGGGCATCCCAGCAACTTGCAACCTGCCCTACCAGCTTCCCCACTGATTTTCTGGGGAAGCCGGCAGGGAAGGTTGCAAATGGCAATCGTGCGATCACACGGTGCTTGGCAACTGGTTGTAAGTGCAAATGGGTTGCCAAGCGCCCAGATCACGTTCACATGACCACGGGGGTGCTGGGATGGCCATAACTCCGAGGACCAGTCAAAACCACCATTGTTCAGCACTGTCATAACTTTGAACAGTCACTGAACGAATAGTCATAAGTCAAGGAATACCTGTAGTGGTACAGACTACTCCCCATGATGACAGCAAACCATCTGATGCAACAGTATTTCAGGTTAACAGTTGGCTTAAGAGATTTCTATAGGTCAGTCTCAGCAACACACATACAAACCAGAGCTAATCAAGAGCAGGGTAGTCATATAGTATAGGTAGACTCTGTTAAGATGTTCCTGCCACAACAGCTCACCCACTCTGGTTTATAAACCATGATTTATGGCGCAGAGTGTTGGGCAAAATGTGTTTTAATTCAATAAACCATAGTCTATCACATCATGGCATATGCAGCCTATCTGCCTATAATATGAAGAAACTAAGTCAGCTAAAGTCAATTGTACCTAGCTCATAAAAACATAAGTTTCCTATTGCAAAGAGCCATTTGGTCTACTGTCCTGAATATAATAGCTCTCTTAAAGGGCTTGTTTTCATCCCTCAGAATTAATATTCAGTGGCATGCATCTCCTGGATGCTCTGGATCAACCAACCTTCCAGACATTATTAGTGCATTCTGTGAAAAAAGGGTTCCTTTTTGTATATGCGGACAACCCTATCAAACCTATAACACAGTGCATCTAATTTTTCCCCTAAAGAAGCAGTAGTCATTAACAAGTTTAAATAGCACACAGATAATTAATGTAGCATGTTTCCAATGTTGGTTTTTATTATTTTTTAATGTTGTTACTGTTGCTGTGAGCCTCCCAGGGTTATGGTTTATAAGATGGGCTGCTATGTAGGTCTCTCAAATAAAATAAACAAATGGGAAATTAATGATATGAAGTTCAGGAAGAACTAATATGTTCCTGCCCCTTACTCCTTCATTCACATTGCCTTTTTTCTTTGATTTCATGCTCAGTGGTGAATGAAATTCAAGATCGACAAAACTTCCTGTCAGAGATGGAAGCTTTGGGACAGAGCAAAGTGTATCAAGGAATTATCCATACTGAAATATCACAGGTATGTGGTAATTCTGATTGTTATAGACTTGAATGCAACTTTTTCAATTTGAAAATTGGATATGTTCATGATAATACTTTGAGAAGGTGGAGAAAGATTTGGCAGAGGGGTATTTGAATATCTAAAGCAAGAAGAACCTTTGAAAAATGTTATAGTGGAGGAGGTGGTAATACATCTTCATCTTGTATAAGATTTGCACATTATCTTGCAAAATGAAAATTTATTGAATTCTTACTAACTTTCCTTTCTCTGCTTTTTGCAGAAGCTCCAGGAAATGGAGATCATTGACAAGCAGAGAACTGCAGAACTGAAAGGGGCAATGGCCAAGTCTTTCAATATAAACATCAAACATGACAGTCCAATCACAGGTCAAGACGACCAGTAGTTTTTTCCCCAGGATGTAACTGCTTCACTGTTACTTTTTGTGCTGACATAAGAGAATGTGAAGAACATCTTACTGGTACAGTTTTGACTTTTGTGGCAGGTAACTGTAGAATATATTTAATCACCAGGTATATTGTATGAATCCTGAAGAAAAGGAACAATCTGTTTTTAGTATTTAATAGCAAGAGGCCTTTTCGAGGATGTGATCCAGAAGCAAAAAGGTTCAATAGATAGCTGGGATTAGAATGGATATTAGCATGCTTGTCTTGACAAGCAAGAGGGAAGGATTTCCATATATTTCATCTCTGGAAAACAGCATGTGTTTTTAACATTTTTGTGCTGCTGTTTTTTAGAATTAGAACAGTACAACTCTTAGAACAGATCAAAAATATTTTATATAAGCGTCTGCTATCCATAGGGATGCTGCTTCCAGTCAAAACTGCTGTTTCTCACTACTCATATATAAATCTATTAAGCAAACAATGGGGACTGTTGTATCAGAATACGAGAAAGAGAATCAGAGCATTTTACAAGGCAGTTATTTTTGATGAATGCTTCTTCAGTAAAATTACAGACATAGGACCATCTTCAATATGGCTAAGTAACTATTATTGTTTATTCACATGTCTGTCACTTGTTGCTAATAAGAGACTTTTAATATTGCAACAGTAGATGGGTGAGAGTAAGGGAAGTTTATTTCTCACTGCTGCACTTTTTGCTCTGGCCCAGCTCACTTTTGATAGCTGCACACTATTCTACTCATAAAAAAAGAAATAAAAGTCTTGAGAATGTTTTGATCTTCTATTTTTCATTTCCTATACACTAATGTATTGTGTTCCCTTTCTGCCAAGACATCTCAAAATATAGAAACAAACACAACAGATACAAAATACGATGGTTTTATTGGTTTTATTATTGATTTCATCTGTGCCCATCAGTGGGGGTTGCAGTTAACATAGTGTAATTATGTTCACTAGAATCTGGTGATTTCTGATGGAATGTATCTGATGACATTTTAAAAGATTGACTAGTTTTGCTTTATAGAAGGGAGAGTTGCGCATTGGACGATCTTGTAGCTGAGAGCAGGAATCTGATGGTGGCTGCCGTCCACTTGTAGAGGCTGAGAAGGTGGTCCCAATCAGAGCTGACACCACCAATGAATTCAGTTCCGTTTTGGAATGGTCTATACCGTACCAGGCTTTCCCTAACTGTTGCTTTCCAGATGTGTTAAATTATCCATCATCCCCAACTAGCAATAACATGTCATACTGGCTGACAAGATGGAAATGATAGTATAACACATCTGGAGGGCTCCAGGTTAGGGAGGGCACTCCAGGCTGAATATCACAGCCAAGGACTATTCACCAATTCATCACATTTGAATAAAGCAGCACAGCAATTTGCTAATAAGAACTCAAAACCAACACCTACAATACTATCAGTATTTAACTCAGACCAAACAAATATCTCAATAAATAGTCCCTCAAGTCAGAGAAGCCAGAAGAGAAAAAAGACATGTCTCCCCTCTGAACTCATACATACACAGAATTAAAACAAAGCTGAAAGTCAGATAGAGGGGTGGGAGTTTGGCTACAAAAATTAAAAAGACCTTTTGCACTTATAGAAAAAGAAAACATGCACATAAAACCTGGGGGGGAGGGGCTAAGAAATGAACTACAGTGGTACTCTGTTGATGTTGAATACAGCTTGACATCCTCTTCTGCCCCTAATGTTTGGCAGGGAATGAGTTATCTTCCCCAGCCCGCTGTGTCCCCTGAGGAGTATGATGGATATAAGTAGCAGCAGCAGCAACTAAGAGGGTTAAAAAGGTCCAGTGTGTTTCCCATTCACACCTGCACAAATGTCACCCTCTGACAGCATGGCTGGTCATGCTGGGAATTGCAGTCTGACATATTACAGAGGCCAAAGCTATCTTAGCCTTTCCTCTGTGGTTTGTTAAATGGTTGCCAAGAGAATCGGCATTCACAGCATAGTTATCTCCTTTGGTGGCAGAGAAGTCTTCTAGAAATAGAGCACTGGTTAGATTTTTGGCTGTTTTTACAGGCCTTTATGATACAGAGTTGTCTGTGGTCAATGTAGTTTTAAAAATTTAAGCCAACAACAACAAAAATTTGCCCTGAAAGCCCAAACGTTTTTGAATGATCAAAGAGGGGGAGAAGAATAAGAAAAGGAATTCAGAAGAGATAACCAGAGGCTCCCAAACTGCAATGGGGATTCTCTTCCTTCTCCACAAAGAGAGCTATGAGGCACACGTGACTATCACAGTTAAAGAAGGAGGACAATTAGTGCAACTTTCCCCACAGACACCATATCCTTGACTGTTTGGAACTTTTAATCATAATAGGTGCACAACTGAGGAAGTCTAAAGCTATTTCATTTGTCCACTCCCATCCCTACCTTGAAGCAGCAAATGGCAAACAGCTTCTTCCTCCAGGTCTGTCCCTCTGTAATGTGCTCATAAGACTTGCCATACTTCCCCCTTTACTAGGCAAAGGAGCTCTTGTTACTGGAAGTTGGTTGAGTTTTTCCAAGAAAAAGCCAGCTTTGGTGTATGGCAAGGCACAACTTCTTAAAAAATGGGCAAAAGCAGGAAGCCATCCTACTTGCCAGATGCCCAGCTAAATGGGACTGAGCAGTCAAAGAGGCTAGCAGCCCTCCTCATTCTTCCAGTTGCCACCTGCTTTAGCTTTTTTCCTTGGGGGATCTGCTTTTTGACTCATGTTTATTTCCAAGTAACTTCAGCACTTTCATTGGTTTGAATTTCCCTTTTTTCTTGCTATCAGCCTCATAGTCCTTGTGAAATTCTGGAGAGAAAAAGAGTTAGGATTAGTGGAATGCAACGTAGAGGGGAAGGGGAGATTAGGAGCATAGGATTCTCCCTTAGAACCAGTCAGACCACTGATCTGTCTTTGCCTAACTAAACAACTGTGAAGCTCTTGGTTTTCAGAAACAATTCCTTCCTAGGCTTACCTCACAAGCACTGAACTAACCTAAGGTCTTACCTACATATGTAGAAGGGCCTTCTTAGAATACAGATGCTTAAGCAATACATGGAGAAAATGCCTCAATATCATTATTCTGTAGAATGTAAATTCTACATTTGGTGACTGTAACATTCAAAACTTGTGCATGGATATTATCTAAGAACATAAATCCATGTACAAGTTTTGAATGTTTAATTCAAATGCAGATTTCTGTTTATCTGCATGTTTTCTAAAACTTAGATCATTCTGCAATCAGGGCCAGCAAAGTTTACAGAATTTGCAATTGTGTTCAGATTTTTTTCCTCCTGTATTAGATTAAGAAAGGAAGATTTTCAGTTGGAAAATATTAAGAGTGCACATACACTGAACTTCTTTTGTGCATTACTGAATGCCTGAAATAAATAAATCTGCATCACTCTGAGAATGAAGATAGAATCTCAGTTTGGAATTATTACAGTGTGCTCAGAATTAATCCCAGGCAGCGTGCATGGAGGATGAAGAGATAATGTTCTCTTGACACTGAATTCAAGTGCCTGAGAGGAACTGTTCTTGTTACAGAGCAAGCTTCTAGCTTTGATGACTGTGAAAAAGTTTTGAAAATATATTACAATCTCAAATATGAAGGAGCCTGGATTTCTAATATTCTGGGGCAGGGCTTCTATGCCTTGTAATTGTTTCTGCTCCATAGTTAGCAAGATCAGTATTAAATAGCAAATTCAAGTGTATGTCCCTGAAAAATTTTCATGGCTTGCATTCTCTCCTTGAAGTATTTGCTTCAAAGAAAAGGGGGGATTACCCTCTTCTCTACTGGCACAGGGGGAGAAAGGCAGATTTGGATTCATTGGTACAATGCCTCAATTTACCTCCTCCTTTCACTTCTGGGAGGAAATGGGCACAGCCTTCTTTCATCCCTAACATGAAAGAGATTTGCTGTTCCTTGTGCTTGCAAAAGGAAGGAAGCTAAGCCAGCATAACTTCCCTGCCCTTTGGTCCATGGTAGCAAATGTGCTGCCCTTTTTGGCAAAGATGCTCCCTAACAACAGAGAAGTGTGTCAACACCACATATTGCCAGTCAATTTGGGATGGAGACAAATCACTTTATATTCCCCAGTCCTAATATTCCTCCTATCTGTAAGAAGCAAGTACACTTTACTAATAACATACAGGTGGTCTTTGCTTAATAACCACAACAGGGACCATAAAATTGGACATTAAGTGGGGTGGTTGTTAAGTGAGTCACCATGTGACTGGACCCAATTTTACAACTATTTTTACAATGGCCGCTAAGCAAATCATGTGGTCTGTGAGCAAATCCAGTTTCCCCAATGGATATTTTTTGCTGGAATTCGCTTAACGACCATGTGATTCACTTAACTGCAGTGATTCGCTTAATGACTGTTGTAAAAAAGTCACAAATCGCGATCACAGGACCATGGGGGTTGGTGCGATAGTTTGCGATGGTCGTAAATGCGAGTACAGGTTGTAAAGCACTTTTTCCAAGGCCATCGTAACTTCGAACTATCATTAAACAGTTGTTAAGCAAGGACTATCTGTACATTGGTGGAAAACAGGATAAGTTACACAGATGTATTTGGTTTGTATTTTATATCTAATTATACAATTAAGCTTTTGTCAGGATAGAACTGAGGTTGGTATGGATAGAGACAAACAGATTTAACTAGCAACTGAACAGCAATGTCAGTGGAAAATTCTGCCAACAGCAACTGTATTCGAGACTGGGGAAGTTTGAATTACTGGACCTCATTCCTCTCTTACCTTTCTTTTTAATCATGGCTTCCAACATTTTATCCTCCTCTTCCTCCCTGGCAAAACAAGCAAAAGAACAAGATTCTGTTTTAGTCAACTTAGCCAAAGTGAAGCTGATTGGAACAACGATCATGCTCTTAAACCAGAGATGAGCTACTATTTGGTGTCCAAGGTCTGCATTTAACATTTTTCAAGTGGGTAAAGGCCTACAATGGGGAAAATGCATCACAACATGCATGTCTGCTTAGGTTTTCAATTTTTTTACTGAGTTTGGATTTTTTTTCTTTTCAGTTTTTAATTGTGTTAAATCCATTTTAGGGCATTCACTATAGTTTCTGCATATATCCTTTCTTGAAATGGTAGGCAATGGTGACAGGGGACTCCTGGAGCTGCAGATCGCCCACCCCTCTCCTATATACTAACACTCTACCCTTTTGCCCAAGCCACTAGCACCACTTGGCTTTGCTTATCAAAGAATTAATGGTAAGAATCACATATGTAATTATGCTTTGCAGTGCTACAATCAACATTTCCTAGGCCTGCTATTTACAATTAACCACAAACTACAGCCATTTGCTTTTCCTTCTGCTACCTTTGCCGATCCTCATCCAGACTGTTCACAATGGCATTCCGTTGTTCAATAATGGTCACAAGCTCTTGCATCAATACCTTCTCTCTGACCCGGTCGTCATCTGTCCAGTCTTTCTCTAGCACCCAACAGAAGGAAAGGGAGAAACGAGTTATATATAATAAACACAACTTATGCTCTATGAAATGTTACAGGAGAAAAGTGCTTTTGACCCTCAATATCATCTTCTATACTACATACTATAAAGTGTTGAGAATATACGAAAGGCTGGGCAGTTTGCTTTTCTGTCTTGCTATCCAGAAACAATGGCCTCTTCTAAACACAGCACCAGGATTCTATGGAAATCCACTGGCCATCAGAACAAATTATACTAGATTGGTTAGGCCAATCAGTTAATACTGGGCAGGTTCATATATTTATGTGCCATTGACTTTCTTGCCTGAGAATGAACAGTGAGTTGACTAAAAATATATTAAAAAAGCAGGATAAAATTATTATTATTATTATGGTTGGCTGCACAGTCAGCCAGATGTTTACACTGGATTTGGCATTTTTATCCACCTATCAAGTCCTTCCCAAGGACCTAGGATAGGTATATGTTGTTGTCTGATGATGTTAAAGGTATCATTGTAGGATGTAAGCTATTCCAAGTAAAGCTGCCTTTTGCAATTGACTGATGGTGATTTTGTCAATGCTGATGGTGTTCAAGTGGTGCTCCAGATGTTTTGGGATTGCACCCAAGGCGCCTATAACTATTGGTACTATCTTTGCTTTCTTCTGCCATAGTCATTCTACTTTTATTTGCAGGTCTTTATATGTTGTGATTTTCTCCATTTCTTTCTCTTCTATTCTGCTGTCTCCAAGTATTGCAATGTCCACTATCCAGACTTTTTTGTCTTTCTTAACAACAGTTAAGTCTGGGGTGTTATGTGGTAGGTGCTTGCCTGTTTAAATTCTAAAGTCCCAGAGCACTTTAGCTTTTTCATTTTCTATTACGTTGTCTGTTTCATGGTCCCACCAGTTTTTGCTTGCAGGCAAATGGTATTTCTTGCAGATATTCCAATGCACCATTGTTGCTATTTTGTCATGCTGTTGTTTGTAGTGAGTCTGTGCAATCTTGTTGCAGCAGCTGATTAAGTGGTCCACTGTTTCTTCAGCTTCTTTGCAGAGGTGGCATTTGCTGTCTGTTGCTGTCTTCTCAATTCTGGCTTTGCATGTATTTGTTCTTAAGGCTTGGTCTTGTGCAGCCAGAATTAGCTCCTCTCTCTCTTTCTTCAACTTTCCTGCTCATAGCTATTAACAGGTCTTGTTGTTATCTGCTTTGCCTGCTAGTTTTTTTGTGTACTGGCCATGCCATGTCTCTTCTTTGCCTTGCCATGTCTCTTCTGTTCTTCATTTAGTCTTTCTTATAAGCCAGTCTGGTCTCTTTGATATTCAGTAAGCCTTCATAGTTTACTAGTTTCAGTGCATCTTCTTCGCTAGCCTTCAGATATTTTTCCAATGCCGTTTTTTCTTCTTCAATTGTCTGGTGTACTTGCAACATTTGATTTCCACCTATGCTCCTTGGTAAGTAGAGTCTATCGATGTTGCTTCATGGATGGAGGGCATGATTCATTGTCATTATTTTTTATGGTCTTCCTATCAGGGGTTTCTAGTTCTGCTTGAATCTAGTCCACTATTCCAGCTGTGTATCTAATGACTGGAATTACCCAGGTGTTAATTAAGGCAATTGGAGGATGGTATTTCCTTCACTGAGTTTGGACTTTAAGATCTTCTTCACTCTCATGATGTATTCACTCCTAACCTTCTTCTTGACTTCAGTGTGCTTGATGTTATCAGCTTGAAGGACGCCCAGGTATTTGTAGTGATCTTTTTCATCCAGACTCTTGATGTTATTTCCATTGGGCATCTTGATTCCTTCACTATTTTTCCCCCGTTGATGGTAAGGGTGGCACATTTGTCTAGTCCAAACTCCACTGCACTATCTTGGCTGCATTTTCAGACAATGTTGAGTAGCAATTCTATTTCAGATGGTGTTTTTCCATACAGCTTCAGATTGTCCATGTAAAGGAGGTGGGATAGCATGGCAGATGTTTTTGATGGCTGTTAGCCATGGCCTGACTTGTTCAGTATTGTTGGCAGAGGAATCAATACAATGACAAACAGTAGTGGTGAGTCTCCTTAAAAAATTCCTCTCTTGATATTAATGTCTCCCAGTCTATCACCATTGACCAGCAACTGTGTCTTCCACTGTGCCACTGATCTTTGCCCAAAGCTTCTGATGTTTCTACTGACTCCTGTTATTTCTAGGCACTTGATTATCCAGTCATGTGGCAGGGAGTCAAATGCCTTCTTGTAATCAATCCAAGCTACATTTTTTTTTATTTTTTATTAGAAAACTCTTAAGAGTCCCCTGGACTGCTAGGAGGTCAAACGAGTCAATCTTAAAGGAAATCAACTCTGATTGCTCATTGGAAGGATTGATAATGAAGCTCAAGCTCAGATACTTTGGTCACCTAATGCGAAGAGAGGACTCTTTGGAAAAGACCCTGATGCTGGGAAAGATGGAAGGCAAAAGGAGAAGAGGACGGCAGAGGATGAGATGGCTAGATAGCATCACTGAAGCAATGAGCATGAAATTGAGCAAACTCAGGGAGGCAGTGAAAGATAGGAAGGCCTGGCGCAATATGGTTCATGGGGTCACGAAGAGTCGGACACGACTTAATGACTGAACAACAACAACAAAAATATACAATTACATAAAGCAATACAAAACATAAAAATCGGACAGACATCTAAAAGCCTTTTACAAAAGACATACCTTAAACAAAACAAAACAAACAGAAAAAAAACCCCACATAAACAAACAAAAAACTTCCTACTTTCCTTTTGAGGAAATTATTTCTAATGATATAAACATTTTCTGTATTTGTTATTAACTATAGTACTTCTATATCTATATTTCATTCTTATTATTTCAATATTATAATATATCCATTTGTATATTCTGTGTTTT